>OU015747.1:102955323-102998581 GCA_907169655.1 Acomys percivali | reverse complement strand
AATAATAATAATAATAATAATAATAATAATAATAATAATAATAATAATAATAATATCAAGGGAATCCAAATGGGAAAGGAGGAAGTCAAATTTTCCCTATTCACAGATGATATGATAGTGTACATAAGTGACTCCCAAAATTCCACCACAGAACTCCTACACATGTTAAACACCTTTAGCAAAGTGGATAGTCAACTCAAAAAAAAAAGTCAGTAGCCCTCCTGTATAAATGACAATCATGGTGAGAAAGAAATTAAAGAAACTACACCCTTCAAGATAGCCACAGGTAATATAAAGTATCTAGGTGTGACGCTAACCAAGCAAATGAAAGACTTGTATGAAAAAAAAAAACTTCAAGTTTCTGAAGAAGGAAATTGAAAATGATGTCAGAAGGTGAATAGATCTCCCTTGTTGATGGATTGGGAGAATTAACACAGTAAAAATGGCCATCTTACCAAAAGCAATTTACAGATTCAATGTAATACCTATCAAAATCCCTACACAATTTTCAAAAGACCTTGAAAGATCAATTCTCAACTTCATATGGAAAAACAATAAGATCAGAATTGCTAAAACAATCCTGTACAATAAAAGATCCTCTGGAGGAATCTTCATACCAGATCTCAAGATGTATTATAGAACAAAATTAAAACAGCATGGTACTGGCATAGCAATTGGATGGTTGATCAATGGAATCAAATCGAAGTTCCAGAAATAAAACCACACACATATGGACACTTGACTTTTAACAAAGAAGCCAAATCTATTCAACAAAAATAGGATAGCATCTTCAAGAAATGAGGTTGGTCTAACTAGATGTCTCCATGTAGAAAAATGCAAGTAGACCTGTATTTATCAGCACGCACAACATTGAAGTCCAAGTGCATTAAAGACCTAAACATAAAACCAGAGACACTGAATCTGTTAAAAGAAAAATTGTGGAAGAACCTTGAGCTCATTGGCACAGGAAACAACTTCCTGAACAGAAAACCAACAGCCTAACCTCTAAGGTTAACAATTAATAAATGGGACCTCATCAGGCTGAGGACCTTCTGTAAGGCAAAAAGACACTGTCAACAGAGCAAAGTAACAGCTTACAGACTGGGGAAAGATCTTCACCAACCCCCTATCTGACAAAGGGCTAATATCCAAAATATATAAAAAGAACTCAAGAAATTAAACACCAACAAACCAAATAACCCATTAAGAAATGGAGATCAGAGGTAAACAACATTCTCAACAGAGGAATATCGAATTTCTGAGAAACACTTCAAATGTGGCAAACAAGCCACTGGGCAAAAGGTCACAGACAGAATTCTGCCTAAAAAGGGGCAAGCTTAGATGCAGGTAGCGTCAACAGCCAAACTCTGCCAAGACAGGGTAAGCAAGTCCTCAACAGTTCCTGTCTCACATAAATGTCTGTCAGATTTATTGGGCCAGGAGGCTAAAGAAAATTCTCCAACATAATAGAGAGTTTAGGGTGACTATTCAGGTAGAAAACTGTCTCTGTTATCTTCTCATTTGGAAAGTTACTTACCTGCACTCTTGGTATACTCAGATAATAAAGTTTTTTCCTTCTCAAGTCTCTGATGGAGTTGAAGACCAGGTAGCTTAGTTTTACAATTAAGCTTAGTTGTTTATTGGTTAAGATGTTTTTAGGTCTAGATAGATGTTTTAAGTTGATAATAACAAGATGTGTTGGAGACTGATTTACAGTCAGAATTTTAGATGCACCAAGATAGGAAAGATGATTTCTTCAAAGCTTTCAAATACAAATAGCGAAATCACTAAGAATGTAACATTTATATAATTCTTGATTGTTTGTGCTTCTTCTTGCTGTTCCCAGGTTATTCTATATGTATATGAGGAATAATATAAATGTATATGTAAAAATAAAATAAAGAAAAAAAGAAGAAATATACCCCAAAAATATCGCCAAATGGCTAAGGCAATGGACAGTGAAATAAAGCCAACTAGGCCACTAGGATGAGACTTAATAGGTTGTGATCATATGGTGGGGAAGGTGGTCCTCTTCTGTCACAGACATAGGGTAGGGGAATAGGGTGAAAGAGGGAGGGGGGCAGAATGGGAGGATATAAGTGAGGTATTAACAATGGAGATGTAATCCAAATAAATAAATTAATTAAAAAACTTAAATAAAGCCAACTAGCTTAATAAAGAAATTGGAAAGAAAAAACAGAAATGCTCAACATCCTTAGTCATCAGATAAATGCAAATCAAAATGATTCTGAGATTCCACTTTACACACATCAGAATGGATAAGTTACAAACCTCAAGTGACAGCACATGTTGGCAAGGATGTAGAGAGAGGAGAATACTCGTTTATTGCTGAGAGTGCAAACTTGAACAACCACTTTGAAAATCATTCTATAACTTCTTCAGAATATTGGATATAGGGTTACCTCCAGACCTAGTTTCCCACTCCTTGGAATGTACCCAAAAGATGCTCTACCACATAACAAGGACATCTGCTCAACTTTGTCCCTAGAAGCCTTATTTGTAATAGCCAGAATCTGGGAACAATCTAGATCTCCCTCAGGCAAACAATGTATAAAGAATCTATGGTGTATTTACACTATGGAATACTACTCTGCTGTTAAAAACAAGGAAATCCTGAAATTCAGACAAATGAATGGAACTAGAAATGATCATCTTGAGTGAGGTGACTCAGACCCAAAAAGATACACATGGTATATACTTACTTATAATTGTATACTAGCCCAACGTGGATGTCTTTCTGAGATTATTCACTCAGCAAGGGATTGTGACAGATTCTGGGACTTGCTACTGGACTACATTTGAGAGTGGTATGGGAGGATGGGGAGATAGAAGGATCCAGGGGGTCCTGACCCTACAAGAAGACCATCAGGTCTGGAGGATCTAGACTTTGGAAGACATGCACAAACTGCTGTACCAACCAAGGACAATACATGCAGTAAACCTAGACCCCCTATCCAGATCTATCCAACTGGCAGCATACTCTCCAAAGTTGTGTGGATTGACACTGACATAAACTCTGGTGTCCCTTATTTGACCACTTCCCCTTGGTGAGGAGGCTGGATGGCACTCAGAGGAAGGGAAAGCAGGCTATCTTAGATAGGCTATGATCATATGTTGGGGAAGGAGGTCCTCTTCTGTTACAGGCCTAGGGGAGCGGAATAGGATGAAAGAGGGAGGGGGGAATGGGAAGATATGAGTGAGGGATAAGAATTTGTATGTAATCTGAATAAATTATTTAAGTTGAAAAATTAATACAGATATGTGTGTAAGTAGGAAAAAAAAGCAATTAACATAGGCGGGAATGGTTATATTTAGTTGAAAATTCCAGATTACATTTCCTCATTTAGAGAAAATCAAGACAGGAACTGAAGGAGCTAGTTACACCCTATACACAATAAATAACAGAGAAAAATGAACATAATTGCTTGTTATTCAGGTAGCTCTTACTCTCTCCTTTCATACAATCCAGTTCCAAAATCCAGGGAATGGTCCCTGAGACTTTCTATATCAATTAGCAATCAAGACAATCCCCATAGACATGGCTACTGATCAATCTGATCTAGAAAATTCTAGAGTGAATCTCAATTTCCAAGTGATCCTAGGTCATGTTGTTGATAGTTAAAAACTAAATAGTATAGCATATACGCTTCTACAAATATATGAATAGTATTTTTAACAATACCAATCATAGCTTAATTTTTATTGCTTTTCTATAACATATCTGAAATGAATTTTTCCCAACTAAAAAACACATGTAGCACATCTTTATTTTTTTGTTTTATTTTTATGTACCATTAATCAAAATACAGAGTTCCATAATTACATCTTGGGCTTGACTGGGAACAATTTAAAGTTGAATGTAATTAATTAATGTATGGGTGAATGGGCACTTGTTACATTTAGCCTAAAGCTAAAATCTTTATGGATACTTTCTGATGCTTATTTATGCATATTTATGATTTTCAAGCTAAAAGTACTCTTTAGTAAAGCATAAACTTATTCTATAGCACTAGCTGTTTCATCTGACATCACATTGCCATGCCGTCTGTTTGATAGATATTGGTCATTGTTATTTTACTCAAGATACGTGTTCATTTCTATGGAACTTCAAAGCGAAATGAGATTTTTCAATTCCCATTATGTTCCAGGGGTTGATGTGAAAATTTCAGAAATGACCAGTTAGCAGCTAATCATGAACTTCAGGGATCATCTCATGGGCTTTTGAGAAAAATGAAGTTAGAATCTCTAAAGAACTGCTAACATCTTTCATATGTATTTTTGTTTTTTTTGCTGTGTTTGTTAATTTCAGATAACTCTATATACAGAAAATTACAAGAAACAAATCAAAATTGATTGGAATTCTTTTTCTTGGACACTAGCTTTAATAGTACCCAAAGGCCCCATGCAAATTTATAAAGATGGGAAACAACCAATAGTGCTACCCAGATATGATGCCTAGCCTATGAACGAAAAGAACAATCAGCATAGTGCTATAATCCCAAGGGCACAATAGTGGCACACATGCCACGGCCTAACCAAACTCTCTAATTGAAGTTGAGGCCTTCTAAACAAGAAGAAAACTATGCCTGGTACTGTGAACCAGGCCAACTACTCAGGACTAGTGAATACGTGGATCTTGGAGAAGGACCTCCAACTGCCACTTTACTAAACAAGATTAATCATTAATTTGTAAAAGTTACCTCACCAGATGCAATTTTTATATCAAAAGCTTACTGATTTAGAAGCTCTGCCTTTCTAGCTTTTTATGAACTCTGGCTGGCTGGTTCAACTTAGCTTCTCTGGCTCAAACTCCTCTCTAAGCACTGATTCAAGCTAGCTTGCTTCTCTCAGCTTCTGACTGAAGTGCTCTGCTTGTAAAAGTTGTCACTGAACTTCAGGAGCAGAACTGTACTGACTGCATGAACTGAACAGAATGGAAGGGAACATCAGGAGCTCATTTGAACTCAACTGCATTCAACTGAACTGCACCAAACTCAACTCTTTCTTTCTCTCCCCATACTGCTCTTAAGTAGCCTTTCCCTCTTGTCTGCTCTCATAAGTATTCAGAATATCTTATCTCTGACTCATTCTGTCAAATATTATTCTGATTTGCCCCTTTGTCTGGTCCTTATTTAGACATCATTGTTTAGGATGAAGGTGTATACTAAGGGCCTGTCCATATTCCAGCCAGAAAGACTAAAAATATATGGTTCTGTCTGCATTTCAGCTGGATCTCGGAAACCGAGGCAATCTTTAGATGTGATCCCTTGCCAGAGTAGCAATTTACTGGATTAAAATTTCTCTATAAGACTCTTGTTAACTGTTAAGTTACATGATGAGGCCAACAAAGGAAAGAACTTTTCATTCAGAGCGGTAAGACCTTAAGAGAAAGCTATCTGACAGGTTTTGAGATACAAAGCACAATTTATACATATCATGCCTCTCTCATTCTTCATGTACTCTGTCAAGAGTTTTGTACTCCAAGAAAACATGATGAACAATAAATCAAAATAACAAAATAGAAAAAATACATGGAAAATACATTTAAATCTTAACATATACTATCCACAAATTTTAATTAGAAACAAAACATGCATAATTAAAATATTGCCTTTATCTCCACAAAGATGGTTTGAATGAGATTCACCTTTCTCCTCATAGGCTAATATTTGGATATTTGGTCTTCTGTGGGTAGAATTGTTTGAGAAGGATTAGCAGATATGGTCATATTGAAGGAGACATGTCAGTAGGGGCTGGTTTGAGGTTTCAAAGGCCCACAACATTTCCAGTTTCTCTTCTCTCTCTCTCTCTCTCTCTCTCTCTCTCTCTCTCTCTCTCTCTCTGCATCTCTCTCTCTCTGCATCTCTCTCCTCATCCTTGTAAATGTTATTTCTAACTAGTGCTCCAGTGCTGTTGCTACTGGCCTGCTCCCATACTCTATACCATGTTTGACATGTACTGCTTTCTGGACTGTGAATTCCCAAATTAAATGTTTTCTATTGTAACTTGCCTTGGTAATAGTGTTTTATCATGAAAATATAAAAGCAACTAAGATGCTGAATGAAAATGAGATATATAATACCTGGTAGGGTTGTATTTTGTTCATGGTAAAGAATACATGCACAACACTGGCTTGAGTTATGGTCATATTGACAAGTCACTCAGATACTAACTGTGCAATGATACTGACAATTATTAAAGCAAATATTAATGATGGATGATAGTATAGCATAGATCAAATATATATACATATTTGTACATATATACCTTCTTTTTAGTGATAGAACATGGTCTTCATAGTAAATCTGAATGCATTAATTTCTAATAAAATTTACATTTCTCATCTAAAATTAAAGCTGTTACATTCTCTAAATAATCTTTAACTTTATCCATTGTAGATTTCTAACTTTGTCCTTCATGTCACTAATATTTACTTTCACCTGTTTGGTAATTCATTTGTTTTTCTATTAAATCTTTCCATAATGCTCAATGCCCTGAGAGACATGAAGTGCATTGACTGAAGAAATCATAATCTTGCCTTCCATTAAGAATGATTTTTCATTGCTATGAAATTCATATGCTTTCAACAAAAATACACTGTATTTTCCTAACAGGCAATCACAATGAGTTGGAAACATCAATTACAAGCATCAGGGCAAAAAATTAGTTCATATGCTTTGCTAGTTTTAATCAATGAGCTAAAGTTTTCTGTATTACTTGAAAACATTGAAGGGTAAATATAGTATGTCTCTTCTATTGTTATATCATAGATTATTATATCTCAGAAAAATGTTAAAATCTAATTGACAAGTATTTGATTTTTATTATATTATTTTAAAAAATTTCATGTGATAACTCATTTAGTGATAACTTTTACTGTATTTGTTACAACTTATTGATTCAGCTTTTATAAACTTTTCTAAATTAACTATTTAGATGGTTTCAGAATTACATTGGCAATATAAATTTTGTGCAAGGCCATGTGTGATAGTGTCAACAGATTATCTTTACAGAGTTGGGAACGCTGCCAGTTATTAATCAACTAGACATGTTTCCTCAAATGCTTATTTTATAGCTCAATAGACTTTCTCATAAGGCAATGAACTTGCCAATATTTAAATGCAAATTGGTGTGCCATTATTAAACTCTATGCTCAGGCACCACTAAATTACTTTTGACTCATAATTAAACACTTATTCTAGGCATTTGAACTCCCTGTTCTTAATGGAATAATCGATTGTTGAATGTATTCAAATACCAGAATTGGCTTCGTAATTTAAGTTTCACATCCTATCATTTCTTGGTTTATCAGTGAAAACATCTAAACAATTTTATCTATTACAATCCTAATTCATGTATAAAAATTTAAAATTGAAATATATTCATCCTAGCAATACTTTTTAGGCTTTTACTTATTAATACTTACAGTGGACCCTGGAAGATTACAATGTTCACAGAAAAAAACTGATGGAAACAAAATAACTACTCTATACCTTAACATATATATCAATTATATTTCTTAATCTCTCAATTGAGTAAGATAATTTTGTATAAAAATGCAAAAGCCAGAATAAAATACTATAAATAGCTCAAAGAAGCAATCTGAATGATAGCTAATTTGTCAGTTAAAGTACCATGTTGAAGTTAAGTTTTTAAAAGATTTTAATGCTGTTGGGGACAGTACACATTCCCAGGATATTCATTTAATTAAGTACCGCATTAAATGGGAAAATGTAAGAATCAAAATAAGGGTGGGATTACTCTTCCTGCCATCAATCAGGCATTAGCCCCATACCTTTCGCTCTTCTGAAAATGTGTGTTGCTTATCAAGGCTAAAATATTTACTCTCAAGTCCTTTGTATAAAAGCATGTTTGCATGACTTTGCCTACTTATTTTCTAAAAGTACCACTGTCCACTGTTTATAAAAAGGAGGATTGGTTTCATCAAAAATAAATGAAGAACCTTCAAATATATTGACTAAACTGTGGATTTAATATTTAGAAAAGTTAAATAAGTCCAGAGAAATGCAAGTGTTGGGGTGTTTTAGGGAGAGAAATAAAGCATAGTGGTCAGGTGTAAAAGAACACAGAGATCTTAGAGGCAATTATACAGAAAGTCAAATAATATTTTCATGGGTTGGAAATGGGTCTTGTAATTGACTTTGTTTCAAGGAAATACTCATGTAATTTTCACTGTCTTTTCTTTATTTAATTAGGACTGTCTTTTGCCAAAAGCTTTTACTTACAGTACAAGTAGGAACCAGACTAAGAAAGGATGTGATTATAAAGTATGATGCAAATTTTTAAAATTAAAATTAAAAGTGAAATTTCTGTGACTTTGTATGTCTGCATCTATATATGTTTTTTTTTGTGTGTGTGTGTGTGTGTGTGTGTGTGCTTCTTTTGTTGTTAATTTGTTTTGGACTTTTTTTTGAGACAAGGTTTCTCTGCATAGCCTTGGCTGCCCTGAACTCTTTTTGTAGATGAGGACAGCCTTGAATTCACAGAGATCCACTTGTTTCTGCCTCCCTGAATTCTAGGACTACAGGCACGCACTGCCATGCCAAGGTCTATTGGCCTTTCAATGCTTATTTGTTTATATTTAATTTAATTTAATTTTTTCCTTATTAATTTTAGTTCTTGTTTATTTGTGTGTGTGTGACACACACACACACACACACGCAGAGAGAGAGAGAGAGAGAGAGAGAGAGAGAGAGAGAGAGAGAGAGAGGAAGAGAGAGGAGAGAGACAGAGACAGACAGACAGACAGACAGAGAGGGAGAGAGCATAAAGTGTATGGATTTCAGTGAAGAGGGAAGTAGTTTGCTCTACCCAGGCTCCTTCTTCAACAGTTTTGCTCTGTGGAAAACTTTAGATAAATTTTGCATAGTTTGTCTGAGCAAAGAGTTCTCCTACTAACAGACAAAGTCAGAACTTGAAGGTTAGAGAGTCTAGACCAGCTTTGGGCATGTGGTGTTTAAAGGCAGACAACTGGTAACACAGCATAGCTTGCATAGCTTGGTTATTCCAGAATTTGTATGCCATGTATTGAGGAGCTTGCTTGATGTGAATGTGCTTGGTTCAGCTGGCAACGCAAGTTTACAGGACAAGGGGAAAGCAGAATTTGAATGTTGTTAATGATTAGCTGAAACAGTGCTTCTTGGACCAAGAATATACTATTTGATTGCAATAACTGAACTGTTAATACAGTGACTGCCTCATAATAAATGTTTAATTTAATATATTTTTTAAATGAAAATGCCTATAATAAAGTATATGAAACCCAAATGCAAATGAATTTGATATGCTTTCTTAGAAGTGAGAAAGTACTTAAAACTTTCTGACAGAGACCCAATTATTAGTATTTCTTTGAAGTGATGAGATAATGCCCTATTATGTGTTTTCATTCTGCATCTATATGTAGGTATTACGAGTAGCTTCCTGAACCCCATAACCTATATATAAAGAAGATCAAGAGAGCAGATGATATCCAGTGAGAGTCATTTGAGTTAAAGTAGCCACTGCATTCATGGAAATAGCCTTCCATACAAAGCTTGGATTGTAAATACCTATGGTGAAAGTTTGTAGCCATTGGCTGTAATATGATTCCTACGTACACTACTATTAACACATTGGATGTGTCTTACAGGTTGTGGATTAAACAAATGTAGTTATCATGAGCAAATAGGGGCAAGTTTCCTTTCATTACCCACAGACATCATTTCCAGTATGCATTCTTTCCTTTGTGTTGGAAAAGAGACAATATTAGTACAATTATAATAAGAGTTGAGCAATTCAATATAAAGATACTTCTAAATGAAACATATTTTAAATAATGATACATCAAATGTTTAGAATGTAGCCAATAGAAATTCTACTCACTCTTACACAAATTACAACCAGTTGGACAAATTATTGGTTGACAATTTACAGTGGTAGACTAGGCGGCCTGGCTAGCAAGCCCACTGACCACAAGTCTCAAATTCTCAGTATCTGGATTACAAGTGAGTGGCCCTATAGCAGATATTTCATTGGGATAAAGGGAATTGAGATCACATCCTCATATTTAAACAGTAAGCAATTTGCAGACTGGGCTATCTCCTTAGTATAAGTACTCTTTATAAACATTTTAAAATAACATCTTTTTAATACGGGAAAAATATTTTTAAAATTTTTTATTAATTTATTCTTGTTACATCTCAATGGTTATCCCATCCCTTGTATCCTCCCATTCTTCCCTCCCTCCCATTTTCCCCTTATTCCCCTCCCCTATGACTGTTCCTGAGAGGGATTACCTCCCCCTGTATATGCTCATAGGGTATCAAGTCTCTTCTTGGTAACCTGCTGTCCTTCCTCTGAGTGTCACCAGGTCTCCCCCTCCAGGGGACATGGTCAATTATGAGGCACCAGAGTAATATGGGAAATATGACATCATTGTTTTTAATGACATCAAGAGTAAGGCATAGAATTTGTGGATCCAGGCCATAAGCTAATATGAAACAATAATTTTATCTAAAGTACTAAAATAATAAACTATATATAAAGAAACAGGTTAAATTAATATGGCTGTTATAGCATGATTAGCAACTTCCGCTAACACTGCTAATGCAAGAACAACTCCATGACATAAATAACATTGTTTTTATGCTTTTAAACAGGAAATAAAGTAAAAACTAGAAAAAATATAAAAATGGATATAAGCACATTCTTAACTCTTTTTTCTAAGGCTGATTTTTTGAAATAGATTCTTGAAAATAAATGTGAATAAGCTGGTAGGTTTTCATAATCTTCCCAAAAAGAAACATATAATTTGTCTGAACACATTAACCTTACATTTTAACTTAATGTCAAGGGAGAATTTCTAAAATCAAGACACTAGGAAGAATCTTTCAGCCTAGAGATTAATGATCTAGATAACCCCTTCCTCTGTCAAGTGTGGTCCATGATTGGTGATAAACCTGAAACACTTTAAGGACAAGTCTCAAAAATGTCTACTTTCTTTTTGTCATTTGTCAATCTTTATTCTAAACAAAGTAGACTTAAAGTTTCAGTTATTGGTAGATAAGATGATCACTATGGTATAAAGGATGGAGAAGCAGCTGCTATTTGATTGTTTTCTTCTTCTTCTTCTTCTTCCTCTTCCTCTGCCTTCTTACATAAAAAACAGAAAGAAAGAAGCCCTAGAAAAGGCTCAAGAAGCACATAAGAGACACATACCATCGCACACTGAAAATCTAATTTAAAAACTAAATTGGAAGCTATAATTTGTAGGCAAAAGGCCTATAGATTTACTTTGTTAGATCAAATAATAATAAGATATTGTTTTTTAAATCCATGACACATTATGAAACAAATAACTCCAAAGATGCCTGTGAGTTGATTTTCTTTTGGCCATCTAGTGCTGGTCATCCAGCCTACTCTTAAGGCAGATTGTTTGTTTGCTTGTTGTTCGTTTTTTTAACCCAGTGATACTCCTATAGAAAAAACTAAGTTTTCACTTGCAATTTGTTATCAATTGGACATAGCTTCTGAGTTAGGGATGGAACCGGTGCCTACCTTTCCTTTCATGTCTAGAATACCATCAGGTGCAGGCCTTGTGAACACTCTCATAGTTTCTGTGAGTTCATATATCCACTGATCTGACTGACTTAGAAGGCTTTGTTTTCTTCCTACCTTGCATTTCCTCTGGTTCTTACAATCATTCTTATTTATCTCCCACAGAGAGCCCTGGGGAGAGGAACTTAATGAAGACAACTTTTTAGTGTTGATTGTCCTAAGAAATCTAATTATCTATATAACATCTGGCTATAGTGCCCTATATTTGGATTGGAATTTATGTTTCAACTTTGGTAGCTAGCATAATACCTTCTTTTCTAAAACATTAACACATAACAGGATGAAAGCACTATACAGGCAACAGCTCAACTTCTCCATGTTCAATGAGATGTGTAGATGTGGACTTCAGCAACATGGCCTTGTCAGTTTGTAGAGAGTAATCTATATTCTTGGCAATAGCTTTAGTTGTTTGGAAGCTCGTGGGTCTTGGGTCACCCCATTAACTCTTGTTTTTGTCTTATATTTGTCAAAATTTCAGGGATGAGTGGGTTTCATATCTTTTAAACAAACAAGCAAAACATATTTGATCTCCACTCTTTATTTGATCTATTTTAAGAATAACTAACTAAATCCATGAATTTCTACCAATAACTACATCTATAAATTTGACCATCCCTCATTGCTCAGCTTTCATGTTTAGTCATTAGTAATATAGAGCCAGAGTAAATTGTGTTAATAATTTTGAATACCAATGTTATATGAGTCTTTGAAGAGAAGAAATCCTACAGATTAATTACACAAAATATTGGCAATAAAAGTCTTACATATTACTCACTGAAGCAGTGTCTTTTTTTTAAGAAAGTAAGATTCCTTTTGCTAATTAATTGAGCCATAATTGCCTAATTTAATTTTGTTTGTAATAATGATTTTCATAATTTCAAATAAATTTGCTACTGAGAGTGAGAACCAACAGACAAAAGCAGTTGCTTCCTCCGTATCCTTTTCCTGAGCCACCAGGTGTGGCTCTGATTTAGGGTGAGTGTTCCTCAAAGTAATCTGATTAAGAAAATCCTCCAAGGAGTAGAATGCTCTCCCTAGAAAAGGGAAATACATAATTATAGATGAATGAGGAGACTGGGTAAGGACTTGGGGCTTGGAAAAGGGGCTTGAGATAGGAAATATGGTGAGAGTCTAGTAAAATTAAGGGATATTGAGGAGTAGTATGGAACCTAATACTGTAGGAACTTCCTAAACTATAGACATATATGAAGGCTACCTAAGTACAGTCACCAAATATTAGAGGAGATTGAGTCTCAGGTGGTCATCTCTCAACACCAAATCAACATTGTAGTACCAGGAATAGGTTATATCAAATTGAGTTGTTGGCCAATGGGATCCCATGAGAATCCCTAAACAACTCAAGCTGGTGCCAGGACTTTAGGTTGCTCTACCCTCAAGAAAATCTGACAGAAAGAACCCATTGCTGAAAACAATACCTACACAATTTATTGATCAGGGAATAGTTGAACTACAGCCTTTGGTAAAAGCATATACTCTACATGTCATTAAAAGAGAAATGAAGACACCAAGCCAAGCATATAATATTTGATTTATAATGGTGTACTGCCTGAAACATTAAACTGTGGCAAAATTTATGCAAAAACCAACTAATAATCCCATTCAATGAGTTGGGACCCATACTCAATCCTGCATGGGTGACCAAGAACAAGAAACTAGATACTCCAGAAACCTGACTAAAACCAAACACTATTGGTCTTCTAAAGAAAAAAATAGTAGTGAGAAAATGAGTCCTAATGATATTCTGAGACACTCATAGATCACTGCCAAGTTGAGCCTACTGTAGCATATATAGAGACCAACACAGAAACCAACAGTCAAACACTAGTCAGACAGACTTTGAAACACTGAGACTTAAATGGAATGCCTCCATCAAATCTCTCCCCTCAGAGTACAGGGAATGCCAAAGAAGAGGTGGGAGAAATAATGTAAAAGTCAGAGGGAATTGAGGACATCAAGAAAACAAACTCCTGTAAATCAACATGAAAAAAGCTCATGTGAACTCACAATGACTGAGTGCATGAGTCTGCACCTGGTTCTCTGTTTATGTATTGAGGTTTCCAGGCGAGTGTATCTTATGAGATTTCTGAGTGTATGAATATGAGTCTCTGACTTTTGTATATTATATTGAAATTTTTTCCTTCTGTTGGTTTGTCCTGTCAAACTACAATGTGATAGTGTTCATTTTATATTTTATATTGCTGTATCTTAATATTATCTTTTAGGATTGTGTTATTTTCTAAGGAGAGCTAGAAAGAAGTAGATCTAGATGAAAAGTGTTTTGGGGAGAAATCTGGAGGAGTATATGGGTGATACTATAATTATGAATGAAAAGAATATTTTAAACCTCTCATAGAAGTTCCCAGAAACTCGGTAGGCAGTTTATTGCTGTTGGTCAACTTGACAACTAATGCCAGCCATCCCAGATGTGAAGTACATTGCAAAAGATCATCTTTGCAAGATTGCCTCAAATACTGAATCCAGTCTTTGAGAGGTGATGCTTTGTGAGTGATTTGACCTTTGACCTCATTAGTGAATTAATACATTGATGGACTCAAATTGGATGACATACTAAAGAAGTTTTGAAGATGAGACCTAATTGGATAAGTAGTCTCTGAGGTTACGCTTTTGCGGGCTATACCTGTCCAAGTCCATCTCCATCCTTTTGCTGCCTGATTGCTTTGAGCTGATGAACTTTCCTTTACTGCCTCTCTCCCATGATTATCTCTTACATCATTAGTTTCAACGCAGTGAAATTAGTTCACATGGATTGGAGATTTGAAACAAATAACCTTCCTTTGCAATCTGCTTTTCCCAGGTATGCCATAGTAACATAAACACCTACAACTTCAATAAATCTAAAATGCTAACAGTCTCCACAGTAAAGATGGGTGGTTTCATGAATTATTAGAAATTTCCTATATAATGTGCTGAATAGTCATAATATACTAGTAGACATTATATGCAAGCCATTTTCAATATATATTGCCGATAAGCACTGAAGTGAGAGCTTATAATCTCTTTACTATACCCACTTTAAGAAATAAAATACAGGTTGTATTTCTTTATTGTCACAGTAGAATTTTTATGTGTATACCAACCCACTGCATATCTTCTGTCTTTTGACCTTCATGAAGTCTTATGTACCTTTTTATATCTTATTAGCCCCGAGTATTTTTCTCAAAAATACAAAAACTCTTCAGAAGCAATTTTAAGCATTCAATAAATCATACAGTGCTGAGGAATAATCAACAGTCACTAGTATTTATAAATAGGCATTATTCTACATATATTTTTAACTATGAATTATATTTTGACATGATTCTTTTATGACTATCATCAACTCTAGTTACTGAGATTGTAATTCATTAGTTTTTTAGATGAAAACCTATGAAAATATCATGACTTTGATAAAATCCATTCTTAGAGTACACATTTCTATGTGAAATATACTTTAGAAGCTAATTAAATATCATTCAGATTCCCTCATCTATGTATTAAGTGTGATTTGTTCCAGCAAGAGTTTACACAAGAGACCTTATCTTCAGTGCAAACATGTGAAAGGTCATAACATTTAGTAAGTGAGGCTTCCTTATATCACTACAATTTTCTTATGAGAACAATTTGATTTTGACATAAGACAGGCAACTTTTATATCCATGCGCTGTAGATATAACATAAATTCAGTGAATAAAATTCATACTCAATTGTCTCAAAGACTCTTAATCAAGAGAAAATAAATGTCTTTGCTCTTGGGTAGGATAAGGTAGTTCTTGTGACTTTGAGTTATTTCTCGTAAGTACATGTTATTGTAATAATTTGTTGTTGAGCCACTAACTTTCTCTCTATCCTCTTATGTGGGTGAGCATTCTACCTTTGTGAAATTATCCACCACTAGGACCTTACCAAACCTGAGTGGTTGGTACCTTTAAACTTCCAGAACTATGAGTTACATGCACCTCTGTGAGCTGTAAAGTGTTCTTCCATGACCTTTTCATTATAGTGTTCACAAAATTGATTATTAGTGGGACATAGGATGAAAAATAAGCTAAAATTTGTGGGGGTTTTACAAGAAATTTGAAATGAGAAAAACTTGATTTTGATATAAGACAAGTAATATACTTATCGGTACACCTTAGAGACAGGATAAACTTTAGTGACTATAAATTAATACCCATCAGTCTTAAAGAATCATAGTCAAGAGAAAATAAGGTGTGCATGTATATGTTCAATCACCTCCCTGTAACAAACGCTGTAAGGTCTAACTACACTGTAGTAGAGAAAGCCATTCATTTCAGACTTGTGTTAGAAATGTTTGTGAAAGAGATAACTTTCATTAGTCAAAGTAAAACTAATTCATAAAATAAAATTATTAGTTGAAAAAGAAAAATAATTTACAAAGGATATAATTTGCATTTCTGCAATTTCATAAGTGAATTAGTTTGCCTTATTCTATCATATATATGTATGTATGTAATATATATGTATATATATTTATGTATGTAATAAATATGTATATATACATATATATTTATGTATGTAATATATATGTATATATACATATATATTTATGTATGTAATATATATGTATATATACATATACATACATATGTCTTCCCTTCAGAGACACTTCTTTACCAAGTTAGGATGAAAGACAAGTGGAGTGTTTTTATGAATATTATTACCGACACATTAATTTTATCTACTTACTGAAATATAGCTTATACTTTCCTTTCTAGCTATGAGAAAAGTCACTCAATTTTTTTCATTAATATACAAAACTTTTATTTGTAGCATCTTTGTTGCTAAACTTTCTTCCAGGGATCATTTTATTTTATCATAAATATGGATTGTTTTGTTCATGAATGATAGAAATAGACACTGAACAGTGTCTTTGTCATGAAGTGAAGCAGTGCTCAGACTTTCAGCTACTCTTTTGCTCAAATGCATGTGGAAATATGTGATATATTATAATGGTTGAGATGTGGGTAAATAAACAAGGCAACCAATAATTTGGAATTACATTTCAATGACTGACCATCAAAAACAACCAGAATAGATGATTTAATTTTGTGTTAGTGTCTTTGGTCTTGGAATGACTCAAATAGACAGGTAGTTATTTATTATACTCTAAAAAGTTTAAAGGAGCATTGTTTTTTAAATTTTTTTGTTAATTTATTCTTGTTACATCTCAATGGTTATCCCATCCCTTGTATCCTCCAATTCTTCCGTCCATCCCATTTTCCTCTTATTCCCCTCCCCTATGACTGTTCCTGAGGGGGATTACCTCCCTCTGTATATGCTCATAGGGCATCAAGTCTCTTCTTGGTAACCTGCCATTCTTCCTCTGAGAGCCACCAGGTCTCCCTCTCCAGGGTACATGGTCAAATGTGAGGCACCAGAGTATGTGAGAAAGTCATATCCCACTCTCCTCTCAAGTGTGGAGACTGTTCTGACCTTGGCTAGATCTGTGTAGAGGTTTAAAGTTTACAGCCTGTATTGTCCTTGGCTGTTGCCTTAGTTTGAGCGGGACCCCTTGGCCCAAATCTGCCTATCATAATGTTCTACTTGTAGGTTTCTAGGACCCTCTGGATGCTTCTACTTTACCATTCTCCCATGCTTCCCTCATCTAGAGTCCCAATAGGATGTCCTTCCCTCTGTCTCAGTTTCCTGGTAAGGGAAGGTTTTCGTGGGACATGCCCCTTGGGCTAGTATGCAGATATAAGTGAGTATATACCATTTGAGTCTTTCTGCTTCTGGGTTAACTCACTCATTATGATCATTTCTAGCTCAATCCATTTATCCACAAATTTCGGGAAGTCCTTGTTTTTAATAGCTGAGTAGTATTCCATAGCATAAATATACCACAGTTTCTTTATCCATTCCTCTACTGAGGGACACTTAGACTGTTTCCATGATCTGGCTATTATGAATAAGGCTGCTATGAACATGGTTGAGCAAATTTTCTTGTGTGCTGGAGCATCTTCTGGAAATATTCCAAGGAATGGAATAGCTGGGTGTTGAGGAAGCCCTATTTCCAGTTTTCTGAGATAGCACCAGATAGATTTCCAAAGTGGCTGTACTAGTTTGCATTCCCACCAGCAATGAAGCAGTGGTCCTCTCTCCCGACATCCTCGCCAGCATGTGGTGTCGCTTGAGTTTTTGATCTTAGCCATTCTGATGGGTGTAAGATGGAATCTCAGAGTTGTTTTGATTTGCATTTCCCTGATGACTAAGGAGGTTGAGCATTTCTTTAAGTGTTTCTCAGCCATTTGATATTCCTCTGTTGAGAATTCTCTGTTTAGTTCCAAGCCCCATTTCTCAATTGGGTTATTTGGTTTGGTGGTGTTTAATTTCTTGGGTTCTTGATATATTTTGAATATTAGACATTATCAGATGTAGGATTGGTGAAGATCTTTTCCCAGTCTGTAGGCTGTTGCTTTGTTCTCTTGACAGTGTCTCCAGCCTTACAGAAGCTTCTCAGCCTCATGTTATTCTTAAAAAGAGAAAAGGATATATTGATTCAGTACTTCTAAAATTGATAAGATTCAAAGGATATAATCTTTTGAATTTAATTTGATGTGTAAATCAAATGGTAAGACTTTTATAATATGTATTTATGTGAACAATATTGAAATTGAGCATTAGGAAAATGAAAATGCATGCCAATAAAGTATTCAAATAACAATAGAGTTTATCTTAATTTATCTAATCTCTTTATATTAATAGCTATTTTGTATAGTCTTTTCACAGTATATTATTAAATTGGACATATTACATGAACAGGTGTGTATTTGTAAGTGATGTTTTTCATAAAATTAAGCAAGTATTGCTTCTTGTGACTTATAACAAATTAAATACAATTTATTTCTATAGCTAATTTTACAGTCTTCAAATTAGAAAAATAAGTGGAAAAACTATCAATCCAGAATGGTATTAAATATTCTATTTAATGTAATGGGTTCATATTTAAAGTAAATATTGACTTAAACTTTTAATTTTGGAATTCTCTTGATCACATCCTATACTGGTGCAAAAATATATGTGATGTCATTTATAGAGACATGTACCATGTCTAAAATGTAAAATATTTCTGTGTATCTAAAGAAGAACTATTATGTTGGTCCTAATGCATAAAACAAAAACTAAACAAAACTATCTAATGGATTTTTTCATATAATTGTAGCTAACTTTTATTCCTGGGGAATGATAGATAAATAAATTCATAAATGAGCCTCAAATCTATTTTTTTGGCAGTTAAATGTGATTGTCTCCTTGCTATAAGAGTTGGCAAAGCTGAACATGCTGACATATGGGATGACTGAGTCACCCTTTCCTTTCCTGACTTTTAGAGCCATGATAGGCAGAGAAGAAATACAAACAACCGAGCCTGAAGAAAAGAATGAGATGAACAGGTTCTGCACAAAGTCATCTCTAGGTTTGTTGGGCTGACTGGCTTCTTCTGTCACTAGGCATATGTTGGCAATTATAAACACCTAATTGGCTTCATGATTATAAGTTTAGGATAGGATTTCAGATTTATTCTCAGAAGTTTTTCGACAATCCTCGCTCACCAACCATGTCCTAGCTGATCAAGCATTCAGAGGTAATGGAACAAGTCCAGACAAATCCTGTTTTCCTCCCAGGGAGAACTTGGACTGGGCATATAAAATGGGTTTCAGCTTTAACTGTTTCTCATTATAAAATCATTAAAGCATACCCTCTTGCCATGATAGATACAGATTCAACAAAATAAGTTTAATGAGTAATTCAGGCTGAAATTATTCTGTAAAGTACTAGTATCTACTCTCATTTAAATACAGATAATAAAATTATGTGGAGATTAAATCCTGATACAGTGAAGGCTTGAACAATATCCTATGCAAGATTCTGACAGAGTTCTAATTAGATAAGATTTGTAGCTTACGTAATCCTCTTACCTTTTTAAATGTTGTATGTTACTAATGATCATAGTCCAAGACTTTTCTTTCAGAGACACATTTAAGTCTGCTGCTCCTGGCAGGAAAGGAAACCCATATTAAAGAAAAAATGAAAGCAAACAAAAATGAAATGGAAGGGAAGGAGCTACAGGGGAACAAGAGAACGAGAAAGTTTCTAAGAAATGCCACGGACCACCGAGGGGGCTTCTAGCCATGGAGAGCAAGGGTCCTAGGATATCAGATGGGGACGGATTGTGAGAATGGTTGCAGAGTAGAAAAGAATAGCTTGTCTAGATACCTTCAATTTACCTTTTCTTTAATAAAGCAGATTTTTTGCTCGTTTGCCCCTTGATATGTTTTCTCCCTACTTTTATCCTATCTATTTGCTTCATTTAAGTAAAGGAAGTTGGAAGTGTTGTTAGAATGGTAGTCATTATCTTAACAGGCTGCAACCAAACAAATAATCATATATTTTTCCCTATGAAAACTTTGTTTGCTGTTTATGGAAACTTAACATTAGTAACAACTCAGTGTAAAGTAAGGTATAAGGTAAAGTAATATGTGGTTACATTTTTGTTTGTTAATAGTGAAGTACTTTTTATGTGCTACAGAATCTTTGGAATCCCTATAATGTAATGAATAGTTTACACTTTGAGCAATGTGTTGGTAGATGGTTATTTTAACAATAAAGAGTTTCCATTATACAAACTGAGGTAGTGACAACATTACCATCATGAGGCAAGAATATTACATAGTGTCATGATCATGTATTGAGAACAACAACAACAACAAAAACCTCCATAGTGGAGCTTAAGAAAATAGATGGAATTAATATTTCCCCCAAATTCTGGTTACTGAATTAGTGACATGAAAAAAGTACTTTTGAGAATGACTTCAGACATGTACTATATGGGTTTTTTTTTTTTTACATGTTGGACATTTTAAGCACAAAATTGCTCTGTCAAACTATACAAAAATCCAAGCATTTGCCTAAGTCCCTGATAATTCTCTGTAAAAATTCCTTTGAGTTATAACATGGCCTTGAGAAAATTCTTTGTTAAATCAAAGTAAATGACTTGGGAGGTTTAACAACCCAGTGTCATATCAGTTTCAATTAGATAATTAGCTGTCAAAGAGAGCCCCTAGAGAGAGAAACATAGGTTAAGCACATTTAATTGAGCAAAAGAATGAATGGGGATGGAAAGACTTTCAAATATCATAGCCATTTTCCTTTTGAAATAGGAATGGGAAGAATGCAGGGGCCACAGAAGGACTCTAGCTCTGGTAGCAAATAGGTCAAAGTCTGTACAAAGAGGGGAAAATGGGCTACCCTCTTCTTCTACCTAGAATGCCCCAGGGATAGATGGAATCTATTTATTTAATATCCTTATGCGGCAGTGAAGTATGAATAGTGGCGTGCTAGAAAGAGAAACGAGCAGACATGTGTCAGTAGCAATAACATAACAGTGAGAATAGTGTTCTTTGTAGTTGCTAAGGATAATTAGATTTCAAATACATTTGGAAAAGGAAGCAAAAAGAGCATATTTCAATATTCTTCATGACTTCTTTCATATGTACTAGTAAACATAAAAAGGAAGTCACATTTTGCCTTGCTTTTTAAAACAATAGAATTCTAATTTCTACACTTCCTATTAATTATAGGGTAAAAGTGTTGGAGGTAATATAGAAAAAACAAACTGAATGAGCTTTGAGGGATGAAAGAAAGAAACAAAGAGAGGAAGGAAGGAAGGAAGGAAGGAAGGAAGGAAGGAAGAAAGGGACCTGAACAGCTGAGTGGTATGCTAATCAGGTCTTCACTTTACATTTTATTTATTTCTTTTTTCTTTTATTGAAACTAGTTTTTTCTTATGTAATATATCTTAATTAGTGTTTCCTTTGCCTGTACTCTTTGGAGTTCCTTTCCATCTCTCCCTTCAATTGTGTTCTACCTCATTTCAGTCTCCCATTAGAAAACAAACAGGCAGGCTAGGTGCAGTGGTGCTAGTTTGTAATCCCAGCACTGGACAGCCAGAGGCAGTCAGAGTTCGAGGGCAGCCTAGTCTAGAAAAGTGAGTTCTGAACAGTTAAGACTATTACACAGAGAAATAGTAATAAAATATAACATAATAAAATAAAAAAAAAAAAAACCCCTCAGAATAGGGCAAATTAAACAGAAGAAAAAGAGCCCATGGAAAAGCTCAAGAAACAGACTCACTTAATTATAATTTCCTCTTTACATTCCTAGCACCAAACCCTCCTACATACCCCTACATTCTCTCTTTCAAATTTTATGGCCTCTTTAATTGTTGTTACATATACGTAACATATGTATACATACTTCCACAAATATTTCTTAATGCATAGACACAATCTACCTGTCTGTTGTCTGCTCTGTCAATATGTTATTTGTAAGTTTACCTTCATGACTGACTACTTGGTATTAGATAACCCCATTAGTGTGCTCGTTCCTAGGAAAGTCTATCTCTCCCCGCTCTCAGCTTTCCTTCGCTGCCCATAGTTCTCTAGTGTTGAGAAATCTTCTGTCCTCTTTAGCATGGCTACTGTTCTTTCCCATGTTCAGCTCATGCCGAGGCAGCCATTTGGTGAGACATTTTGTGTGTATCTCCTCACATTCCTCGGACACACAATCTCACAGCAAACTCTCCTTTGCCTCTTACAATCTTCCTGGCCCCTCTTTCACGTTGATCCCTGGGCCTCCAGTGTGGATGCATGCTGGTAGATGTAGGGGTTTGGGCTGGGTTTCACAGCTCTACATTTTGCTTCGTTGTAATTTTCTAGAATAGTCTTTTTATGCTAAAAAGAAACTTTTTTCAAGAGAGGAAAACACTATACTTATTTGTGAGTATAAGGACTGATATTTTTAATCCTGAGGTTCACCAGAGAAAAATATTTTCACCATTTTGGGTCAAATTTGAAGCAGGCTTTATTACATATTAAATACTGACAAAGAGAAGGACTTATGGTTAATACCCTTCCCTCGAGTTTCTCAGCTGAAAAGTCCTGAGACATGCATTGCAGGGATTTATAAAGACAAACCTATAGGGTGCTGTAATTTACCCAGAGGCTTTATTATTTTCTAAGAAATACAATTTCCAGGATTCCAGAAAGTTACTTGGTCCTTGGGGAGTTATGACTTACAAGTTAATTCTGGGTATTACTTACCTCCTTGCAACTGTGTCTCTAGTCAAATCCTTGGCTCTGTGGTGGATACTTGTTTATTTTAGGATCTAACAAGTATCAGGTTAATGGTACATTGATAGTGATTACTGTTTAGTTATTGTATCAATGATGTAAGAGCCAACTGTAATTAGCAGAAGCAGGAGGGCCAAAGGCCTTATGATATCTGACATCAGATTTACTATCTAGAAAGAATCCGGAAGTGGACCAGGCCCCAGTCACTTATTGTATCTCAGGTCCCCTATGTGCATTGTTTTTTTTGTTTTATTACAGTTGGTTTAGCCTGAAGAAAGGCATCTTTAAGCCTATATTTAGAAGATAACCGAAGACAACTCAAATCTTTAGCTTGTGACTGAGTAGCAAGCATTAGTGATTTATGAAACTCTGAACTTTTCAAATCTCTGGGTAGTAATAGCAGGGAAGAAAGAAAAAAATCTGAAAGATTTTTTTAAAAAATCTTATATACCTTAAATCATTTTATCATTATTCAAGCTTTCACATCCTCTAATCTTTATAAGTTGTATTTACCCATGTTAAATTATAAGTTCCCCTAAATAGCTTAAAATATCTTCTTAGACCCTAAAACATTTCTTTAAATCTTCAAAACTAAAGCCTTTGTATCCTCAGATCTTAAGTAAACTTTGTATCTTTTTTATCCAACATTTACTGTGAGACACAGGTGGCTGATTAGTAGGAGCAGTCTTTGTAAAGCAAGTTCCTTTAAATAACGGAATAGTAAAAGGTTATACTGAAATCTCTTTTCTGTGTCTGGTAACCAGATTAACTGTGTCTAGACAGAGGAGGTAGTAGCTCTTGAAGAGCTAGGCCTGTGGCCTGATTTTTACCAAAGTTAGGAAGAGAGAAGGCAGCTAAAGCCTTGGTTTCTACTCTTAAACTGACAAGGCTATCACAGGTTTAGTTGTCAGCCTATCAGAGACCTCAGAGATGTTTTATGTGAGTAAACATTGTAAATGACAGAAACTTACCTGCTACCTGGAAAGACACCATAGGTTCCTCCATGGTTGTTGGAGGCAGAGGTACCAGGTTCCATGCCCAGAAGATCCAACAGACTTTCCTTTGGCAGTCATCAGCTCCATTAAAGTCTGGGGATTTGAACTTAGTTTAGTCTGAAAACAAAATAGCATTACTTAGAACAATGACATTTAACAATTTCTTCATGTACAACCTAATTGCTAGGAACCCATCAAAGGCAGGGCCACTCCAAGTCTTCCTAGCTTCCAAATCTACACTGGGTCTAACCAAATCCTCAGCAGTGGCTTCTCATCTGATGTAATACCCACATTGTCCTTAGGCTTGGAAGTTTGTTGAAGTTCAAAGACACTCCAAGCATTTTCAGTCAGAATGAATTTGGTGGCTCTGGCTGAACACCTTAATTAAATAGAAATAACCAGTGGGTCATAGGACATCTGCGTATGGCCCTAATGGAGGATATACGGATTTTCATCAGATCCTCCTCTTTCCTTAGATGAGATACCCCATAAGGAAAATCCAGAGACCAGGCAGGAAACTGTCACAGAATGCTAGCTTTAAAAATATGACTTCTGGTTGTACCAAACAAGGAGTCCTCCATAAACAAGTTATGATGCCCCTCCCAAATACCTGCAACATATTATTGGGCTCACTAGCTTCCAAATAAACTTAAATTCCTTATATACTTTTTAAAAAATACACATTTATAAGACAATGACTTTTTAGTAATATTAAAATTATATTTCTTTTTGTTCATCAGAAGTTGAATACAGATTAGCAGGATTAACAAAGTAAAATGGGCATCATACCAAAGCAATGTACAGATTCAAATCAATCTCCATCAGTTCTCAACTTTATATGGAAAAAAAATTCAGGATAGCTAAATCAACTCGGAATAGTAAAAGGAAAATATTTCCTCAACTCCATATTTATAGAAGTCTAATATCCAAAGTATATGAGTAAGTTAAGAAATTAGATATTGAAAAAAAAATCAAATAATCCAATTAAAAATGGGATACAGATCTAAACAGAAAATACTCAATATAGGAATCTGAAATCGCTGAGAAAGTAAAAGAAATGTTAAACATCCATAGCTATGAGGGAAATGCAAGTCAAAACTATGTTGACATTTTATCTTACACCTGTCAGAATGGTTATGATCAATAACAGAAATGACAGCCTGTGCTGTTGAGAATCTCAATCAAGGAGAAAACTCCTCCATTGCTGTTAAGAGTACAAGCTGTACAGCCACTTTAGAAATCAATATGGCAGTTCCTCAGAACACTGGAAACGGCTATACTTCAAGACCCAGTTATATCATATTTGGACATATACATAATGGTCTATCCTACAAAAGGATATTTGCTTAACTGTGTTCATTGCGGCCTTATTCACAATAGACAGAAATTGGAAACAACCTAGATATACCCTCAATTGAAGAATGGATAAAGAAATTGTGCTACATTTGCACAATGAAGTTTCTTGGTGGTGTTTTGTTTTTTGTTGTTAAGACATTGTGAAATTTGCAGGCAAGTGGGTATAATTAGGAAAAAAAAAGAGCCTGGGTGAACTGACTTACATCCAGAAAAACTAATATGGTATGTATTCACTTATAAATGGATACTAGCTGTTAAGTAAGGGACAATTAAGCTGCAGAACCACAGAGATTAGGTAAAGAGGTAGGCTATAGTGCAGAAGTCTGACTTTCCCTGGGAAGGGGAAATAGAATAGATTCTGAAGATGGACTCAGGTGTGGGAGGATGGGTATAGGAGTGAGAGGGATCAGGTGAAGGAGGGGAATGAAGGTAGAGAGAATGGGGAGAGAAAGCTGGAATTAGCACGCATTTGGGGATGCTGTGGAAACCTATTGCAGTGGAAACTTCCTAGAATCTATGACTGTAAGCTTAGTGAGAATTCCTACTAATGAAGGATAACAGAGTTGGAACTGGCCATCTCTTCTAGCTAGGTAAATCTTCCAGTGGTGCGACTAGGTTTCATAGGTTGAGTTGTTGACTGAGAAGGTCCTGTGGAGCTCTCTAAACAACCCAGGCTAATTCTAGGACTTTTCACTCAAATCGTCTAATGTAGATAGACAGAGCTACTGTGGGTTTGGAGTCTTCACCCATACATTCTAGTCGCTTTGGAATGAGAAGATACTCTGTATTTACAGTCATTCCTGGTTGCAAAATGTGCTGGAGTAATATTGGGGCAGAACAGGTGGGAGTGGCCAATAAATGTTTGGTTTTACTTAAGGTCTACCCACAAGAGGGAGCTCATGCCCTATCATGCCTGGATGGCCAGGAAAGCAGGATTAAATGGCCCAGAGATCTAGAGTATAACTAAACAAAAATGAAAAAAAAATGTAATGATTCTAAACGCTCTTCTGTTATTCTCATATACCAATGCCTTATACATTTGCCATCAGTCTTCTTCCACCATCAGATGGGAGCATGTGCAAAGGCCCACAGCCAGATGCTATGTAGAGAGAGACACTCTAAATTCAAGGTCTCCAGCAGCTCTTTCCCATTGGAAATCAGGAAACACCAAAGAAGGGGAAAAAAGACTGTAGGAGTCAGAGGTGATGGAGGATATTGCCTAAGAGAAGCCTAGAACATCTCTGTACAAATTCCAAGAGTGGCAGAGCACTTGTGAAGCACCTTTGTGAAGCTGTGTTCAATCATTAGTATGGCAAAACTAAATAAATAAATCTTATACAGTTATAAAAGGAAATACTTTATGAGAACAGAAGTCACCTGTACACTTGAAGAGGTTATTATGGGCTAAAATAAAACAATTTTTGATTCATTAAAATGATTTAAATAGATTAGAAATAAAAGCATATAAGTGTGTGTTACTGATAACATTAAATGGTCTTAGAAGATAATTTTAATGAGCAATATCCTCATTAATTACAATAGATCATAGTAAATAAATAAAAGAAACATCCAATTATTTCTTTTTCCTAAGTTTCAGCTCAAGACAAAGACTTAAGCACCAGCCAAAGAGCATGCATGGACTAGACCTAGGCTTACCCCCCAGGCCCACCCCCATCTACACATATTTAATTAATGGGTAGCTTGGTCTTCATATGAGTCCCCTAGCAAGTGAAGAGTGTTGTCTCTGACATGGACTCTGTCACGTGCTTTTGGATAACTTTCCCCTAATTGGGCTGTCTTGTCTAGCCTCAGTGCTTTGTCCTAATGCAACTTGTGTGCCTGGGCCAGGGTGGGGTTTGTATGGACAGAGGGTCTCCCCTTTTCTGAGGAGAAAGGAAGGGAGAAAAGGTGAAAGAGGATGAGAGGGTGGGATAGGGAAGTGGGAGGGGTCTGAAATATGGATGTAAATAAATAAATAAATAAATAAATAAATAAATGTAATAAAAAATAAAACATTTGAATTTCTACCTTACCTAAACCCCAGGTACACATAAAACATATACATCTTGTTCATTGCCATTGAGTTGGCTACTAAGTAAACACTCAAACACATAACTGCCTCCCTGTAATAAAATATTATTTTTATTTTCTTCTTTTCCTGATAATTAGGCACTTATAGGGGTTTTAAGTCTTATGATATTGTTATACAACATCGTCATTTGCAAAGTTCATATGTGAGAATCTTCTAATGAATCATTAGAAAAATCAGTCTTAAAAAATCTCATAACATTTGAATTATGTCCCAGTTTTACATTGGGCCTCATTCATAGTCCTTCTTGGCCACACATTTGTGTCTGTAACCCTTGGGTTGCAGCTTGTGTCAGAGAGATTTACCTTTCAAATGTGTAACTGATTCCCCCCTTTTGTGCTCATTCTGATTATAAAATTGATGGTGACTAAGATTTTCATTACACTAGTCATGTGGAGCAACCTGATAAGACACTGCTAATTTTTTGGCCCTTTATCTTATTTTATTTTATTTACACATCACATAAGTCCTACTTTCCGGTATTTAGGCATTAGGTCACAATTTTCATACTTTGCTCATGTGAGTTATTTACACTAACATTCAAAGCAACTTGGAGTAATGCCTATAATTATACCACTTTCATATTAGGGTCACATATATCCAGAAAGGAGTTTTCTAGAGATCACAGATGAAAAAGACCCAGCTGTGTGATTGTTAATTACTTATAGCATATACAGCTTCCCACAAAAATTCTGAGCACAGTTATTCAAATGTCGGTATTGAAGAAGCAGATAAAATAGCATGGGATATGAATAAATTTCACATAAATGTAATTCCATACAATCTTACTCTTTAGATTGAAGTGGTGCCTTCATTGAATACATGCCTATAATAGCCACTACTAGATGTGATGTTTAAGGCATTTAAAGTACCTATACTCTACTGATATATTACAAATTTAAAAATAGAACTGACTTATGAATCTTCTAAATTATTTATAAAATTTTGAAATTTTCTTAATGAAATGGATACATTTTAAGAGTCTAATTACCTACCAATTTTTGAATGTTTCCATTCCACCTGGGAAAAATACCGAGTTCTAATGCAACTCACAAATATCAAAACAACACTTTTACAGATGTATTTTAATATTGTGTTCACTACTTTAATTACTTTTTATTATTTAAGAATTTCATAGAATGCATTTCCTCATATTATCCCCCTTAATAACTCCTTCCTGATCTATCTACAGGTACCTAATCCATGACCAAACTCCCTGTCCTTGTTTTTTCATTCAGTAACTCCTTGAGTCTAGTTAGCATTTCTAAAATACTCTTGTGTTTGGGGCCATCAGTGGGAATAGGAAAGGCTTACCAAGAACTATACAATTAAGGAAAAGTGACTCTCCCTTTCTTGGTTAAATATGAAGAACTGGTGAGAATTTACTCTCAACTCTCAGTTCCAGATAGTGGGATTTTGTCAGGCTTATCTTAAACGTGTCTTGTGCATGATGTTATACCACCATGAGTTCAGATGTAAAATGTCTCATTGACAGAAATGGTGTTTAATGTTGAAGTGTGCAGTGTCTGGTTATTTTCCCTTTTCTGCATTTATCGCCATTCACTTCTGGGGTTTCCTGATTAAAGCTGAATCTCACTTCTGTCTATGGGTATAAATGCAGCTACTTAGCTGAAGGCAGATACACTCTAGGAATCAACCTTCTTTTATCATGAGCAAGTTTATTCTTCTTGGGAAAATTGAAGCCCTAGCCATTTTTATAACTGTCTTTGCTCTGACATCTACCAGAGCAAAATACATAAACAAATGAAAAATATTTATAAATTTCTTATCTATGAAAGTTATTGCTGTCTTATAATTAAATATAAAATGAAGAAATTAAATTTACAACAGAGAATGTATTTTCTAAAGTTTTATCATTAATTTGAAAGCATTTTTAATATGTAGAAAAACATGTATCATGTTACTGTAAGGCATAAAATATTTTCAAAATAAATCTTAACAGTAGTATTTTGATTAGCTGTCTAGAACTGTCAGCAAAAAAGCACAGCTTTTTAATCAAAAGTTTGTTTCATTTTCCTTAAAACTGTACTATCTTCTGTAGATTATTAAACATGTTTGTACTATTCTGTCAAAAATTATGACAACATATCCCAGAACATTTTTCAAAATTTTTGAGTTGCAGATGTAATAGAGCTTATTTGAGAACTCATTAGGTTTTCTTTTTGCTTTTGCAGAGGAAATGGACCAAAGTAACATGTTATTCATCTCTCTTAATGATTTCAAGCTACCCAAAATAGAAAGTTTATAAAAGGTCTTTGGGCAGTTCTTGCAGCTGGACCTCAACTTTTGAAATGCAAAAGCAGTTTCTGCAAGGCTCACCTACAGTGCTCAGTCTTTGAAATGTAAACCAAGCTAAAAATGTGCAAAGTATATCCAGCTTATAATCTTTCATTTCTCCCATATATGATGGTAATACTCTCAGGTTTATTAAAATTTATAATTTACTATATATGCTTTATATATTCATATAGATTAATAGAATCACTCAAATGATAAATGTTACAAGGATAAACATAATCATTAGCAACAGTTAGAAAGTAATACTTCTTTTTAGAGAACCTTTAAATGTAGGAACAGGCAAAAAGAAGAGCCAAAAGCAAGACATAGGGTACAAAGAAAGGAAAATTTTGAATGATTCAATCCTTTAAATATAAGCAGAAAAGGAATGAGAAAGGTGAAGCTATGTTCTAGCCAGCAACTAATTCATGATCTCAGTGACAGGGCTATGGTTTCAGCGATACTCCAAAAGGGAAAAACAGCAACATAAAGATTAATGAACCAGTTTCTTAAGTGACACGAGACAACTTGCATAGAAAAGTTTCATTTGTTCTGAGAAGTGTGCTCTCCAGTGCACTCATTACATTATGGGCTGATTTTCTCCACTGAGCTGCAAGACACCTGTGTGCACAAGGAGAGTCAATGTCCTGATTACCTTTACTTCCTGAGTTCTATTACAGTAGTATTTGAATGGCTTGTAGGGTTCAATACATTTATTTCAATTAATGAATAAAGAAAAACCTTCACATAAAAGTTGTAATTTTTCTGTTATCATTTCATCCTAGTAACATGCAGACATGAGTTTTAGCTCATTTTAAAGGGCAAAAGACTTATATTTTCACATGTTGATTAGAATATGAGGCTTTTTTTAAACTAGACTGTTTGAGCTAAGCATCATAAACTATACTGGACCGAAAAGAAATAAGACCACAGCATGGTCTTACTTATATATTATGTAATTCACAAGGAGGAAATTTGACTTTTTAATTTTGTTATTTAATTTGATAGTCTCTGATTTTAACTGGGAGAAATCGACTCCAGTTCTTAGTTCTGTTTTTATTAGCTTTTAGGTGGAACCTAGTTAATACATTTTCAGTACAACAGTATTTTACAGAGCCACAAAAAAAAGCAACAAGAAACTGACTCAGAATACATAAGAGGTGTGCCTGGCAAGTGTGTGTACACGGGCGGGGGCGGGGGGGAGGGTATCTTCTCAGGTTCCACAACTGAGATGTTATGATGAAGATCTTCAATAATCCTCTATTTCCTTCTGTATACTCATGAACACACACACACACACACACACACACACACACACACACGATAGTTGCTAACTGTGTGTCTGGAACTAAATTGTTTCCATTATTGAGCATTATTGCTCTGGTCAGTTTTAGCTTAAGATAAAGAAATCAACAGTAGAGTTTAGAGACATGTGCCCCTCCTCCCAAATTATTTTGGTGTTTTTCTATTTCTTGGTAGTAAAACACCAAGAACAATATGATAGAATGTAGGTTTATATCAGAAGGGAATATCAATAAATTTAGGCTACTTGGCATCATGATGTTCTAAGCCTGGCAAGAATAGCTTCTGTAGCATTGTACTCTTCAGCCAAGATCTACAAACATAAATATTTTCAGCCAAATCTCAGTACTGTGGGTTTTCTCTAGCACCTATCTTGTATGTTTATATTTCTCCTTGATCTTGTGAGACTTTCTTTGGACAACATCATTTTGTTACTGGGAGTCCTGCATCCTGTTCATCATTCAAGCTTTTTTATTTAATAAATATTTTCACAGGAGCAGAATAAAATATGCTGAATTTTAAGACAGTTTTACACCAAACATAAACTTACCATACTCTACCTGAATGTTCTATGAAAAAATGACTGCATGCTTGTCTGTGCTCTAACAGAAACACAAGAAATACATGTAGTCAACATAGAAGTTATCCACTTACTCTCTAGGAGTACTACATATGAAGAATTGAGAAATGGACAGCAAAAAGACATTAGAAAAACAATTTAGGATTAATTCCTTAATTTGAGGACTCTGAAGAAGGCACAAGAAAGCAGTGCCTGGCTCTGAGCGCCATACTGCCTGGAAACTGACATGATTCTGTCTTTTCTTCTTTTATCAATTCCTCATGATAGGATAAGGGGGGATATATGAGGCTATTTTTTAAAGCACCTGTCATATATATCATCCATAAGAGGAATAAGTTTGGCTATTTTCTGTGTTTGAACTATGTCATGTTTGTATGAATTGAGTTTGGATCATGATAAAGTGGTCTCATTTTGTCCTGATACGTCACAATTATAGATTATACAAACCTGGTGTTAGTTTGTGGAGAGAATGAATGTTGGTGCTTAACAGAAGGAAAGCCCGGCTATGCCAGAAGAGCTTGTAACAACATCAAGAGCTGACAGCAATAGGCTAGTTCCCCAGATGTTGAGGCCGCTTTTCTTCACTCAGTATAATCAGTAATCAAATATGTCACATTGATGGAATTTATCTCTGTCAGCTGTGGCACATCTTTTAGCATCTTGTTTATTCCTGGCTTTCATTATATCATGCTCCTCAATGAGGCAAGGTTTATTACTGTTTACATAGATAAATGATACTCCCATTATTGACATTTTAAAATCTGATGGATGGATTTTGTGTGTTCATATTATAGCTCAGTCTTGATAAGTATTTCCTCAGAGTATTATGTTGTCATGTAGTTTTCACCTTTCATGCTTTGCCAAATGTAATCTTTTCTAACTGAGGATTACCTCCCATGACATTATTTCCATGTTTGTGAGATTCTTTGTTCTCTCCATGTGTGCCCCCAATATTTTTTCTACGGCTTTCTTTCTTTCTGTTAAATTCTCTAAATATTTATACAAACTTAAATACACACTGAGTGGATGTACCTACAAAAGCTTAAATACATGGTGAGTGGACCCTCAAGCCCTCTTGAGTGACAGATCTCTTTCTCTCTCTCTCTCTCTCTCTCTCTCTCTCTCTCTCTCTCTCTCTCTTACACACACACACACACACACACACACACACACGTATCTCATTTGCTATCTTTACAAGATTTTAGAACATGTTTCTTCAAACAAACTCCTTGGATTCAAACTGCTCCATTTCCTTTAAAGAATGATCTTTAGACAAATGTAACTGCTAATTCTTGTCCTTCTTTAGTCTATGTTTGGTTATATGGATGGAGGACTTTGGGGTATGACCTGATGAGATTACTATGAAGCATAAAGTGATGATTAAGCCATCCTACAAGTATTTTTAATGGGTGATAGAAAAATTACAATCAATTCTGTGAGGAGAGTTTCTTGAAAAAAGATAAATATGCAAGTAACGCAACGGATGCCAAAGCAAAGTAAAAGCTATCTCTCCTGCTTCCAAGAGCACTTCAGGAATATCTCAAAGATTAGCTGTCAGTGTCTTCTAACTGTATGGGTTTGTGTGCCCCTGGGTACCAAGACTTCCTCTGCTCCATAATGCTGGCAAATCAGCAAGAAATTCCAGCAAAGAATATGAAATTAGTAGAATCTTCATAAGTATCATTCAGGAAAATTGTTCTTTTTTTATGCAGAAACAATTTTCCATATGTAGAAAATTCATAAATCAGAACTAAACTATTAACACAAAAATGTGCTTTTATCCATTGTGAATACATTTCTTACACTCTTTTTTCTTAGTTTCCACCTCTGTGCAGCCCACATCCTAATAGTATTTCATATCCAGTTATGTTCTTATTTTGTCATTCACTTCTCAAAAATCTCTGATATCTTTTTAAGTTCATTTAAGTCACTGGGCATGAAATGTCTTAATTTTTACTTCTATGGTAACAGGATTAGTCTCTAAAGAATTGTGATCAGAACTTTTATTGCATAATCTGTTCATTCTCAATCACTCTCACAACTCTGTCACCAGAGCTGTGGGGTTTTGTTTCACTTGATTATTGCCATTACATTAATATGTTTATAGTCATTTATATTCTTAAGAATAAACCGCTCAGTCTGTGTAATGTTACTTGTAAGTATGTTTTCAAGGTCAACCAGTTGGTACTGGATAACCAACTCGTGGTTCACCCTGGGAAGACCATTTCTTCCCCCTCTCAGGATTCCTTAGTTGCCTATTGTTCTTTGTGTAGTGTTGAGTATTGCTGGTCTTTTGTCCATTAGTTTCGGCATTTCTATTGCTAATGTCCTCATTCAGCTCATGTATAAGCAACCTTTCTCCAGAGTTCAATTTTTTAAATTGATATGCGTTTTCCCAGTTTTTTGTTCTAACTTCCAAATCTACGAAGTACATTCATTACATTTGTGTAATGTGGAGGTCTCCAGGTGGAGATATTCTTCTCTCCACTTCTCAGTTCACCCTAAATTATGAAACATACAGGAAAATTTTAATATGTCCTAAGTGTGCTCCAGGTAGCACCATTTAGCCTTATATTACCCATAAGTGATAGTCCAAGTTTCTTTCCCTAGAATCTAAGGCTTTTCTTTATATTCTTCTCTCAGTCGATGCTACTCATCACAGAGATTGTGTGGATAATTTCTCAAGCAGAAAGGCTTTCTCCTCTTCCTTGTATTCTTCTTCCTGAATGTTAGGATTCTGCGTCAGTCTGCCTACTTGTGATGTCATTCCTTACCTGCCACGAGGGCGTGGCCCTGCCCAAGGCCATATAAAAGGACAAACAGTCCAAGTGGCCCTCTCTTTCTACTTCCTCTCTATCCCTTTTTTCCCCTTTACTCTCTCTTTTCTCTTCTTACCCTTCCTGTCTCTGTCATCTCTGTCTCTGTCTGTCTCTGTCTCTGTCTCTCTCTCTCTCTCTCTTTCTCTTTCTCTCTTTCTCTCTGGGGTATCAACCCCCTTTCCTTCTCCTCCCATGCTCATTTAATAAATTCCTCTACAACATAATATCTGTTACCTTAAATCTTATCATCTTATTTTTTTATTAACCGTAACACTGTCTATCTATTCTTATGATACACAACTTTGATTCTCATGACATGTCCCAATCATATAAAATCAGTCATCAACTTGTTCCAGTATTTTGAAGGCTAAGATTAAAATCCTGTTCCACACTGGATTTGTTATAACTGATCACAGATCTGGATTATAAAATTGATGCTAAAGTAATACTGAAGATAAAAAGCTTTAAATTACATAAGTAACAAATATACCCAAAAGTACCTATTTTATGAAACAACTCTCTTAATATATAAAAAGTAATATGAAATTGTTTCTTAGTGAGTATTTTTAATGCAATTTTTATAGACACATAAATGTACTTCAAGTTTAGTTTTTGAAATAATCTAACTTTGTTGACATGTAAAATTATGCTATTATTAGATTCTCATTAAAATGTTGCTGAATTTGATGGGCTTAACATTATCACGCTCTTAATATTTATTGAAAAGTCATTTTTAAGTGCATACATACTACATACGCTTAGAGGTTAACAAATGCTGCCTTTGATTAATTGGTTAAAATAGTAAATACATAAGAATTAAAATGCTTAATGATGTATTTAAGGTAATTATTAAAGTATATTTAATACTAGTTTTTTTTTCCATAAAGGCAAACGTTTAATTGAGGCTGGCTTACACTTTCAGAGGTCCATTATTACCATGGTGGAAATCATGGCATATTCTCACTTTGAACTTTGTTTTCCAATCACATCAAGTTTGATCTGTATAATTTCTGCTTATTTTTAATTCTTGAGAAAGTCAAGAGTTGAAATTCTTCTTATTTTACTTTCTTCATTCTTTTATTTTTCTTTGGGAATTTTTGAATTTGAAGTCAAATGAATCATTTAGTGTAGGAATCACATAGTGTAGAATAACACCCTTGAATTTCACTGCTTTCCATGCACTAGAAAACATTTCATTCAAGGCTATGCTAAAAGCTTCCACTGAATCTTTAAGCACCTCTCTCTCTCTTTTTTTAGAGGGATTTGTGGCCTCCTGTATGACAGATGATAAGGAATTTCATTGTTCTGGCTTCTCTCCTTAGCTTGACCTATTCATCCTCAACTAGCTAATCCAAGAGCACATTTGCTTCAGGGATAAATTAATCAACAAAGCAAAAGAAATTAAATCTACAAATAAACATGCAAACTGGCTTTAAGAATTTATAGTAATATCCATAAAGTTCCAGATCCCACCTCACCAAAAACCAAGGTGTCTACATGTAGGAAATGTTTTCATCATTGAAAACAATATTGCCAATGGAATTAGTGTTCCACTGGCTATGATGTGGTCTTGTTAAATATTATGCCATTGTAGCCAAATTTGTAAAATTATACAACTCTACAACACTACAGTACAATACAGTACAGACACTACAGTGTTATAAACAAGTCACATAAAGGAAGAATTACAAATTGAGATATGAAAAATACCCCAGCTTCTTTTAGTCTTATTATAAGTTAAAACAAAAGGTTTGTGGAGTTTAAATACATTTTCTAGGTTAAAAACAATGATAAAGAAGGAAACTCTTCTTAACTTATAACATTACTCTTTGTTATTATTACCTTGTTCTTATCTGATATGAAGCTTCCATTAAATTTTTATCTACTTTATTAATGAGAGGAATCCAAAGTCCATTATGCTAAGATTACCTTGATCTGAACACATTCCTACTAAAGGATCCAGCAAATTTTCTGAAAGACATCTAAAATAAGCATTTATTTCGTATGTAGAATACCTACAGTTCAAATGTAGAATACCCAATACCAAATACACACCTACAAATATAGACACATGGCTGTTGAGAGAACAGAATAGTAGGAATGACTGTTTTGGACTCCCTCATTAGCATATCTTCTTTTTAATTTTTGGGGGGGGGTTATTTTATTTTATGTGTATGACTCTTCTACCTGCATGTATATACACAGACAGCCTGTATTCCCTGAGTTCCCAGAGGCCAAAGCATTGGAGTCCTTGAACAAGAAGATACATAGTGTTATAAGCCACCACTTGTTTGCTGGGAAGCAACCTGATCATTGGCAAGCACAGTGAATATTCTTAACCATTAAGTGATCTCTCCATCCCCTCATTATTAATTATAAAAATGGTTTTGTGAAAGATGTTGGATTTTACCAAAATGACTTAAATTTTAAATATTTTAAAGAAGAGAAACAAATTAGAGAGAGATTCACTTAAGATTGGGTTAATTAATTGGAACAGAATTACCTCATGCATGCTAAGGAAGTATTCTATCATAGAAGCCCATTTCTAAGTCTGGTACATAAATTTAAAGATTAAATTAAAAATTCTAGGTATTTTTTTTATTTTATTGAAAATACAGCTTTTCCTTATTGTGCAGGATGATAAATATAGTTCTAATTGCATTCTTCTATATGAGGACACCCAGTTCTTCCAACACTGTTTGTTGAAGATGCTGTATTTTTTCCAGTGTGCATTTCTATTTTGTTTTGCTTAAATCAGATGTCCATAGGTGTAGATTTATGTCTGGGTTTTCAATTAGATTCCATTCATCAACATGTCTTGTGGGACTCTGCTGGGTAAGGTCAAAGTTGGCCTTCTCCAGATAACTATCTCACACTTGGTCTATGTAGGCAGATTCCCTTTCTTAGAAGGGTCCTCACTCCACATGATCTGGTAACCCTAGATTTTGTCATGTAGTCCTAGAAGTCATGACTCACACATAGTTAAAGATCCTATGACTGGGCAGAGGAGAAAGTAGGCAAGACTTCCATTCCAAAGCTTGGGGGAGCAGAGAGATGGGAGGTCACCATGCCATGAGGAAGAGAAGAAGGCTGCCTGAATGTGAGAAGTGAAGGGCCATGCAGATAAAGATGGAGCATGAGCTGCCAGGGTGATACTAGTTGACAAGTCACAATGAACACATGGCTGGGAAGTAGGGCAGGCTAGCTTAGCAAAATTAGAATAGATCAATATCTGCTTAGTTATGGTGCTTGAAGCTTATTAATAAATGACACAGGTCTCTCGTTATCTGGGAGCTAGAGCTGGCATAGAAAAAAACATTAATACCAACAATCTAGTAACTACTACACCCAGTGAGATAAAACTCCTGTATCCATTTTTAATTTCCAAAGAAACATTAATAAAGGTGTCTTGAAGTATAGTTATTATACAAATGAAGCATCCATTATGCATAGATGTATTTAGTAACACAAAATAATGCCTGAGTTTTCAGATCTTTTATCATGTTAATCCCGAAAGAAAATACTTTTTCTTGTTGTTATTGTTGTTTTTCTCATACAGTACAAGGCACGTTATTAAACAGAGCTAATTTATAGTCTTGCTATGAGTTCATTCTATAAGTACTGGTAAGTATTACTGAGTATTGTGATACTGCGAAGTGATAGCTATAATTCCTGGTTATTATGCAATATACATATATGTACGTTTATATGCATATACATGTGTAAATTTATTATGCTTATAAACACAATAAGATGATATTTAGATGTGAATAATTGTAGAGGAATTTTAAGCTATCCACATGACTACTCTGGCAAGTGATTACATTCAGAGACCTAGGTCTGCGTGATCTGGCTGGAATACACATCTTTAATCCCTCTGGCTGTAATACAGACAAGCCTTTAGTACACACTTGAATCCCAAACAATGATATGTAATTGAGGGGCAGACAAAGGGGTAAATCAAAGAAAGATCTGACAGAATGAGTCAGAGAGAGGATATACCCAACTACTATGAGAGTGAGGCTACATAAGGCCAGTACAGGGAGAGAAGTGAGTTGAAGTTGGTGAAGTTCACTTGAATGCAGTTGAGTTCAGTTGAGGTCATGCAGTTCGACTCACTTCAGATCATTTTCTGCAGACAGAGAAGTTTAGTTTGTGGAGTTCAAAGGCAGTTTTTCATTTTTTTAAGCTGCTAAGATGCACTTTCTGTTTACTCAGGGAATTAATTTAAATCCTTTTCAAGTCTCTTATGAGGATGAAGACCAGATAGTTTAGTTTTACAATTAAGCTTAGTTGTTTAGGAGTTAAGAAAATACTTTTAGGTGGATAGATATGAGCTTGGATTTATGTTCAAAATTCTAGACTCACTAAGATAGAATATATAATATTTTCTTGAAGGTCGCCAAATAGCTTTTGATTAGACATTATGTAATTCTAACTCTGGTTTTTATAATTTTCCATAATTGTTCTTACTGTATACTAAAAAAATGGTCATTTTATTTAGACAGAGAAGGAGAACTGCTGGAAGTTGGTTTGATGTATTTTGATGTTAATTACTGCTTCCAGTCCCTGTGCCCCACCTGTTTCTTTTCTTATAAAAGGCCATCACATCTAGGCAGAGCAAATGGGGACAGGCATGGCTAAGGTTGCCTGGCTTTGGGAGACCGAGAAAATCTTGGGAAAAAGAGAAACTGATGGGTTAGGTGCAGGAAGAAGTGCATGGCGTGTATGAGTGGAGATTTGTCCCAGATGATGAGAATTAGCAAGTGTTTGGGATTATGGATGGGAAGTAGCTCTGTAGAAATTATTAGGAGCAGATGGCATGGGATTGTGGCACCATATGGGATACATGCCCCAATATGGGAAGTAGTTTAGGGGATTAATATCTGTCCTGTCCCAGGTTAATTAAGAATATCTTAAAATATAACAGGTATCTGTGTCTTTATTGATTGTTACTGGGTTAGAAAATACTACTATAATGATAATTATAGGCCTGACAATAAACATTATTAAGCATACTGATAAAATAACCACAACATCCAAATAAAGCAATTCATTGAGAAGCAGAGAGAAGCTATTTTGAATCAGACAACTTAGAGGGAAGTTTTGAGCCAGAACAGCTGAGTTGAATCAAGCTGGAAAAGCTCAGAAAGAGCAAGAAAGTGTGAGCTTATACAGCAATATGTCTCAGAGCCTGAAAATATTCTAGGCATAGGTTAGCAGGAGGCTGGAGTTTGAAACCTTCAATGTTGGGCTTGTAGAAGATTAAATTTATGTGGGTTAGATGCATCCAAGCCTAGGCCTAGGGAGAAAGAGAACAGAGAGAAATGCTCTGGGCTCAGCCCAAGCCATCTATTTATAAAGCTTGGGTACAACTCTCATCTTATCACTCCATCTGAGGAAATAAAGGCAACATTTACAAGAAATGAGGAAAATAAGTGTTCTTTCTGTTGCTTTATAGATATGTTTGATTTCTTTTTAAATTGTGACTCAATAACTTACTTCCAATTTTTTTCCCTTTTAAATATAACAGTGTGTCACCAATCCCTCTTCAGAACAATTACATTGATATCCTTGGATTGTCCTGTTTAAAGAGGATATACCACAGTATTTACTAAAGTAACTAAAGAAAAACAAATATTGGTCAGGGCAATGATGCAGACTGTCTTGCCTGAGTCATAGAGGACAAAGAGAAAGCACATCTGAGTGGGTGTGTTCAAGGCAAGCATCAGCAGTACCTGCAGAGCTACAGACCGGCTTGGCTTCTTTGGTCCCCATGAGAAAAATTTTTTTCTATTGTTATTACTTGCTGTCTTATTCCTGTAAACCTTTTAAAGGCTTGCTTACTTACTCACCTGCAGCTAAGACTTGTTTTCACAGTTGAGTTGCAGGCTTTCTTCAGTTCCAACTTCAATTCAGTCTTTTGTCACAAAAAAAGTCACTTTGACTTTTCTCCATATTTAGAGTTACAATAGTCACATAATATATTTTGTGCAATTTATGTATTCATTTGAGGGTTATCTTTGGTTTTGCTAGAGCATAAGATTTAAGTGGATATTTATATACCGAAATTTCTTCCATTATCTGAATGTTACCCTAATGCATTCAAATGACAAAAATATAGATATTTGCCATTTGCTAGTACTTGTTTTTAAGCCAGTTTCTGATGTCTCTCTATAGAACCTTCATTTGAAAGAAATTAAATGTTAACAGAGCACTAAACTATAGAGATGGCTAATGAATATTTAAAATTCAGGGAACTAGGTAGATAGATAGATGATAGATAATAAAAAATATAGATAGATAAATAGTAGGTAGATAGATGATTTAGTAACTATATAGTTCTATCAAAACAGTGTTTATTTAATGTGTTTGAATGATTTGACAAGAGCTAAACAATACAATTTAAGTATGGCTCTGAGTATATAAGAAAAACAAATTCTATTTTTAGTTTTTTTTTTAAATTTTATTAATTTATTCTTGTTACATCTCTATGGTTATCCCATCCCTTGTATCCTCCCATTCTTCCCTCCCTCCCATTTTCCTCTTATTCCCCTCCAGGGGACAGGGTCAAATGTGAGGCACCAGAGTACATGAGAAAGTCATACCCCACTCTCCACTCAAGTATGGAGAATGTTCTGTTCATTGGCTAGATCTGGGTAGGGGTTTAAATTTTACCGCCTGTATTGTCCTTGGCTAGTGCCTTAGTTTGAGCGGGACCCCTTGGCCCAAATCTGCCTATGTTGAGTTTTACTTTCAATATTTTATATCACCCATGAGAAATAATTAATTTAGTTGAGATAAAACAATGAAAATGAAAATTTAATAACTTACAAAATAATTTTATTTCTTTGCAATAATTTTGTTCATTTAATTTTTACGTTTTCCTTATTAACTTTATTTTTAATTCTTATATTCACTTTACATCCTGACTGTAGACCCTTCCCTCTTGTAATCCTATTACCTTCCTCACCCCCCTCCCCCGCCTTCTTCCCCCTGTCTCTCCTCCCCTTTTTCTCATGAAAGAAGAATTTTCCCACACCAACCCACCCTAACACATCTAGTTGCATCAGAACTGAGCTCTTTCCACTCCACTGAGGCCAGTCAGGGCAGCTCCGTTAGGGAAAAGTGAGCAAAAGCAGACAGCAGAGTCCAGGTCATAGACAGCACCCACTCAACTTACTATAGTATCCACATGAAGATCAAACTGCTCATTGGTTACATGTATGTAGGCGGCCTAGGTCCAATCCATTCATGTTCTATGGTTGGTGTTTCTGTCTCTGTAAACCCCACTGGTCTATGTTTGTTGGATCTATTGGTCTTCTTGCAGAGTTTTTGTTCCCTCTGGGTCTTCCTATCCTTCCCTCTCACTCTTCCACAGGACTCCCTGAGTTTCGCAATGTTTGGCTGTGAATCTCTGCATGTGACTATATCAGCTGCTGAGTGGAGCCTGTCAGGGAAGTTAGGGTTCTGTCTGTAAACATAGCAGAGTATCATGAATAGTGTCAGGGATTGACTTTCTCTCATGGGGAAAGTCTCAGGTTGGGCCAGGCAATGGTTGTACATACCCTCAGTCTCTATCTGTGCAATTTTGGCCATTATTTGTAGTTATAAGTAATCCAAATATGCTAGAAAAGGAAGACAACCATGAAATTTGATTTGTTACAGTATCAGTAAAGAAATCAGTTATCAATAGGATGTCCTCCCCTCTGTCCCAGTTTCCTGGTAAGGGAAGGCTTTCGTGGGACATGCCCATTGGGCTAGTATGCAGATATAAGTAAATATATACCATTTGAGTCTTTCTGCTTCTGGGTTAACTCACTCATTATGATCATTTCTAGCTCAATCCATTTATCCACAAATTTCAGGAAGTCCTTGTTTTTAATAGCTGAGTAGTATTCCATAGTATATATGTACCACAGTTTCTTTATCCATTCTTCTACTGAGGGACATTTAGGCTGTTTCCATGATCTGGCTATTATGAATAAGGCTGCTATGAACATGGTTGAGCAAATTTTCTTGTTGTGTGCTGGTGCCTCTTCTGGGTATATTCCAAGGAGTGGAATAGCTGGGTCTTGAGGAAGCCCTAATCCCGGTTTTCTGAGATAGCACCAGATAGATTTCCAAAGTGGTTGTACAAGTTTGCATTCCCACCAGCAATGAAGGAGTGTTCCTCTCTCCCCACATCCTCTCCAACATGTGGTGTCGCTTGAGTTTTTTATCTTAGCCATGCTGATGGGTGTAAGATGGAATCTCAGAGTTGTTTTGATTTACATTTTCCTAATGAATAAGGATGTTGAACATTTCTTTTCATGCTTCTCAACTATTAGAAGTTTTTCAGTTGAGAATTCTGGTTATCCTCCCCTCTGTCCCAGTTTCCTGGTAATTGAAGGCTTTCGTGGGACATGCCCATGGGAGAATAGCAATGTAGAAGGATCCAGTGGGTCCTAGAAACCTACAAGTAGAACATTATGATAGGCAGATTTGGGTCAAGGGGTCCTGCTCAAACTAAGGCACTAGCCAAGGACAATACAGGCGGTAAACTTTAAACCTCTACACAGATCTAGCCAAGGTCAGAACAGTCTCCACACGTGAGTGGAGAGTGGAATATGACTTTCTCACGTACTCTGGTGCCTCACATTTGACCATGTCCTCTGGAGAGGTAGACCTGGTGGCTCTCAGAGGAAGAATGGCAGGTTACCAAGAAGAGACTTGATACCCTATGAGCATATATAGAGGGAGGTAATCCCCCTCAGGAACAGTCATAGGGGAGAGGAATAAGAGGAAGATGGGAGGGAGGGGAGAATGGGAGGATACAAGGGATGGGATAACCATTGAGATGTAACAAGAATAAATTAATAAAAAATTTAAAAATAGAAAAAAAAAGAGAAAAAACGGAAAAAAAAAGAGAATTCTGGTTATCTATGCACCTGAATTTTAATTGGAATATTTAGTTTGTTGGTGTATATATATATATATATATATATATATATATATATATATATATATAT
>OU015747.1:102931691-102955313 GCA_907169655.1 Acomys percivali | reverse complement strand
TATATATATATATATATATATATATATATATATATATATATATATATAATATTAGCCTTCTGTTGAACATAGGGTTGGTGAAGTTCTTTTCCCATTCTGGAAACTATTGTTTGCCTTATTAATGATGTCCTCTGCCTTACAGAAGCTTTTGGTGTCATGAGGTCCCATTTATTAATTGTCGATCTTAGAGATTGGGCTGTTTTTGTTCTGTTCAGCAAGATGTCTCCTGTTCCAATGAGTTCAAAGCTATCCCATACTTTCACTTGTATTAGATTTGGTGTACCTAGTTTCCTGTTGAGGTTTTTGATCAGCTAGGAATTGAGTTTTGTGCAGGGTGATAAAGAGGATACTATTTGCATACTTCTGCATGCAGACATATAATTAGACCAGAACCATTGGTGGAAAATATTTTCTTTTATCCACTGTATTATTTTTGCATCTTTGTCAAAAATCAGGTGTACATAGGTGTGTAGACATTTAAATTGATCGATACCACAGCAACAAAAAATAGTGTTATAGAAAATATAACAGGCATGTATAGATATTTTTCTAACACATTGATTTTATTAACTTTTGTGTTTTGCATCTCTAAGTATGTGTAGCATGCATGGGTGCATGGACAAGCGTGTGTGCAAAAATTGTAAAGTGAGTGTATAATGGCTAAAGGTTAACACTGAGTGCATTCATTCAAATCTCTCTAGCTTGTATATTGAAGGAGAGTTCCTCATTTGAACCCCGAGTTTACTGTTAGAACGACAGCTTGCTGAAGGGATCTCCTGTCTCAATCTAAGCTGTTTATACAGGGATTAGAGGCAAGCCACCATCATTGCTTGAATGGATGGCAACTATGTGATGTTATCTCCAGTTATCATGCTTTATACACGAAGAACTGTTATCCCTGGAAATCCTTCCTTAGTCCTCCACTTTTTTTTAAATTAATTTATGCTTTTTACATCTCTATGGTTATCCTATCCCTTGTATCCTCCCATTCCTCCCTTCCTCCCATTTTCCACTTACTCCCCTCCCCTATGACTGTGCCTGAGGGGGACTTCCTCCCCCTTTATATGCTCATAGGGTATCAAGTCTCTTCTTGGTTACACTCAGTAGAGGGAGAGCTCTATTGTATTGCAATCTTATATTTCCTGAGAAAACGTGATACTGCTTTCTATTATAGTTGTATTAATTTCCGTCAGCAGAAATAATTAAATATTTCTCTTTCTATACCCTCACTAAAACTCTGTGTGTGTGTGTGTGTGTGTGTGTTTGTGTTTTGATAATAGTGGAGTATGATCATAAATCATCATGAATTTTATTGGCAAATGATAACTTGAGTAACTAAGTTTAAGTACTTCGGTCATTTTCATTTTAAAAATGTATTGACTACACCACTTATTGAAAATCATAAAACTGGAAATGTAAGTTTGCTTAATTCAGTGTAGGTAGTATCTTCCCAGAGGCTAGAGAGATGACTCAGTGATTTTGAGTGAGCATTGCTTTTTTTAGAGGAATCAAATTCAGCTCAAATGACCCATATTACAGACCACACAACTGGCTGTATCACCAGCTCTAGGAGATTCAATACCTTTTTCTGGTTTCTGCATGTATACACATATATATCAAATACTTACATACACACATGCACACACAGAGAGAGGTGAGGAGAGGAGGGAAGGGACCATAATATATCTGTCTGCTTTTTACTTAGATTCTAAGGACCTATTGATGTATTTGAATGCATAGGTATGGATCTTTAATAGAACATATTACATTTTTATTAAATTCCAAAATTGTAGAATTTCTACCATTGAAACTCATCTGGCTCACAGATGAGTTGACGTTCCACTGACTGTCCTGGAGAAACCTTTTTCACCTTTTGGTTGGCTTGATACATTAATTCTGTTGTGGTGAGGGATCAGACTTTTAATGACTTACTGTCTTTTAAACTAAGATTTATTTATGGCTTCACTTAAAAATGGTAAATGGCTCTCGCTCATGTGTAATAAGTTCTTTGTCTCTGTTCATGTATACATTTAAAAGCTCTTTATTTGAAGAATTTAAAGATATTGAATTGTACAAATTTCCATGGTATCTACTATAATACTTCATATCGAAATGTTTATCTTTCTCATGTTAATAGTCAGCAACTATCTACTGTTTTTTCTTTTGGTCTCATCTGACAATTAGTTTCCTTTGAACAAATGCAAATAATATAAAAAGATCTGTGATATCAACTTATTGACATAACAGAGAAGTTTGTTATTAGCAGATGTGTAAGTTCACTTGATAATTAATTTAGTTCTAATTTTAATAACTCTTTACTAAGGCAACTTTCTTTCATCTTCATTATTAGCTACTTTTTTCACTTCTGTGACGAACACCTTTGCTAACAATATTTGTGGAAGGCAAAGGTGTTTTTCTACTTTGAGTGAAGCCATGGCAGAAGAACAAGGCAGGGAACTAGGATAAAGATGTCTTGGTTTTGGGTTCTTTAAAACTACTTTTATTAGTTGTATTTTATTTTGTCATACTATTCACTCTTTGTTTCCCTACAATTGCTTGTTTTACTAAAAATGACTTCATTATTTTAATGGTCATATGCTGTGTATGTTTCTAACTCACTTTAAAAAGCTTACATTGGTTTTCTACTGTGAAAATAACAAAAGCAACATCTTATTTTCTATTTGATGGCATACTACCACCACTGTCTTGTCTATCTTCTGTTGTCTGACTAAAGAACTTAGCGTAGCATCAGTGGACAAGAATGATCATGCTAGTCTGACCCTCAAGTACTAAGTACCTGACTCTGTATAGGATGCAGTCCTCTGATTTCTTGAGCACTCTCTATCTAAGTGTGCATGTAACATGTTTTTTTTTTTTCAATAAACTTACAACCAATGAACATAAGAAAAATCAATACAGGGCCAAGGAGATGATTTATCTCTGAAGAGGGAACAATTAAAAATTTACAATAACAATCTCAACCAAGAAGTACATCTATTTAAAATTCAAACGAGGTAGACTTAACCAAATCACAATTACTACTACGCATCTCTTTAGTAAAATTTTCCCAACATTCGTATGTTATTTTCTATTCTACACCTTTGATCTGTTGAATAGTTCAATATTTCTTTGTCTTTTTGCTTTCAATGAGAGTAATCTCACAATTTCATGAATTTTATTTTGAAATCCTAAATGTTTATTTTATTTAAATACTCTATTAGGTTTATATTAACTTCCAGTTCTATCACTGTCTTTGTATTGAATAAATTTAAAACCATCAATCATTGAGTTCTAATTTTCTGATTTATTTTACATTAAATTGGTGATTTTAAATTTGTACATTTAGAGTAGTCTTTGAATTATGATTATTAGATTTATTTGTATTTGTTATGCTTTTAAAACATTTTGTTTATTAGTTTTAGTTTAGCAAGAAGTAAGCCCAAGATTTAAACCAGACATTTGTTGTACTTTGATACTTTAGATTCTTTTAATGGGAATTTTTAAAACATTTTTCCTATTGGATCCATAACAAATGATATCTACAACTTGCATGGTTCTGATCTTGTAAAAAGCACGTGAAGTCAAAGGAGAGACAAGAAACCAACTCTCCCTAAAATCAACGTTGAGAACTGAAACATTGATGCCTGACCCAAAAACTACTGGATAAAGAAAATCTCATAGGTAGCAAAGCCCTGTGACTAGATGGGATATGACACAGAACATGGAAAAAATACTCAAGAGGAAAAATTATTTAAAATAATTCAACATATCCATTCATTTATGACTGAATTTGTCTTTCTTCACTTCTGTCTCCAATATATACTTTCTCTTCTCAAATAAAACCCCACAAATACTTTATACAATTTAGCACTCAGGTGTAACCTCTAGGGACTTGTAACTAGCTGTTCTTTATGACCAGATGCAGGCTCCCTTTATTTGGAGGCACAGGAAAGCACTGTGTTCAGGAAGGAAAATGAGAATGAATCACTGCACAGAACATTCCAGTATGGAAAGATAATAAATAAAAGGGAGAATTTGTATAACATTTACTAGTACTAAAGCAATTATGAAATAATTCCAAGTACTCAAAGACTCCTTCACTTTTAAAAGAAGACATCTTATTTGATTAAGCACTAGTTCCTGTCCTAAAAGAAACTTTTAAGTCCCTCTGTATCCACAGCTCTGGAATGTGCTTTCAGTGGTCTTCCTTTAATTACCTCCTTTGTCATTTCTGAAGGAGTCTGGCTTTTAGCCTCCTAATTTATAGGGTTTGCTTGTACATGTTACCATCTTATAATGTTTTGTCACAGACTGCAACATTCTTTGTCTCTTCCCTTCTGCTGTTGCTCTGGGGAAGCAATCCACTCATCAAGCTGTTCTCTAATTCCTATTGATACATTTGAAATAACTTTCAACCTTCACCATGGAAACATATTGTGATGGAGACAATTATTTTTCTTTCTCACTTATTATTTTTAATATCTTTAGATACATTTCTTTTTTCTTTTTTTCAATTTATGTTGAAATTATCCTTTTTTTAACTTTTTAATTATTATTTTATTCTTGTTACATCTCAATGGTTATCCCATCCCTTGTATACTCCCAATCTTTCCTCCCTCCCATTTCCCTCATTCCCCTCCCCTATGACTGTTCCTGAGGGGGATTACTTCCCCCTGTATATGCTCATAGGATATCAAGTCTCTTCTCGGTGATCTGCTGTCATTTCTCTGAGTGCCACCAGGTCTCCCCCTCCAGGGGACATAGTCAAATGTGAGGCACCAGAGCACGTGAGAAAGTCATATCCCACTCTCCACTCAAGTGTGGAGACTGTTCTGACCATTGGCTAGACCTGGGTAGGGGTTTAAAGTTTACCGCCTGTATTGTCCTTGGCTGGTGCCTTAGTTTGAGCGGGACCCCTGGGCCCAAATTTGCCTATCATAACGTTCTACTTGTTTACATCATTCCACCTCCCATTTGTCTATATTTTTTTTTTTTGAAAATTCAAAGGGATTTATTCAATTCCTTCACCTGTTTGATTGTGTTTTCCTATATTTCTCTGAGGTATTTATTTTCCTTTGTAAGGGCCTCTATCATTTTCATAACAACAGATTTAAGATCATATTCTTGAGTATCAGGTGTTTTAGAGTATCCTGGGCTTGCTGAAGTAGGGTAGCTCGGCTCTCGAGGTGGCATATGGCCCTGGAATTTGTTGTTTTTGTTCTTACACTGACCTCTAGCCATCTGGATGACCCTGGTGTTAGCAAATCTTGTCACCCTGATGGAAGTAGGCCTTTAAGATTGTAGGTAGAGCTGGAGATCCTGGGTGGCAGCAGGCCTCCAGTGATACAGGGATAAATGGTAGTCTTTGATGGCTGCCAGTCTCCAGGATTGCAGGTGGAGATGGCTTCTATCAAGTGGGGTTGGCCAGGAGTTGTTGGACTCTGATGGTTGTCCCTCTATGCTGCACCATGAAGGTTGCTGGTCTCTAGGATTTAGGGTGGGGATGGGGCCCTTGGAGCTGGAATGCCCAGGGGCCCTGGATTGGAACATGGAGTTTGCTGTGGTGATGAAGCTTTGAGGACCTGGGGTAGACCATGCCTCTGCAGCTGAGCTATCTAGTAGGCCAAGAGTTGGGGACAAATTCTCACCTGTTGCTCCTCTCTGGGTCTGCAGATGCACATATGACAAGGGGAATGGCTGTTATTTGTTTTTGTTTCTTGTTTTTAGATTTTATTTTTTTGCATATATATTTGTATTATTACAAGTAAGTAGAAAAATTACACCCAGCAAGAAGAACCTTGAAACATCAGGGATCATATGAATGTTACATTCAAGGTGTTTTTGCTAATTGCATCTGGTAACTTTGTAGAAAACATCTTTCCTGTCTTGGTGAGTCTAAAGTTCTGAATGAGAATCAATATCTATCCTTTCTCAACTCTGCCAACGGGAAACCTCTATCTAGACCTAAAGACAGCTTAGGTTAATTGTAAGACGAAACTATCAGATCTTCAACCCCATCAGAGACTTGAGAAGGAATAAAAATTAACTACTTGAGTGAACCTGAAGTGCAGGTTAGCAGCTTCCAAAATGAGAGAGAGAAAAAAGAAAGTAAGAAAGAAAAGGAAAAATATTGACAGAGACAGTTTATTGTCTGAAGAGTTAAGAAACTTTTAGTATCTTAAAGATTCCTTGACAACAATACAGGCTAACTCCTGGCAACACCCAGCCTACCTCAAGAAGATGATGAGAATCAAAGATCCTCCATATGGAGAGGGCTTCAAATGTGGCAAACCAATCCATGGACAAAACAACCTCATTTCTGCCACACAGAATTCTGCCTAAAAATCGTAAAGCTTGGATACAGGCAGTGTCAAAGGACTAACTCTGCCAAGACAGGGTAAGTAAGTCCTCAATAGTTCCTGTCCCACAAATATGTCTGTCAGGTATATTGGGCCAGAAGGCTGAAGATGATACACCAAACTTACAGACAATTTGGTTGACTGTTATTTGTTTTTAAATGCAAAATAATAGCTGACTCTTAGTAATTCTTTTTAGGTTGAAGAAGCCATTCTAAACAGTGCCAAAATTTCCCATGGGTTAAAGGGAAAGCTGCCACTGGCACTCCATTTGACAGGTGAAAGTTTGACTTTCACAACATTAAGTGATTTATCTTCATTCACAGCTCTCTAAGTTCTCTACTGGAATAAAACCATCAGTTTAAATAGACTGGAATAACTTCCATTGGGAGGAGGCAAAAGTAGATATTCAGGAGAATTTTATCTCCTTTTTAAAGGCAATTTAGAGAGGAATCCCTCAAGTACATGAGCCTGCTTTGTTCCTCTCAATATTAACAATCTTTCCAGGTATCCATAAGTGTGAAGCTTCCTTTACAGAGATTCCCCTCAGCAGAACCTGAGAAGCCACATCAAAGTTACTCTAGATAAGGGGGAGCATGGTAAGGAGTTGTGTAAAAAACGAAACGAAACGAAACAAAACAAAACAAAACAAAAAAAACTTTCCTGAGAAGAAGTAACACATACCTCTACTCACCCCACATAGGGAGTTCAATACAGACCAAAGTATGGACACCATCAAAGTCTAAAGAGCCATGAGTTTCACTGGGGTTGCCCACAAGAATATAGTGAGGGTTTATTTACTTGAGCAAAATGGTCTCATTGACAGGTGCACTAAAAAAAAAAAGAAAGAAAGAAAGAAAGAAAGAAACTCAGCACAGGTCATAAGTCTGAGAACCTAGAGAACACTGCACAGCCTGTAGATAGCTCAACAGGTTGGAGAGTGTTCTGTACAGATGCCTCAGTAGAGTTTACCCTCTTCTAAGCACCTCCACTGGCTTCGGCTTCTTTGGACAACTGATCTTGGTCTCACGGTCTTCTTTCAGCTTTGTTTCTCTGAGTGGGACTCTCAGCCTTTATTGCTTATTCTGGCAGCGAGGAACTAGTGAATCTGGTCAGTTCTAGGGATGTACTGAAGTTAATTTGAGTTGCTTAAATTCTTACTTAAGGAACTTCTCTTTGACTGAACGAATGACCTTCCTTGTAGGATGAAATATTTCAATCTTGAAAAAGAAACATAAAACAACAACAACAGATGGGTATTTCGTGAGATTGAGGCTTAGCTGAGGAAAAAAAAAAGCAATACTAACATCAATTTAGAAATGTTCTTCCATCAGATAAAAACGGGGAAAAAAAGCAGTTTCTATGCCTTGTTCTTTTGGAATGTCTTATATTGTATGTATCTACTAGAAACTTAATATATTTATAATTATATTGAAAACAGATGTTTTAATCCTTTGGGAATTGTGTACATGTATTCAATATTTGTATTATTATTTTTTTTCTTTCCTCCACTAGTCCCAGGCACCCACTACTAATAAGATGAAAATAAAATGTTACTTATGAGACTTAGGTTATATTTAAAACAATCAAATATGTTTAAGGGTTGTTAATATTTAATAAAATGCATAAAGAGTACTTAGCAAGCTTGAAAATACTCCTAAGTGGAGTGGAAGGCTTAGAAGTGTTGGGAATAAGTTTACTGTAGACTATAATTCAGTTTCCTAAGTATGCTTGAGTTTGTCCTACTCCCGGGAAATACTCCAGATGTTTGAAGAAAATGGAGAGAATTTTTTTTTGACTTTCTTTTTTTTTTTTTTTAATTTTTTATTTTTAATTAATTTATTCTTGTTACATCTCTATGGTTATCCCATCCCTTGTATCCTCCCATTCTCCCCTCCCTCCCATTTTCCCCTTATTCCCCTCCCCTGATCTAGCCCATGGACAAGACAGTCTCCACACTTGAGTGGAGAGAGGGATTTGACTTTCTCAAGTACTCTGGTGCCTCACATCTGACTATGTCCCCTGGCGGGGGAGACCTAGTGGCACTCAGAGCAAGGACAGCAGGTCACTGAGAAGAGACTTGATACCCTATGAGCATATACAGAGGGAGGTAATCCCTCTGAAGAACAGTCATAGGGGAGGGGAATAAGGAGAATTTTTTAAAAACCTCTATAAAATAGAAGGTATTTTAGTGTTGGATGTTGCATTGGAATGACTATAGTTTATAATAAATTATTATGTAGTTTGTAATATATTAGAAGATAATATTTGAGTGGCTCCCAACATAAAGAGATGATAAATATTTATATAGATGGAATGCTACTTTGCCTGATTTAATTGTTACATTTTGTTTATTGCTTTATCACAATATACCATATAAATATTTAATTATTTGGTAATTTTTAAAATTAAAAAAATAAATCACACCATTAAGAAAATTTTAACATCAGTGTGCTATGAGCAATTTCTGAAAGTAACCCTAATGAAGTGAACTCATTTACATATTACATTGGCACATTGGTAATATCCCAGTTATATCATGGGTCTATCAGAATAAGTGGTATGTATTGTATCTCTGCAGGAAACATCCTGGCACACAAAAAGCAACTCAGTAATTCAGAGGGCCACCTTAAATTTCTTTTATTTTATCAAACAAATTGGCTCCAGAGTTTGAATAAAACTGCTTGATTTTTTAAAACAACTTTTAACATTTTTAGTCGTGAAAAAAAGAAATTACCCTATAACTTTAGTAACGAGATTAACTGCTGAGATTATGATTTTATTATACCATACAAGAGATAGATATGAATATTATAAGCACTATGCTGTCCCAGAGAGTATTACTTACCTGCAGTTTTGCTAATTTTTCCTACAGAAATACTAAGAAATAATATTTAATTAGCTATGGTGTATTTTAAAATATTTAGCTATTAATTTTTTTATTTAAGTTTAATTACCTCATTTTGTTCCTCTCTTTTTGCCCCTTTCATCCCTCCTGACCCCTCTCAGGTCTCTTCTACGTCCCCCATTCACTTTAAAGTTTATAGACTTTTTCTTTTATTGTTCTTGCTTCATACACACACAAATGCACACACACACACAAACGCACACACACACAAACGCACACACACACACACACATATGGGTTGAGGGTGTTTGGGTGTGTCTATGTGTGCCAATAAAATCTACTGAGCCACTTTTGTTATTTGTGTGTCACTGTTTAAGGGTGAATAGTTTGCCTTAGACAACAAAAGAAGAGCCTCATCACTGGAAGGAGAGAACTGTGCTTTCCCCTGCGGTCATTAGTTGCCTTTAGTTCTTTGCTTCCAGGTAAGACATGAAATTTTCACCTTCTATGTTCACATGTCCATTGGTATTGCCAGGTTGCAACATTTTTAAGAGAGACTTGTTCATCACAGACTTCCTAGTGTGCTTTTATGCTGTATCTTCCAATAGTTGTTGTTTGACTACAAAGATCTATCAGAGTATCAACTGCATAAACCATTGTGATTGTCTGCTTGATTCTTTGTTTGCTTATTGAGACAGAGGTTTACCCTATAGCCAGGCTGGAGTTGAACTTGTTGTGTAGATCAGGATGGCCACGAATTCCTGGTAATCTTGTTTTAGAATTACAAATGTTGAGATTATGTGGCGTTAATCACCACACAAAAATAAATTTCAATTTAAAAATAAAAATGTAAATTCACTTCTTTTTTTCCTTCTCTCCATTCTTCTTTCACTCCCTCACCCCGAATGCTCCCCACATCTCTCTATTGGTTGATGCATGTACAGGCTTGTGTGTATATAAAAGTCGGGGGACAACTTGCAAGAGTTGTTTTTCTCCTTCAACATGTGTCCTCAGGATTGAACTCCAGTTGTCAGTGTTGTTTGTCAGAATCTTTACTACAACGCCATCCCTCTAGTCTTGAATTTCAATTTTATGAATAATATTGTTATTCAAGAAATGAGTTTTGTGTTGAAAACATTAATATCATGCCTTAATCTGTTTTATTAAACTTATAATTATCTTCCAACCTTTTTTTTTTGTAAGAGACTCAAACATTACTGTGCAATGTGATCAAATTTCTCCCTGACCCCTAAAATCAGACATTACATCTCTTGATAGTGCCTGGTTGAAAAACTAATTTATGCTTCTAAGTGTTAACTTTGACCAATTATGTGGAATCATAAAGATAAACTTTAGAATAAAGAAGCTATCATTTTTAGATTGTTGAAAATAAAAACATACATTTTATTTATTTTTACCATTTTTAGTAATGTATAAGATGGGCAAATAACAATAGTTTATAGGCAGTATGCAATACAAAAATTGCTTTGACTTTAAATAGCTTGCATCCATGAAAAACACTCTCACACATTTTTCCTTCGATTGCAAATAAATATTGGTTCCTATTTTCTAAGTAATATAAACTAATTGAAAAACCATTTTTTTCTAATATTAAGTTTTTGTAAGTGAATTCTTGGCCATCCCTCAAGTCTTAATTTCACACAATCATTTAAAAAGTGAAACAAGTACAAAGTGATCTTTTATAACTTTCTTTTAATAAGAGGATGTTTCTAACTGTGAAGGGCAAAATTTTCACGTCTTTAAGTTTTATAGCATGAATGAATTCCATGAGTTTATATGCTAATCCAACAGACCTTAGATAATACCTTATTCTTTTGCTCAATAAAGCATATAAAACATAGAAGAGAAATATGTTTTCTTTAAAACTTAGGGAAAGTAGGTCACATTTAAACACATAATTTCCACTTCTAATTAGCCTTAACATCATTGAATATTTTGTGGTTGTGTTACCCCAATGATATAATGCTTGCTTTTAAAAACCAGTTATTTCTAAATTGTAATTATCTAGTAATGTTCTAAATAACATAAATGCAAAAGACTAACTGTATTTATTCAACAAAGCTCATTTAATAAATTAAAGAATATTAGTGCTTATTGAGTTTTGGAAACAATAAAATATTAACATGGTTTTAAAACAGCATTAGTAATTTCTAAAATGATATCTTATTTCACTTGCAAAACTTGAGGATTACTCTAGAAGCTCTTTTGCTGACATCTTGTTTTGGCAGAGATTGGGTGCTAAAGAGACTATTAACTTCAGGAAATATACAAAAGAAAGATTCATTTTTATTTTATTGTAAAGAAAGACACTGTCCTAGTAAGCAGTGACCCTGAAGTACCTTTACATTTTCCTTGTTCCAACAAACTTCCTGTGTGTACTTCTCTACTTGTATATTAGATAGGGAGAGAGGAACACTCCTTCATTGCTGGTGGGAATGCAAACTAGTACAGCCACTTTGGAAATCTATCTGGTGCTATCTCAGAGTAACTGGGAATATGGCTTCCTCAGGACCCAACTATTCCACTCCTTGGAATATACCCAGAAGATGCTCCAGCATACAACAAGAAAATTTGCTCAACCATGTTCATAGCTGCCTTATTCATAATAGCCAGAACATGGAAACAGCCTAAGTGTTCCTCAGTAGAAGAATGGATAAAGAAACTGTGGTACATTTACATTATTAAAAACAAGAAATTCCTGAAATTTGTGGATAAATGGATTGAACTAGAAATGATCATAATGTGTGAGTTAACCCAAAAGCAGAAAGACTCAAATGGTATATACTCACTTATATCTGCATACTAGCCGAAGGGGCATGTCCCACGAAAGCCTTCACTTACCAGGAAACTGGGACAGAGGGGAGGACATCCTATTGGGACTCTAGATGAGAGAACCATGGGAGAATATCAAAGTAGAAGGATCCAGAGGGTCCTAGAAACCTAGAAGTAGAACATTATGATAGGCAGATTTGGGCCCAGGGGTTCCTCTCAAACTAAGGCACCAGCCAAGGACAATACAGGTGGTAAACTTTAAACTCCTACCCAGATCTAGCCAATGGACAGAACATTCTCGACAGTTGAGTTGAGAGTGGGATATGACTTTCTTACATACTCTGGTGCCTCACATTTGACCATGTCCCCTGGAGGCGGAGACCTGGTGGCACTCAGAGGAAGAATAGCAGGTTACCAACAAGAGACTTGATACTCTATGAGCATATACAGGGGGAGGTAATCCCCCTCAGTCATAGGGGAGGGGAATAAGGGGAAAATGGGAGGGAGGTAAGAATGGGAGGATGCAAGGGATGGGATAACCATAGAGATGTAACAAGAATAAATTAATAAAATAAATAAATAAATAAATAAATAAAAGAAATCTGGAGTTATTTCACCTTGATGTTTCATTTCCTCTTGAGTATCTACAGATCATCTCACTGTAGTAGGACACAAAGGCAGATCTCTGTTTTTATTTCTCAAATTTATCTTGTCACAGTAAAGCTCATCCACAATTATCAATTAAATGTTGACACTAGGAACAGTTTAGGTATTTGTTTTCATTCCTCAATGAAAATTCACTACCTGATGTTGTTAATGCTACTTTCCGTAAATATTTCTCAAGACTAGTTTCTTCCAATTGAGTCTAATACTCTTGCTCACACCCTTACCACTACTGAAGCATTTGCAGATGGCCTCATGTCTTCATAAGAGAACCTCACCAACTTGTTCACCTGAAAGCAGTTCAAATAAGTTCACTTTTTGTTTTTTGCTTCATTCCTTCAAATATTGCTTGATATTTGAAGATTAAATCAAAGATCTTGTCAATGATCTACATTCCCACATTTACTCAAGTTAGTTGGTACTTCTACATTACCTAACAACCCTTGGTTCCTTACTCTTTTGCAAAGACTGCAACTTTGTACCTCTTCCCGGGTGTGGATATCTGCTCCCTCCACTTGAAACAGATCTGTCTTAACTGGATGTTTCAGTCTCATCCACATGTGAAAACGTGAATGCCATCTCTTTAGAGGATTTTTGGTTGAAAGGAGCATAATCTACAAATGATTCAATGTGTTTCTAAACTATGGCTTTAATTTACTTTAAATATGTATTCCATGCATGAAAATGTTAATCTGTTTCATTCATTGCAGTTTTTTAGGAGAAAATTTACATGGGATAAAGAAATGTTTGCTGTGTAAAGGGGTATTAATAATGCAAATTAATATTAAAGTATTTTTTAGTAATTTCAAATGATTTTTGATATTTTTTCTTTTGGTCAACCTTTCTAACTATTGAGTGCCTGTTCTTTCTGATCAGTACATACTGCCAAACATACTCTTCATATTAATATAAAAGTGATTACTAAAATAATGACAAATAGTATTTGTTAAAATTAATATCCTTAATGTATTTTTATATTGTTATATATTACTTTAATTGTTCAGTAGCTGAAAGAATATATTTTAATATCCCTACTTCTTTTCAATTAAAATACAAGGCATTAAGTTAAATAACTTTTTGAATGTTATCAGCCAACAGTTTAGCTCCAAAAATCATTCTGAATTAAGAAACTATTTGTAAAGTTCTTTTTTTCTTTTTCTGGTGTTTATGAAGGTTTTTTTCCAGTGCAAAATTATTTCCAAGACTAAAACTACTTGAATCACACTATTAAAAAATACCTAACTTTAATAATGTTTAAGTTCTACTGTATTTTGTGACAGATCAAATATGAGTCACCATATTCAGTTTACTAACATCATACCAAGAATATCTTCTATTGTATGTTATCCTTTAAAATATATTTTCTAGTTTTTATTTAGTTAAATTTTTACTTTGATTAGAATTGATTATTTTCTCATAAAATATATCCTAATTACAGTTTCCCTTCCCTCTGTTCTTCCAAGTTGCTCCTCCCTTCTCATCTCTCCAAGATCCATTCTGTTTGTCTCTCATAGTAAAAGAAAAGCATTCCAAGCAATAATAAAATAAAACAAACACCATCGAAAATTTTCTTGTACTTTCCATAACTGATGCAATCACATGTACACACACACATACACACACACACACACACACACACACATATAATTAAAAACTAAAAATAAATTCTGGAAAGATGGTTCAGTTCTTAAGAGCACTGGATGCTGTCAATGAACATTAGGTTCTCTTCTGAGTGCCCACATGATGCTTCATAACCATCTATAACTCCAGTTCCAGGAGATTAAAAATCATTATCTGGTCTCTGTGTACACCAGGCATGCAAGTGATACACAGACAAACATGCACACAAAACGCTCATACTAATAACATAAATATCAATCTATAAAAATGAATGGCCAAGGTAAATGGCCATTGAATTACAATTCAAAATTACAAAAATGTATTTATCGTTGTTGAATATTTCTTCCTAATTTCAGGCTTCATCACCGTGAATTGCTGCAGATTTAGGAGACCACCAACCACACTAAGACACAGTGCCACATCCTTACAATCTGATGGTGTCTTCACACAACATCCTAAATGCTTTGAAGGGTTTTCTATTCCCTCTGAAAATAAAATGGATGCGTGTATAGCACTGAGAGGTCACTATATCTTTGGGGCCATATCTAGAACTCTAATGCTCTCCTTTTTGGAAAGGAAAAGTATTAAAATTTAAAAAACAATAACATTCATCAATAGACATGCATCACTTTTTTTTGCCTTGCAGTATCCTGAGTTGAACCACTTCCAACCATAGTTGTGTTTATAATGAGGGGAGAAGAAACTTGAAAACATCTCAGTAAGCTTTGTCAGGGTATCCTGTGACACAGTTAGGAAGAGTAAGATTGTTTCCTTCCTTCTACCACTAGCATTCATCCTCTCCAAATTTGCTTCTGTTCAATAAATTGACAAGCAAATCATCATAGACAATATTTTATAATAATGCTGGTGTAAAGAAAGCATTCCATGATATATACAGATGCATACATACAGTCTTAAACCTGAATTTTGAGCAATCACTTTAGACTCCATTAGGTAATTGTGTATGTTATCTCAAAACAGAAACTCTGTAAAGTATTCTCCTTTAACACAATTTTACAAATGAGAAAATTGGGCCTTAACTTAAATAATACTCTATGAATAAACTATAGTAAAAGAGAGTCGGCCTCAACTCAAATTTTATGTGATTACTTTTATGCGCGCACACACACACACACACACACACACACACACACACACCACTATATATAAGAAAGTGAAATGTCTTTAAATAAACAAAATAAGGTTTGTTAGAAGAAATAATTAGCATACTGAAAAATACATCCAATTGTATGAATGAAAAGCTTAAAGTTCTTTGTTTCTTGTCAGAACATTTATAAATATCATCCTTTTCCAGTTTCAGTTATTATCTCACCCATGAATGTAGCTTCGACAGTATTGTCCTTGGGATTTAATTATTTTGCTCAACAACTACACAACCTATTTGAGCATGTGGTATTTTGGAGATCATGTGTAGCAAGAATATTCTATATTTGCATCAAATATTGCTTCTACTTTTTGCCACATTGCAACTAAGTAGTGAAGTGGCAGAAGGGTGTGTATTCACTGAAAATAGTACTAAATGATAAATACTTACATATGACATTTGCTTTATTCCAACTTCCTCAGGGAAAATGTAATTCCTAAAATATGTAAAAAGAGAAAGAAGAAAGAAAGAGCTGGAGGGGTCATTAAAAGGGGAGGAGAAAAAAGGAATCGGAGGGAAATATCAAAAATGTTAGCATCTACGGTCTTGATAAGTTCATTTTCTCTGGAAGTTAAAGAATTAAAAGGATGGAAAAACCTCAGGTTCACCGGGTACCAGCAGGGGAAATCTCAGACACATCAGACAAAATAAACCTGTCAAAAAGGCATTTAACAAGGGTGAGGAAACATACACAGAAACTCATAGAAAGACCTTCTGCAAAGCAATGAGGAGAGTAGGGAACTCCACAGCCTGAAGTTTTCATTGAGGACTGGATGGTCTAAAGGTCTCGGAGGGATCTTTTTTCCCTAACTTAGGTGTTGTCAGTTTGAACAAAGGCTGGGAAACTGATAAGAAATCCACTGAGGCATAAACACATGGTGATTTGGCCCTGAATGTTGTTAGAAGCAACCCACTAGCAGAAGGGAACTAATGGGTAGAGAGAAAGCATACAGACCGTTCGGCCTCTGGCTTAGGTCAAGAATGTGAGGAAAAGTAAGAAGTTTTCCTTTATTATTACATATTTATGTTGCTTCTTACTGTATGTCTGCTGATCTAGAATCTATCTAACTCCCAGTTCCTCAAGTGGACAAGATGAATGAAAATTGAAAAGAGAAGGAAAGTAAAGCAAGCCCTTATTCAATCTCAAGCCACGTTCTACAATGTAGGTCAAGCTCACCTCCTCTACAACATTTCACTGACCTCAGCAACGGCACATAAAATATTTATTTTGTGGAGTTTAAGTTATGTTATTTCTGCTTGTGATTATTTTCTCTTAAAGATCATGAAATGCGTTCTAAATAGAATATGTTTCATAGATTTTTAACATAGCTGCTTTAATCCAGTAGATACAAAATACAAAACACAAAGCTTTACTTTCTGTCTGACTCCCCAGCTGCCTATCCTAAAACATATTTCCCCCGTTAGAGAGACTTCCCGATTTTTTTCATATATTCCCTTGTCTCCTATTACTGTCCATAGAAATGCATTTTTTCATTCTAAAGTAAATTTATATTTCCTGACATTCCTAAAGTATATGCATACTTAATAGAGAAAAGTGCATTACTTTTTCAAATTTACATTCTTATTCTAAATTTGTTTTGCCTTTTGTTGTTGTTGTTGTTGTTGTTGTTACTGTTGTTGTTATTGTTGGTGTTTAACCCCTTGAAATGCATGTCAGGGCTGTGAGATTGTAAGTCTTGTAGCTTAAAGAGGATATTTTTTTCTTCCCCTAGAATAATGATACTAATTGAAGCCATAGCTTTCCTTTGATGGTTTTTAAATCATGTTTATGTTTATTTCTAGATTTACCCTAATGAATAGAACAAAGAAAATTGTTTGCAGATTGGCAAATTGCAATAATGGTTTCCAGCACTCTATTTAATACTTGCTACATATATTTATCATTTTATGTGTAACCCACACACTGTTTTACAACTCATTATTTAGAACAGTAGGTTGTTTCCTCCCCGAAACAGAATAAACTAATTTCAATTTGCCTTCTAACTAGAAACAACTGCTAATAATATGGAAATGTAATGAACAAAAGCCAAGAATCTTTCTCAGAAACTATTTCCATTAGATTCACATAATATTCTTTAAAAACTACTGCATTCCTGAGTTCTTTGGTAATGGAGGGGAGAAGTCATTATAATTTCATGTAATCATGCTGTTTTCCTAAATTGTTTTTTACTATGACAGGTCATTTTTAATCCAAGTAGCTGTTTGCATTATATTAATGCGAAAAACTCAAACTGCAAATTTGCAAGCTCTTGATGCTGAAATAATGTCTGTCTTTAAGTAGCTTGTTTCTTGATTCAGCAGTAAAACAATTTTAATCAGTTTATTGCCTACAACAGTAGCCATTAACAGCAGGACAGAGTTGGTCTTAACTTTTGTCAGTATGTTTACTGCTTTTGTTTCTGTGACATGTGGAAGAAAGAATGAGCAGCTAGATTTGTCAAAGCACTGTCTGGCCAAGAAGGAGAAGAGAAAATAGATATCTAAGAATGAACAAAGAGATGTCTAGACAGGAATTAGCAAATCAAGTAACACTTGGGAAATTTTATCTCTCATGTAGATTTGCTATGAAGGGTTAAAAAATTGGATGGCCATTCCATATATAACGAAGCGAATAAGTTGAGAGTAGTTAGTCAGTGATTTGTATTTTCATAGATACCTGACTCCAGTCTCTTAGGAAGTGAGAAACATAGTTGTGTACATATACATATACACAATTCAAATTAACAACCTGGACTGCAAAAATTGTCCAGCAAGTCTTTCTCCATTGTGCACTGTAAAATTAAGATACAACTCCCATTATTGGACCTTGATTTCTCTTCTTTCAAGATCTGTGTCTAACAAATATCTATAAAAAGAAATAAATTGATTACCTACAAGAAACTAAAATTGGCTGGGCAGTGGTGGAGCATGCCTTTGCTCCCAGCATTCAGGAATCAGAGGCAAGTGGAATTCATGAGTTCAAGGCCAGTCTGTTCTACAGAATGAGTTCCAGGACAGTCAGGGGTACACAAAGAAGACCTGTCTTGAGAAATGGAAACAGAAACAAACAAAAATAGATGAAACTGAGGAGAAGAAAAAGGTAAAGTTTGTCTCTAATGTCCAGAGAAGCAGTAACCAAGATGTTAGCCTGTTCTCTGAGGCATGCATATCTGGAAAATTTTGAGTGTCACTTGACCAAAAAGAGTTATAAATCTGAATTCCGTCCACCATTTTTCTTAATTCTCTCACTCTTTTCTCCTTTCTTGATTATATTGCAACATTTTAAAATAAATATGTACTACTAATATATTATAGTAGACGTTGATATAAATATGAATGGTCATGAGAAATTCTAATATACATATGTAACTTAAAGCTGCCATACTGGTACAAGTTAGTAAACAATGGCTGTGCAGTCAAAGCTGGGCAAAGTACCTCAACCCAGCATCTTCATGGTAGGGAAATTTAAATTCTTCATTAAAGCATTTGAGGTACCCTTGCAATGACACAGTAGTCCAATAATAATAATTATTCAGAAAAAATCTCATTTGTATCAATAGCAAAGTGTGAGACAAAATATTGCACTATATTCAAAATGCATGAGCAAAAATACATTAGAGTTTAGAACTTAAAAAGAAAAAACACTTACCAAAGAATAGCACAGAATTTGGAAGACTGCTCTTTAGACTGCATATAAAGCTACTTTTCTTGGTGTGATGGAAAAATGCGTGGAGACAGCAATTTAAGGAAGGAGGCGGTTTATTTTAGGTCATCTTATGGATCCAGTGGAAAGGGCTGGCAGCACAGAGAACATCTCATATGTCCACGGTCAGGAAGTAGGAGAGATGGATATTTCTGCTTATCTTGATTTCTCAGTTTCACCCAGTTTGGGACCCTAGCCATTGGAACAGTGCTGACAGGATTTAGAGTGGTTTTTGAACCTCAATTCATCTACTATGGATAATCCTTCATAGACAGCCTCAGAGATTTGTTTCTATAGTGATACTTAACCGAAACATTTCCAACAAAGTTTATCTATCACAGGAACTACACAAAGGATCAGCAGATAAAACTTGTCTTCACCATTGCTTCTTTATCTTAAATGACATTAGAACTGAGATGAATAAAATTCTAAGACGCTATCCTTAAGCAGGAAAGTTTGCATTAGGGATGTGGTGGGATAGTACAGCAGAGATAGCGGGTATAGTTTAAGATTCCTGGGTCTAAGGCTGGAAGATTGAAGACTAGGGTCTCTTATGTTCATTGTGACTCAAAGGATGATGTCACGACTATAATAATCAAATGTCAATGTGCTTAGCCTCAGACATAAAACCGAGTGCCCAATGTGCTCTGCCCTGCTGTGTAGGCTTCAGTGATTGGCCATAAGTGTTTTTAGAGGGAGAAGGGCCAATAAGTTGTTATAATTTCATTCATTTTTTATTATCTTTATCAACAATGATAGTTCAGTGGCCTTTATTAACATATCAATGATTATAAAAAATTGTCATTTTCTGTGTTCTATTGGTCACAAGAGGCACGTTAAAATTCACAGGAAAGAAATATTGGCATTGCCTCAAAGAATTTGTGGTGATAATCTGATTTCAGTAGTCACTTAAACATAAACCAAGAAGTTGGTTAGATGAAGTCAGTGTTGTAGAGCACTAGCTTCTAGCCAAATGGACCTACACTCATACGGCAGTACACAACCATCTGTAATTCCCATACCTTTTTCTGGCTGCTGATGACACTGAATTCATTTGGGGCATAAACATACATGCAGGCAAAAACATATACATATGGAATAAAAAAAATAACACAACCACATAAACTAACTAAATGAAACACTACTTAATTATTTTAAATGTAAACGTAAACACTGGGAAAATTGTGAATAAATCATTAAAAGCACTATATCCTAATGTTTCTATATTAAAGCTAAAGTGGTACTTTATGACCATTAAAACTGTACATTTTCTTTTTATATGATTCTTCTGGGAACTTTCTCAAGCGACCTTGCTTCAGTCCTGTTCTTATGCAGCTTCTTATACTTTGATCCAGGACTTTCTATTAACTCCAAATCTGTGGGGCTATCTCAATGGTAGGATAAGCTTTTGAACCAGATCATAGCCCAATTCCTTGAACATTAATAAGCTTTCTTCTCAGAGCTTACATTACCAGTCTTTTTAACAGAGGCGCACCTTTCCACTTAGAGATTTGAAAAGCTCCAATAATGTTTTTAGGAACTAAAACTCAGGTGAGAAGAAATGTATCATCAGGCATTTGCTGCCTTGAAATTGCCTAGTAGGATACATCATTTCTAAGAAAATGTTTGAACTTAATTGAACATTTTTATCCCCCTTTGCGAGGAAAGGTAGCAATACCTTGAGCAGGTTAATACTTCCACTTGAGAGCTAAATAAAAGGAAAATCTTTTTGAACTTGGCAAAGTACAGCAATTAATTTGGCTTGATAAGGTAGAAATCACATGTGCAGCTATGGTTAGGCTTAGACTGCAAAAAAAAAAAAAAAAGGTAGTCATTTATAGACTGTGCAGAGTGCATATTAAACGCCAAATAAAATTACATTTTCTCATCTGAACTAAAGCCATACTTCATATCTTTAAATTCACTCATAATTTTCAAGTCCCATTTAAAAGTCAACTCCTACATGGCACCTTCCACACTAACTGCAGCGGTTCCTCAGTTCCTCTTATGTGCCTTCCTTCGGTACCACCTGTGTGGTCCAAGAAATGCCTCGTGTTGCCGCATGCTGTGCATGCTGTGCATGCTGTGCAGTTGCTTCTCAAAACTGAAATGATTTTATAAATTTGCCAGGTTTGTGGGGTTAAAATACAGCAATCAAATGAGAATTATTATAGAATATTTTTCTCATTGTGCAAGTCTGTATTTGACAATGGTATTCGTGATTTACAATACACTTTCAAATTAAAGTCATGAGGAAATGAAAACGTTTGTTAGCACTTTATCCAACATCCTTCAAATCAAATAGCCTTTCAAATATAGGAATGAAATAAACTTTTGAAAGTATTTTATTCTTTAATTTAATTTTCACCTTTCCCTTTCTTTCCTCTAATCAATTCCAGGAAGCCTAACTTGTTTCTTGGGAATAGCATGACCTCTTTTTTCTTTATTCTAATAAAAAGAAAGCTTTTCCATGGTTTGAGGCTACCTCTGCTAGTGTGTTCTTAGGAACAAAGAAATGTACAGTACAACCCACACCTACTCAAACTAATTGTTAATTTTCCATTTTAATTAAATATACTACATGGATGTACATATAAAACATATAGAGAAAAATATTTAAAATGCAAAAACAATGATAAATATTACCATTTACTATTAAAAAGAAAAACTGACATAATCTTAAGTATATATTTTCAAACTCTGTTTCCAACAACTGTTTGATGTATAATGCAATTACAACAGTATATGGCCTCATTTCCACCAAACTTTATGACTGAATTAATCACAATGAGCTACCAAAGAGAGGACCCTCACCTTTCACATCAGCTTGGAGGTTCCAAAGCCTACACACTTTTGACCAAGTACATATGAAGTGGAGTGGAGTAATTCCTGAGTCTGACAATGCTTTAAACAGTTGTGAACTCAGAGAAGAACTACATTTAATGACTAAGGTTTTTCTTTTGTTTTTGTTATTTTTACTGTCAAAACAGAATAAACTGGATGAGATAAGATAAGAAGCCTGGGATAAGGTCTCAGATGACTTAAATTTCAATATTCCGTTTCAGCTACCCATGACTCATGATGTGTTATTCTCTAAGCAAATCAATGTGGAGCAAAAGGCATGAGTATTGCTAGCTAAAAGCCTACTTTGAACATCATTTTCCAGGACTTCAGTCAGGCTTCATTACACAAGTATGATTGACATACTGCACTGGCCCCTGTGACTGGACTCTGTCTCTACTCACTTCCTGTCTTGAAGGTCAAGGTGACCTTACATGGCTCCCAGCCCTACCTTCTTGTCACATAGTTCCGTATTCTGATGTTTACAATCCTCACTTTGAGTCATTAGTTACCATAACTAGACTAGCTCAAAAAGCACATTCTAAGGACAAACTCAGGGAAAAAAAAAAAAAAAAGGAGTCCCTCACATAACAATGAAATGTGTATTCGATCCTACTACATCTTCATCAATTTTGTCAGAATCTATTTGGATGAGAAAGCACCAATTCAGATCATAGGGTGTAATGTTAAATTATCAGTATGTATTTTCATTTAAACCTTGTACACCTGTGATAGTTTATATTGATTGTATTTGTTTGTTTGCTTGCTTGTTTTATAAAACCAGCATCTCACTATGTCCTGAAACTCACTATGTAGACCAGGCTGGAATTGGACTCTCAGAAATTACCTACCTCTGCCTCCTGAATGCTAGGATTAAAGATGTGAAGCATTATGTCTGCCTACATCGATCGCTAATACTGACAGGTTCTAGAGTAATTGGAGGCAAACCTGTTGGCATATCTGTGATGGAGTATTCTGATCAGGTCAATTGAGATGAGATGATACAATTCTCGAAGGGAGCTGTACCTTTGCAAGTTATGAGATCCTATAATTCATTGAAAAAAATGTAGAAAAGCTCTCTAAGCACCAGTGTCCCTTTTTCTCTGCTTCTCCTTGGATATACTGTGATTAGCTGCCTTATATGTGTGCTGCCATAATTTCTTGACATCTGGTATATATACACTAGAACTCTGAGCCAATGTAAGCCTTCTCTTCTTTAAATTCCTTTCATCACACATTTTGTCCAAACATGAGCTGAGTATTAATACAGAATATATAAATTGCCGTGAATTTGTCACTGACCATGGAGCAAATATTTTTAACCCTAATTGAGAGTTCAGAGAAGATTCTTGTGATTTTCACTGGCTTTTTAAATTTAACTCACTGTAGTGTGCCACTACGTAACTACAGCATTCAATTTAAGATACACTGCCCATATTTTGATACTTTCCAATTATATAAGTTAAATAGATACTTTATCAAAACACATTTTAAAACACAAAAGGATATGGATCAGCCCGCATTTTAATTCAGTAATTTTCTTTCCAACTAACAGCCATGATCAAGCTAGATTTTAACCCCCATACAATAAATAAATAAATAAATAAATAAATAAATAAATAAATAAATAAAT
>OU015747.1:102867881-102931681 GCA_907169655.1 Acomys percivali | reverse complement strand
AATAAATAAATAAATAAATAAATAAATAAATAAATAAATAAATAAATAAAATCAATGTTTCAGATTCTGCTTTACAAGAATTAAACTGGAATGTAGCATCTGTAAAAAGATCAATCATCTTTTCAAGGAATATTAAAAATGAACTGCTTGTTTATAGCTCTAGTTACTTGGAGCTTTAATTTCAAGTCATTGAGTTTGCTTCTTTCTTATAAAGATGGATTTTTCCATACTAACTATAGTATTTACATTCTTATCTGCAGTGCATGAAAGATATTTTGTCTGTAAGTGGTTCCTGGAAGACTAAATACTTCTGGAATAAAGATCTAAAGTATATGTTGGAATAAAAAACAGTATGAGATAGGAGACTTAGAACAGTCTTGACTTTATATAAGCCACACAATTAAGCTGTTTCCCGTATCTCTGAACCTATTTCCCTATTCTTGAATTTATTTGATTCTAAATTTATTTTACTGCATAAATTTTCTAGACTGCGTATTATATTCATATTGCTTCTGTATCTCTCTGTGTAAGGTTAGTTTGACATCAACCTAGGCAGTCCCATTTACCTAGATGCTGCCTAAAAGCAGGTTTAGGTGTTGTTGCGAAGCTGTACTTTGTGTGGAATTAACATTGAAATTCTATAATATCAGAACTACATATATTTATTTTATCATCCATAAAGTGGCTTTCCTTCATGTAAGGCCTTCTGAACAAAGAATGAGGTCACCTGAGGAAGGAGAATGTCTGCCTTCGGATTGCTTTTGGACCTATCATGCCCCAGTGCTCTCTCCTAGGTCTCCAGCCTACCATGCCAAGTCTGTATCTGCCAGATCCACAATCCTATGAGCCATTTCTTAAAATAAATCTCTAAATGTATGCACTGGCACATCCTGTTGTTCCATTTCTCTGGAGAACTCTGTGTACCACAATGTTCATGTCCGTGCCCTATCTCATTAGCAGAGCAGTTAGACAAATACTCAGAGGCAAGGACCAAGTAAAACTTTGACATGTGACAAACCTAGAGAGTCAAAGGAGCACATTTCTTTCTTACATAAAAAAGACTATATTTTATTTTTAATCTAAGGAGAGTGGAAAAAGAAAGCATATAATTCTGCAGAATAAGTTGTGTTTAATATCAATGGGGCATAAATGTATCACTGACAACTTGTATAGAAATATGTAATGCTTGAGTAGAAATAAGAACATTTAAAAAATACATGAAAAAAATTCCATGAATCTTATAAATAGAACAAGCACAATTTTCTATCCTTGATCACCTCCCTTGGATTATCTGAAACACCTCGTTTTCTGCCAGCTGTCAGACATACTTTTAATTAGGCACTAATGGAGTAATATATGTGTGTAAACCATTTAAATCGTGTTCCAGTTTGCAAGGACATCTGTGAGGTGGAAAGTGAGAATCCTTGATCTTTGCCAGACGTTACAAATTATAAAACTATAAAACATGAAACTCAGGTACTCAGAATGACTCAATTTAAAATAAGGGAGGGTGCTTTTAAGAAGGTTAAAAAGGACATTTTACTCTACTTAGTGGAAAATAAGTAATTTCTTTTCCTCTCTTTGTACTCTGAGGTTATATTTTATGCTGACTTAATAACTTTATGTCATATACAAGCAAATGTCTCTAAATGTGCTGACATGCTTGAAACAGATTTAAAACTCAACATAAAATATCAAAGAGAGAATCTGATATTTTGTTTCTTATCAATATTATATTACTATATGGATCTCTCCTTCCTATTTGTAGCACTGAATACTTTCAGGACTCTTAGTGAACTTGTTTTAGTAATCTTAGTGTGCCTTATATTTTCATTACCTCATATGTTGGGGTTAATTGTTCAGTTCACTATAGTCTTTTATAATTAATTCAATGAAAACTTGTTGGCCTTGTTTTGGAACATTGACTGCAACGTTCCACATATTTTGTACATGTGTGTCGATTACTATATAGCATATCAATATACAGTTAGACAGCATTCCTATATTTTTGTCTCATTCACTGTCATCTTTTAAATGATTACTATTTCCTAACCAAAAGAAGAAACAAGTAAATAAGTAAGTAAAGAAAAAAAGAAAAAAGAATGAAAAACAAAAGTAAGGAAAATAAACAGAGCTTAACACATTACTGAGGAACATTGATTTATATAGAGTAAAATTCTTGAGAACTTTCCATTAAGATAAATAAGTATTGGCTTCTGAAAAAGTCTTCAAATACTACCATGTACATCTCTGGATTGTGGAATATATACCAGACCTAGAAAGATGTGTTCTGAGTGAGAGGACCATCTGCAATGTTGAATATTTTGTTTGCTAAAGTGGAAGACATTCTCTAGCAATATGCATGTGTCTATAATCTCCAGTTTTTTCACTTTTCTAAAACAAATATAATAATCATAGAGTGTATATTTTATATTAAATTCTAACATTATTTACATTTTATTCTACATATTAATAAGATATAGCTCATGAATAAGCCAAAAAATTAAATATCAATTCACAAAATACTAATAATTTAGAACTCAAAATTATATGTTACTGACACACAAGGCACATGCGAGCATGCACACACACACACACACACACACACACACACACACATGCACGTCTATCTTTTTTGTGTTTGTAGAACTATCCTGAATAACATGCCATCAATATGAAAATATCCATGACCTCTCAATATATCCTATATGATTTTAATAGGGTTAGCATAGATATCTTTTGTACATTAAAAACCTACATTCATCAATTTTAGAATAATCCCATTATTATACCTAGAATTTATTATTCATAGATAACTTTGCTTCTTTCTTTATTGTGTCTAAGTCTGTCTCCCATTCAGCTTCCACTAACCTTATTCTACCTCTTTATGCTGTGTTTGAGTGTCTTCAATTACACACATGGGTGAGATCCAAAAGCATTTCCCTTTCGTTGTCTGGTGTATTCACCTTTCACTTGATTCTTTCATGTTCATATACAACAAGATATTTTTTAAATTTTAATATATTTACATATGTATCTTAAAAATCTATTACTAAGCTTTTTTATTTCAAAACAATAAATACACATGAGACACATAGCAAATTCCTTATATATGAGGGACTGAATGATTAATAATATATATAATATTATATTTAGAATACATATATAATTAGAAGTTGCTTATTTACTTGTTATTAATGGGTGCTGAAGGTATTTCCAAACTTTGGCTATTGATAATAATGGTACACTGAACACAAAAGTGCAAACATCTTTGAAATCATTAGGTTATAATTCTATGATGCTATGACCACAGAAAAATACATTGGGAAGTCTTTATCTTGGCTACCTGTTCAGAAGCTATAGTATATCACCGTGGCAGATGCATAGAAAGAAAAATTCAGTTAATTATTACAAAAATGTGTAATAGTGTTGAGGAATCTGACACAAAGGCAGAGCTAGTGTCTGGTTTTAACTTTTCGAGGTATATAGCTAGGCTCAACTTGCCATTACTGCCACAAAATAGTCTTATACTGGCTGTGGGAAAACCATTCAAAACATGATCCTGTGTGGAACATTTCATATTTAACCTACAAAATTATGCTGCTGGTTCCCAGAGGACCATGGCCATCTAATAACTCAAAATACATTTAGTCTAGCTTTAAAACTCTCAATAGTATTATTAGTACCAACACTTTTCCACCGACCAAGTTTCAGTGTCTTTTCTGAGACTCAATGTGAACTCTTAACAATGAGCCCCTGTTGGTTAAAAGAATAATAATAAACAAATAGATATAAAATGTGGTGTGTATATTTGGCAGAGTAAAATGTTCCAATTTCAAATGAGAGTCATGCAATGGGACAATAGGAGCGAATCACTAAAACCCAATGGAAATCATTAAATATTATAGGTCCTTGACCACCAGCTAGAGCATGTGGTTCTGTGATTTCATCTTCAAATGGCTAAGATAGCCATATTCTTCCTGCATTGCCACTGGTGCACGTGTGGCCTTCCTATCTTAACACATTTTGGCCTTGGGTTTCGTGAACATGTGGCTCACTATTCTGTGTCCTCCATCATTCTGATGCTTTCCCTGCAATGCAGACTCCATCCATAAAGATCTGTGCATTATTTTACCAGAGGTTTCTATCGTTTTTAAATTACCAGTTATCACTAGACCTGGCTAGCAATCAGTCAAGATGCTCACACTTGTTATATTTTAAAATAGCCTTAGTTAACCTGGGGCAAAGCAGACATTAATCCTCTAAACTACTTCCCATAATAGGACAGGTGTCACATACACCCCCAATCCTATGCCATCTGTTTTTTTTTTTTTTTTTTTTTTTTTTTTTTTTTACCAATTTCTATCAAGCTACTTCCCAGCCATAATACCAAATACTTGTTAATGTTCTTTCTCTAGGCGGCATTCCCCATCTATACCAGCCATGTGCTTCTCTTCCATCTAACCCATGGCGGCCTTCCTCTGCTCCTCAGGTCTTTCTCCTTCTTCCTCACGGCAGTTTCCCTTCTTATTCCTTGTTTTAGTTTCTTTTCCTTGGGACCCTTAGCCACAACTCTAGCTCCTCTGCCCTGCCCAGGTGAGATGGCTTTTTATTAATTAAAAGGTGGGTCACAGAGACAGCAAACAGTAATTAGCATCAGAATACCTCAGACTGTCCCCCCAACAGGTTTCTAAGGGAAACTCTATGCAGCTCTACATTGCTTGTTAGTCCTGCCAAGATTCTCTTATGAAGTTTTGTGAATGCTTTAATGGCACTTTAATTCTGCATGCCATCAGACAGTGCTACAGGGACAAAACCAAGGTTTACTGCCAGATAGAGAAGAACACTTCTTTCCACTTTATCAGAGTTGGCTTCTGAAATTTGGGTATCTATGCTCAGACAAAGACTTCCTAGCTGGCCCCGCTTGAGGATGATACCTTCAAAGGAAAGGTCTTCTAAAGAAAGTCATGCAAACATGTTTGCAATTTTATAACCTGAGCCTTTGGGGGTATGTTCTAGGTAATCCCTAATATAACTTTAATATAACCTTCCAACTGTTCCAGTACAAAGTTCTTGGCTTCTCGCTAATAGTGCCATTTAATCTTATTAATAATTGTTTTGTTCTCAACTTTAAGCCAGTTCCCTTTTTAAGCCAACTGTGTTTTCTATGCATTTCTGAGCTAGTCTGTGCTTTATTCTCAATGTAAATCTCACTAAAAAGGAGTCAGTTCTAAACAAATGATATCCTCAAGGCTATGTTGCATTAACGTTTGCTTCACTAAATTAATTAGTGTATTGCTTCAAAACTTATATCTTGAAGATATGAAATATATATAACATTTGCCAGAATGCAGCACACAGGCAAATTTCACACAGAATACTTGTTCTCTTCTGAAATCTCATTAATATAGGCTTTTTTAAAAAAAAAAAACTTCTCCAGTATCTGCATCATTTTTATATCAATGTTCATAAGATAATTTGGTCTGAAATTCTTTTTCTTTGTTGAGTCTTTCCGTGGTTTAGGTATCAAAGTGACTGTGGCCTCACAGAGTGAGTTTGGTAATGTTACTTCTGATTCTATTTTGCAGAATAGTTTGAAGAGAATTGATATTAGCTCTTCTCTGAAGGTCTGGTAGAATTCTGCTCTCAACCCATCTGGTCCTGTGCTTTTTTTCATTGGGAGACTTTTTGATGACTGCCTTTATTTCATTAGGGGTTATAGGATTATTCAATTCGTTTACCTGATCTCGATTCAATTTTGGTAATTGGTAGCTATCAAGTAAAATTCTCCATTTTATTTAGGTTTTCAAATATTATGGCATATAGGCTTTTGAAGTAAGACCTGATGATTCTTTGGATTTCCTTGGTGTCTGTCCTTAGTTTTCATTTCTGGTTTTCTTGATTTAAATATATTCTCTCTGCCTTTTAATTAGTTTGGCTAAAGGTTTGCCTTCTTTGTTGGTTTTCTCAAAGAACCAGATCTTGGTTTTCCTTGATTCTTTGAATTGTTTTCTTTGTTTCTAATTTATTGATTTCAGCCCTGTGTTTGATGATTTCCAGACATCTACTCCTCTTGGGTGTATCTGCTTCTTTTTGTTCTAGAGCTTTCTAGTGTGCTGTTATGTTGCTAATATGGGCTCTCTCTACAGTTTCTTTATAAAGGCACATAATACTATGAACTTTCTTCTTAGCACTGATTTCGTTGTGTTCCATAAGTTTGCGTATGTTTTGCCTTCAGTTTCACTGAATTCTAAGAAGTTTTTAGTTTCTCTTTTTATTTAGTCCCTTACCCAGAGGTATTTGAGCAGGGTGTTGTTCAGTTTCCATAAGTTTGTAGGCTTTCTGTTGTTTCTTTTCTTGTTGCATTCCAGCTTTAATCCATGGTGGTCTGATAAAATACATAGGGTTATTTTGAATTTCCTTGTATCTGTTGAGGTTTGCTATGTGACCAAGGAGATAGTCAATTTTGGAGAAGGTTCCATGAAGTGCTGAAAAGAAGGTGTATTCTTTTGTGTTTGGGTGAAATTTTCTGTAAATATTAACTAAGTCCATTTGCTGCATGATGTCTATTAGTTTGAGTTTTCTCCATTTAGTTTCTGTCTTGGTGATCTGTCTATTGGGGAGAGTGGGGTTGTAAAGACTCCCACTATTAATTCCGTGGGGGTTCAATTTAAGCTTAAGTAACATTTCTTTTATGAATATGGGTGCTCCAGCATTTGGGCATAGATGTTCAGAATTGAGATATAGCCTTTGTTGCTGATATTTCTTTTGTAATCACAGCCTTCTGAACCATCACAGGAATTGGTGAATGAGGACTGCTTCTGGCACTCTAAGACTTATACACAAAGACTCTCTCTTTTCTGAAATCATTTAGCAAACCTATTTCAAAGGCTTATAAGCCACACAATTAGGTCTATTGTTAGTTATGCATTCATTGTTTCTCCATGTCAGTGACAACATACAAGTTAAACAATTAAAAGAGAACTAAGATGTTTTTCCTAGTGGTAAAATCTATAATGGTGGGTTAGCTGTATTAAGATAAATTGTTTCATGGGGGCAGGACTGTTCTGTATAACAAGGAAGAGACAGATCGAGGAACCTAGAACCACGTATACCCTTTAAAGGACCACTTGTAGGGACCAGTTTGTGCCAATTAGGACCTACTTATTTAAATATTCTCAGCTTCTCAAAATAGTACCAAAGGCTGAAGAAAAGCTCTTCATTTGCCTATAGGAGACATGGGGAAAGCTGAATCAAATGGTAGTTTTTCTAAATGCTTTTAAGACCCTCTATAGTTTATACCTATTTTTTTCACTGTGGTTAAGTAATATATATTCTTGCCAAAACTGCACAAGCATTCCATTCTCTCTATATTCTCTCCAATGCTTGGTAAATTCAAAAGTGACTTTGAATATGTGATCAAGTATAAACAAAGGGATATTTTCCTGAAATTTCCTGTGATCAGGATGTCGTCTGAACAATGTTAGGAATGAGTCACAAACTACGAAGTGCTGCAAGTTATTGGAAGCCAGCACTGACAAGAGGACACATTCTTCCTTCTAGGGAGATACAGGCTTGTGGATACCTAAACTGTAGCCCACAGACATTGATTTCAGACACTTAGCCTCTTTAACTTTGAGATTATAAATTTATTCTAAGTCCAGAGTTGATATATTATATTAACTCAATATTATCCCAATATTAGTATATTATTAATATACTATTCATTTATCTGTTATTTTTATCAGTGTCATTCTCATGCATTAATCATGGTTATAGCATATTATTTTTATGTTCTGTGACTCTGGGGATTTAAAAAGTTTTCCAAACTAGGTTCAAATAAAGTCATTTGGAAAGTGGATTGCTACAAAGAAACTGTATTGACTTTGCAATTAAAAAAAAAAAAAAAAAGAACAAGAATAGTTGCCTTACCATGAAACCAAACCTATAGATGCTATTTATTTTATTTGTTTTATATGTACTTATATGGCTTTCCTAAAGTGCAAAGTCAATATCCATAATGATAACTGAAAATACTTGATGTAATTAAATATTTTAGATTGGGCTTATGTAAGGTATATAAAATAAAATCATTTCATGGTTTATTTAAGTGTTTTATCCATAGTATACTGTAATTCAATATCCATGTCAAAGTAAAACAAATTTAAACAGTGACCATGTCTTGAAGAAATGCAACCAACTTGTTATTATCAAATTACATTAAAATGACCTTTTTGACCATCACTCACTGATCATGATACAAATGTGCTTATACTCACACCCATCAACATTCACATACATACACTGTACAAACACACATTATACACACTCAAACACAACAGTAAACTTCCAAACTTTAAAACAACTGTATACATATTAAATAATTCACGCGACACATTAACATCACGTAATAGTAGGCATCCTGTAGAAACTATTTTTCATTTCTAATATATGTATTTATAGTGATTTACCCAAAAGTCAATTTTCTCTGAAGAAACACATATACACAATCATGTAGACATTATCACTCAATGTATAACATAATTAAGAAATTATTTATTTAATTTTATTTATGTTTATGTGTCTGTGTATCTACTGTGTGTGTGTTTGATGCATCCAGAAAAGTTTGTTGGATCACCTACAGCTGGATTTTCAGGTGGTTAAGAGCCACCTGACTTGGTTCTAGGAACTTACCTTAGGTTCGCTGGAGAGTAAATGGTGCTTGTAAACACCAAGTCATCAGTTGAGTTCTTAACATTAAGAATATTTGGGCATAAAAATACAATGCAAGCTTCCATGGGAGGAAAGCAATGAAAGAGTCCTACCCGGGGGCAACACCATGATAATCACTACCGTGACAAAATACGCATAAACGTGAATTAAGTGGCACTTACTTATCAGAAACAACCAAAAGCTATCTAATTGGATTTAAGGCCAACTCAAAAAGGAGGGAAGTTTTTCTTAATATTCTAAAACTAGCCAGTTTAACCAGAGTTAATCAGATCATAGACCTTAGACAGGAAACTACTATTGCCACTTTACTAGACCAGAGAAATTCCTTACCACATAACTTCTCATACATAATGGAACAGAAAGTTAAAGTTAGGGAGATTCATTTATGTATGAAAAGAAAAATTTATGTGTACCCTGTCTTTCTATATGCAAACTTTATTAGATATTGGATATTCAGAAAACTTGAATTTGCTTTGTTTCTTGACATTGTTACTTATACAATAAATAAACACAGCTCGAAACCCTCCTGAGAAAAGACCTAATAAAAACGAGACCTGGTCTTTATTATTCAGGGTTCTCTAGAAGATCTGAACTTATAGGATGAATTTATCTATTTAAATGGGGCATTGACTTTGAATCCTCCTTGGCTTCTTTGGGTCTATATATTATAGTATTGTTCCCTCCCTTTACTTTAGGGCTAATATCCACTTTAAAATAATTTATTTATTCACTTTACATCATGGTCATAGCCCCAGTCTTCCTCATCTCCAAGTCTCATCCTCCCTCCTTCTCTCACATTCTCCTCATCCATTCCTCAGAAGGGAGCCCTCTTCCCATCTATCCCAGCTCATTAAGTCGTAATAGGACTGAATGTGTCCTCTTCTCCTGTGGCTTGGCAAGGAGGCAGTCCTGTCAGGAGGAAGTAATTGAGAAGCTAGCAAGAGACTCCATGTCAGAAAGAGACCCTGACCCCCTTACTAGAGGATCCACATGAATCCTAGAGTGCCCATCAGCAGCTATATCTTTGTAGGGGTCCTAAGTCCAACTCATGCAAGGTACTTAGTTGGGGCTTCAGTCTCAGCAGGCCCCTATGGGTTCTGGTTAGTTGGATCTTTTGGTCTTCTTATGATGCCCCTGTCACCTCCATGTCCTTTTCTCTTCCCACCTCCCCGCCCCACACTTTTCTGCAAGGCTCACTATGCATAGCCCAATGTTTGGGTATAAGTTCCCACATCTATTTCCAGCCACTGCTGAGTTGAGTGTCTAACAGGACAACTCTGCTTGACTCCTGTCTTCAAGCATAGCATAGTATCATTAAAAGTGTCAGGGATTGGTTTTATTCCATGGGGTGTGTCTTGGGTTGGACCAGATGTTGATTGATCCTTCTCTCAATCTGCTATATCTACTCTATCTTTATACCTGGACATCTTGCAGGTAAGGTGAATTTTGGGTAGAAGTTTTTGAGGGTGAGTTGGTGTTTCCCTCCCTCTTCTAGGAGACTTCCTCTCGTTAGAGGGGCTCCTCTTCAGTCCCTATGGTCCCTCCTACTAGGCATCTTTGCTAGAATCTTTCTCATATGCCCCTGGGATCTTACCCTGACCTAGGTCTCCAGCTTGTCACAGAGATGCCTGTGATCACAGTTTCTCTTTCCTCTACAGGCCTTTTGTCCTCTCAGTTCTGCTATACCCATGTCAGAACTCCACCCTCATATCTTTCTGTTTCCTTTCCTATTTTGTTCCCTCTTTTCAACCACTAACTTTGTCTCTTCTATTTCCCCTTCCAAGTGAGGTTTAAGCATTCTCCCTTGGATCTTCCTTGTTACTTAACTTCTTTTTTTTTTTTTGCTTGCTTGTTTCAATTCCTCCACTTTTATTTTATTTTATTTTTAATTAATTTATTCTTGTTACATCTCTATGGTTATCCCATCCCTTGTATCCTCCCATTCTCCCCTCCCTCCCAGTTTCCCCTTATTCCCCTCCCCTATGACTGTTCCTCAGAGGGATTACCTCCCTCTGTATATGCTCATAGGGTATCAAGTCTCTTCTCGGTGACCTGCTGTCCTTCTTCTGAGTGCCACCAGGTCTCCCCCTCCAGGGGACATAGTCAAATGTGAGGCACCAGAGTACATGAGAAAGTCAAATCCCTCTCTCCACTCAAGTGTGGAGAATAGCAATGTAGAAGGATCCAGTGGGTCCTAGAAACCTACAAGTAGAACATTATGATAGGCAGATTTGGGCCAAGGGGTCCCGCTCAAACTAAGGCACTAGCCAAGGACAATACAGGCGGTAAAATTTAAACCCCTACCCTGATCTAGTACTTAACTTCTTTGGGTCTATGCATTGTAGTATGTTTATCCTGTACTACATGGCTAAAATCCACTTATAAGTGAGCACATGCCATGTGTGTCTTTCTCGCTCTGAGTTACCTCACTCAGGATGACCTTTTCTAGTTAGATCCATTTGCTTGCTAATTGAAAGATGTCTTTGTTTTAATGTCAGAGTGGAATTGTATAAGACAAGAAATAAAATAAACATCTGAAGTAGGTGGAGGGTGGGAACTGGGTCAGACAGGGGATGGGGCCGGTAACGAAGGTGGGGATCAGGTGTTGGAGAGCAGCAGGTTGGGGGTTTATAGAGTAGACCAGGAGAGAGAGAGCAGAAATCTGTGGGATACAGCTCTGGGCCAGGGGAGGCTTCTAGGAGTTAATGTGTGTTACCTTACCTGAGACTCCTAGCAATGGGGTTAAAAAGCATGAAGTGGCCAGATCCTGTAGCCACATGGGCCTTCCAGTGGAGGGAAGAAGACACCAATTCACTCAAAAAATCTTCGACCCAAAATTTGCCTTGTCTACAAGAAGTATAGAGATAAAGATTGAGGCAGAGATTGAAGCAATGTCAAACCCATGCCTGGCCCAAACAGATGTCACCAGATGGGAGAGGGCTAAACCCTGCACTATTAATGATACTCCTCTAATATTGTAGACAGAAGCAAGCCTAGCATAACTCTCTTCTGAGATGTTTCATCTAGCAGCTGATGAAAAAATGCAGATATGTACAGCCAAACAATAGTCTAGGCTGTAGGAGTTCTATGGAAGACCGGGAGGAGGTATAGAGGAAGTCTACGGGGTCAAGGATACCTACGTAGTAAAATAACCTGGTCCCATGGTGGCTCATAGAGACTGAATGACCAACCAAAGAGCATGTATGTGCTGGTATTAAGCACCCTACACACATGTAACTGATTGGCAGCCTGGTCAACATGTAGGTTCTCTATCAATGGGAATAGTGACTGTCTATGACTCTGTTGCCTGGAAAGTGGATCCCTTCCATTTGCTCCTTTGTCTGGCTTCAGTGGTCAGAGATGCTCTTAGTCTTGCTGATACTTGAGGTGCCAATATGGGTTGATACCTGGGGGCCTTCCTTTCTCTAAGAAAAAGGAAAGGGAGAGATGGGGGTAAGCTGAAGGTAAGAGTGGGAAGAAAGACGGGAGAGGACTGAGATCAGCTGTACCAAGACAAACAAACAAACTAACTTACTAACTAATGAACAAGGCATTTATTATAGTGGCTTAAATGCTGGGGTCCAGCTAGTACAATAGCTGTCTCCCACCAAAAAGTCCAAGAATGTGATAGTTGTTCAGTACAGGAGGCTGGATGTCTCTGTTGGTCTTCAGGATACGTTAGAATGTTGAAAAAGTGGCCTCTAATGACAGGGAAGTGAGGGTAAGAGCAAGCAATTAAAGACAAAATGGTTTTTTCTTCCATGTCCTTAAAGTAGGCTGCCATGAGGAAGCATGGCCCAGATTTAGAGTGGGTCTTCTGACCTCAAATTATCCAGCTAGCTAAATAAATATTCCTCACAAGTGTATCCAGGCACTTGGCTTTTCATTTAATAGCAGATGTAAGACATTGACAAAAAAAAAAATCATCAGATAGAAAACTTCAATTTGCATTACTTCTTGAAATTGCTACTCATTTAGAAAATACATATGCATAGTCTTAAATTGTGCTGAGAAAAGACCTAGACAAAATTGAGACCTTGTCTCTAATTGCAATTGTGATGCTAATTAATTATAGCATGAGACAATGTGCAGTCTATTTTAATCAAAGTTTTTAAATTATATTTTAATCTATTTTTAAATCAAGAGGTTTCCCTATATGTTCTCTATGGTTGTCTTTAGTTTTACCTAGTGAAGAATAAACTTGTATGCCGAGTATGACTCTATTTCTCACCTTAATGTCTATGTTTCAAAGCATGTTCTTATGATATACCTGTGAAGGGCAATACAGAGACACGTCTGTGAAAGAGACATTTCAAACTGATTTTTAGTATACCTGATGAGAGAAAATTTACTTATCCTGGATTAATGTGCCCATTAATGTTAGTGTGTCCACAATATTAATGTGTGTGGATTAATAAAAATACTGTACAGCAATTTTCCATCCAGTGCTAATAGAAATATTTTCAATGAGTCTTTTGGGATTCCAAAGTAATATTACCAAATGAAACTATTATAGATCTGAACAAAATATTATAATGAGTAGAGATGGGAATTAGTGATTCTGGTCTCCTAAGAATGTCTCTTTTTCCTCCTGAACCACAACGGTTTGGGGTAATGCTTCCTGTTTCTGACTATAAATACTATAGATTGTAGAAGATGTAAGGAAAGCACATGGATCGATCAATAAATACTGCTCAAAAAATGTGATACAAATTGTAAGATTTCCTTTTCAATTCCGTTTCTTCTTTTTAATCTTATTTATATTTAAAGATTTGGTATAGGAATATTTTTTAATATTTCTGCCACTTATTTATTTCATTGTTAAGAAATGCTTTTAATTCAAACATTTGTAAAGGCAATTTTTGTTATTTAATATATTGTTATTTTATTGTTGATATGTCAGTTAGCTTTCTAGGTGATACATCAGAAATCACATTATAACACAACGAAATACGACCACTTTTTGACAGATAAAAAAAGAGTACCAGAATATTAATATTCTAAAGTAAATTGATTGAAATGATATGAGAATACTAGGGACATACTATCATGCAGGTGCTTTAAAAATAAGTCATCTTGTAGCTTGTTCACCTCAAGCCCCATAATTCTGTAGTGTGTTCCTGTGTGTTTGTGTGTTCGTGTGTTCGTGTGTGTGTGTGTTTTAATATTTTAAAGACCTTATATGGAGTTTAAAACTTGGAAAAATGACCTATGTGGAATCTACAAAAATCTACACATAAATTATACTCATACAGTGGACAGATTGCAATTTCAAGTTTAAATTTTATTATTATGAAGCTTTGAGTACTACAGTATTACAGATTCATGTTGGACAAGTCTATATAATAGAGCAATAATTTAATATGAAAATGACATTAATAAAATAAGTTACAAGGCTTAATGTATTTATTTTATTTAATGTTACTGTGTGTGCATGACATATGTGTGACATGTGTGCACTGCCATACATTGGCATAATCAAAGGACAACTTTGCAGAGTAGAATCTTGCATCTCTCTAACCTGTATTCCAGGAATTAAATTTTGGTCACCAGACTTTGACTGCAAGCACCTTTACACACTGATCTTTCTCTACAGCCCTTTACTTCCTTTAATGTGCTAACTGAAGGACTTCTCCCATGAAAAGAAGTTGCTTAAGCACAATTATTTTTACTAGAACCAATCCTTCATACTAGGATGTCCTAAATTTTCCTCAGTCTTGTCACTTACTAAAGAACTTTTTGCTGATAGCATAATTTTGGTGAAACTTTCAAATTTTGTGGAACGTCTTAATTTTTAGTCATTCAAACCGTGGAAAACCGAGGTGCCAAGATGGCAGGCGTGTCGCTGTTGCTCCTTTCATAAAGGTTGTTAGGGGATAGAAGCGGCCATCCACAGTAGGCTGTGCAAATCATGAGCTAGAAAAGGAGATTTTTTAAAAATCCTCAGAATAATTAAGAAGCCATATGTTTCCTCTCTGCCCTATTTTTTTTCTTGCGCTTTAAAATATCCTCTTGAGTTCAATTATACCCACCTAAGCTCACAGCAGGTTGAATCTTGGGAACATTTATAAAAAGAAAATGAGCTTTCTCAGAGTCTCACTGCATTAAAAGATGAAAAAAATCATCCAAGAATATAGGTGGAGATAGGAAATAAGTAAGTTGTTTTATTAAAAACATTATTTGCATTTTTGTTAACACTTGAAATAATGTGATATAAAACAATTATATATCAGCATGTTAAAATGGAGTGTTTAATGTTAAACCTAAAATTAATGCTAATATATCATATATAATATAAAATTCATAATACAGAATTATGAAACACAAATTTTTTGAAAAGATAGCTTTAATTTTAAATTTTAGATCCTATAAAATACTTAACACAGTGATATATCCAGAGCATGTCTATCAACAAAAGGAATTGGAAATGAAACCCATGTTTTGGGTAATATCTCAAAACCAACTGGTGAAAAATGAAAACAAATATTATTATAAGAGATTGTTTTTCTTATTTTACTTCAACATATCTTGGTGAATTTGTGTAAGGTCTATGTTTCCAGGTATAATTTTTAATTGAATTATATGTCTGGATTTACAAATATCCATCTAATATGTCATTTTAATGATTAATCCTCATACCTCAGATGTACAAAGTGTGAGAGCTCTTTCATTGAAGCAATATTTCTTCTTAAACAGTATCTTTTATTTATTAATGTTGTAGGTATTTCTCATATTTTTTCTTTTACTTTTCATCAGGCAGTCATAAAGTCATTTAGATTACACTAGTGACTTCACTAGTATGAGATAAGCTTCATTCTCTTTTTGTTCTCAGTGTTCCTTGGATCTGCCTGAAATCAGTAGTAGCATTGAAGTTCTCCAAGTATAATCTGCAGACTTACATACTTAATTATCACATTGACATGAATAGTTTTTCTTACTATGTTTTATACATGTTTTTTGTCCCCACCAGTAATTGTCTTTCCACTGTCTAACATTCCCTAACCTCCCACCCATCCTTGAATTATTAACCAACCATTGTATCATCCAAGTCTTTGCCCTTTTATTCTTCCCTTTCAACTACAAACGTTTTATCCATTTTCTAAGGAGGATTAGATGCCAAAGCCCTTTTAGAAGGTTCCCCTCATTCATTCATCTTATTCTTTCTTTTTTTTATGCAATCTAAGCATTTTAAATATATAACTCTGGTGAACCAGATTGATTTGTTGTTGTCATGAAATGTACTATCCACAGTGAATGGAAATTTTGTTCCATCAACTTCCTTTGCTGACACAGATTTATTTCTGTATTTATCTGTGGTCAGTTCTATATTTACTTCTGAAAGTTTATCCAGTTATTACATTTTATCTTGCTTACTAATCACTTTAGTGACCTAAAGTTCTTCTATAACCTCGGGACTTATGTGTTTGAAGGGGCCATATGTCTGTTATATTTTTTTTCTTTAAAAGCACAAAGTCTGAGAATATAGGGTTATGCCACAAATATTTTCTGATTAAGTACTTTGTTATATTATTAGCATATATTATGATGAGTATAGGAAGAAACACTATCTTGTATAAATTTCCATGGCCCACATTGACATAATAGATTCCTGAATATTCATGCATCAATTATTAACTCATAATCAGGCTCAGGTAAATAACAATAATCACGTTTAATTCCAGAGGTGGTAGTTGATAGAGTAAAAAGCAGACTGTTGGCAGCATAAAGGTCTGACCAGAGGAGAAAAGGAGGCTGTGAAAGGAAAATGGAGCACTCCAAACCAATACATGAATAAAATTATCAAAGAATAAAAGTTAATTACATGATTATGAAATTAAGGGTAAGAAATAGAAAAATTATATTTAAAGTATAAGACAGAACTTGTCATTTCTAATATCATCTGCATAAGGCTTGTACCCAAAATTACAAATAGCTTCATTACATTTAGAGGGTAGAAATGAAAGATTAGGTTTTTATGTATCTATATACATGTAAGAGATAGTAATTAAATGAACTCAGGCTACATAAAAGCAAATTACACATATTATTTTTTAAATACCAGCAGGTGACTGGAAAGATGGACCCAGGGTTAAGAGCACTTGCTGGTCTTCCAAAGGTCCTGAGTTCAATTCCCAGCAACCATATGGTGGCTCATAATCATCTATAATGATATCTGGTGCCCTCTTCTGGCAAGCAGGCACACATGTAGTCAGAACATTGTATACATTGTATAAAGCTTTTAAAAATACCAGAATAAAATCATAGCCATATTTAAAAGGACAACTCAACACAACTATGAGTGAAATTTTACCTCTCATGAAATATTTTTCGAAATGTTTTTTATTTATCATTGCTAGCTTAAAACTCATAAATAGAGGGAAGCAATAGAGTCAATCTCCCTAAGTATCTATGTTTTTCAAAATGATATTACAGAGAGAAATGGGAAAAAATACATGGAATATTTTGGCTCTTAAAGCCTCTCCAGGGACAGGTTAGAGAAACTGAAGATCACAACAGATGCTTTGAGCTATCTAGTTAGCTAGGGTTATGATGCAAATAATTGTTACTGCCATTATCTTTGAAACCAGATGTCTGATGTCCCTATGAGAGACAACAAAATAATAATGGTAATGGTATAGATGATTTTCAAGCCTATCTCGTTGTTATAATTTAATACAGATTTCTCTGTAGACTGCTGACAGGCATGCCAAAATGGTGAGACCACAAGAACAGACCCCCCCACCCCCCGCCACACACACACACTACATTTCATTGGAAGAACATTTATAATGAAGTTATTATTAGCAATAGATTTTAATGTCACAATATGCTAATACGTTTGCAGAAATAGGATTAGGGAAACAGGAGTCCCTCCAGTAAACTCTGGCAACTGACTTAAGCTTTCAAAACTGGTAATTAATCATATGACATGTTTTTCCAAAATTTCTCCTGTACACATAGTGCAGCTTCTGGCACTAGTTTTTGGATTCTGATATAGTGGCCAATCTCTCTCTCTCTCTCTCTCTCTCTCTCTCTCACTCACTCTCTCTCTCACTCACTCTCTCTCTCTCTCTCACTCTCTCTCTCACTCTCTCTCTCTCTCACTCTCTCTCTCACTTACTCTCTCTCTCTCTCTCACACACACACACACACTCTCTCTCTCTCTCTCTCTCACACACACACACACACACACACACACACTCAATCATGCAAAGAACAACTGAAATAAGCCTTTGAGTAAAGTTTCTTGAAGGACTGAATTTACATAGGTATGACACCTAGTTCTGCTTAGAATGTTAACTAGCTGGAATTTACAAGGACACATTCATCTGAGAATGAACAAAAGATTCCAGTGGTGAAAAGTCTTCAGAAATGCCTAACTGACAAATTGCTGTCCAATGACGTCAGCTGGAAGACAGACTTGCACTATAACGTTAACAAATACGCTGGTTCATTTCCCATACTATAGATTAAAATCTAGCATGTGCAGATTGATTTGTGTTGATTTTGTAGTCACTTTTGCTTGTGTTTAGAAATGCTGTGAATAGGAAATGGGCTTGCAAAATTATTTTGAAATGAGTAAACTTATGACTACAATATTCATGAGTTCCCAAGTGGAGGATGAATGCTGAAGCCTGCCTTCTGGAAGCTTCCGCTAATAACTGCAGAATGCTTGTGTCACTAAAATGTCAAAACCGATGCTCAGAAAAGAAGTTATTATTCAAAGAACTTTTAGGAGAGCTTAACGGCGGCAGATAATTCATATAATTTATCTCGGCACGATTACAAGCAATATCTGTCCCCTTCGTGAAGAGCTAATTAAAAAGAGACTCATGTTGGTAACCCATACTCTTTTGCTGTGCTAATTATTGATGGGTTCCTAAACATATTATTATTTGATTTTTCCATAATTTCTGAAGCACATTGTCTACCTATCATTTTATTTGGCATCACTATTTTCATTTAATGCTATGAACACAAACATTTCAGAATATGACTACCACATGTGCTTGAAAAGAACAAAAGCATGGTTAAAATCTGTGTGTAGTGAAGACGTGTGTTTGAAGCCCGGGACCTGTGTGGTAGAAGAAGTTCACTGTCTGTTATGTTATCTTCTGAACTCCATCGTACTGAGGCATGTACTTGTGCATGTGTGTGTGCGTGTGTGTGTGTGTGTGTGTGTGTGTGTTTGTCTGCATACAGAGATGATAAATAAATTAAAATGCAATATTTTTAAATCCAAATTTTTTAACAGATTAGGGGGGTTTCTCCTGAATTTCTTACTAGTAGCCGTGTTTTGCTAGTGATAATGAGAACCTCTAAATAGGTATTATGCAAACAATTAACACCCTTCCACATACCTGTGCTATGGAACAGCAGGTACAACAGTATGATCAGGAAAGCAAGCTTCACTCTGCTTCTGTCATTAGTTTTATTATTAGCCACTAGACAATGAAATTATTTGAAATTGTGCTTTCTTACTTAAAAGGGAGGCTGACGTTCACATTCAAGTATCAAAGTAAAAAGAATTAGTTGCCTGCCCCACTGAAGAAGACGGGGAAAGCAGATGCCCTGGATCTGCAATGAGGCTTACTGCACAGCCTTGTACACATATTGCTTAAATCTGACTGAGGCAGTATGATCACTTGCTTTAAATGTATTTAAGAATAAAAACTTTCTAACAGCTGTTGTCATGCGGGGGGAGAAATTTCTCAGGAGTCTTCAAGTACTGAGGTATTTAATTTGATTAAAAATATGTGCTCCAAGAGGATGTTATTATATATTTATATATCATGCTTTAACTCCTAAACCATATATAACATTTCAGTTCCTTTCCCCATAAAATGTAAACATGTAAAACCGATGGTCTAGTCATAGCTTCTCTAATCAGGAAGCATCTTGATTCTAATAAATGTCAGAAGAGAAAAGCTTTGCTGGTTGGATATTTTCCAAACTCATTTATACTCAATTAAGAACTTTATTTTTAATCTGCAGAACTATTCAAATCAGTAATTAGAAGGCATTGTTGGAAAAAAAAGTTCATCTTGCACATCTCTGTGAGAATACCAAAAAAGGAAAGAGACTTTTCTTTTCTCCAGCTGGGTTTTATCTCCTCCTGCCCACATTTGAACATAATGAACAAAAATGACCCATCAGTAAGTATCTAATAATGCATGTGGCATCACAACACTTATGATAAGAAAAGCAATTACTGTTCCCCACTTATAAACAACTGTGAAAATCTATTATATTAGGAAGTACACACAAAATCCCCTAAGTATTCTTTCCAGTCATGTTTCATCTATGTAGAATAGAAACCAAATCCTGTGGTACAGTTGTCTCCTCAAAGGAGCCCAACATATAGAAGGCACACAAATAATATGAGGATGTACATTCAGCTCCGACACCTCCCATGTAGAAAGGCAACCAGATGATAAGTGCCTGTAAATGTGGTCCTACAAGGAAAAGACATAAGTGTCCCTAGAATAACATTGACAACCATTCTAGACAATCCGTGATCTCCATGTTCACAGAGAGACTGTCTCTAGAAACAAAGTAGAGAGCAATAGAAGAAAGATGCCAGATATTGAATCCTGCCATCTACTTGCTCATGAACATTTTCCTGTACACACACGCATGCGCGCACGCACACACACACACACACACACACACACACACACACACACACACAGAGAGAGAGAGAGAGAGAGAGAGAGAGAGGGAATCAAAAATATACATAGACATGCACTCTTTCCCTCTCTCATATACACAGACATGACATTTTGATAAATATAAAAGGACTCTGAAGCTTTCTGTGTAAATCATTTCATAGGCATGCACACTGAGCTGCTGAATCATATTTTATTGTACTTTTGCTTATGTACTATAATCTGAATATTTTTGTCAAGTGGTTCACTTTATAATATGTGTTACTTATTTGAGAGTTTTATTCAAAGTTTTTATTTACCCCATATTTGTTTATCCCTCTCTCTTGACTCCCATTCCTGTCCTTTTATTTTAATTCAATAACACATTAGTTCCAATTTTGCTGTCAATTCATTTTTGTCTGTGGAGTAATCAACTAGAATGTGGTCAACATACAACTTGGCTCAATTTGTTTTACAATGTCACAGTTACCAAAATACCAAAACCATATAAAGGACCCACAGAGAAAGAGAGTTATGCATCATTATACACATAGATTCCAAAACACTAAAAAAATGTGAAAAAAATAATCCAAGATAAAATAAAAAGGATCATTAACCATGACGAAGTATGCTTCATCCTAGAGATGCAGGTATGGTTCTACCGATGTGAATCAATAAAATCAGCCCACACTAGGTAAACAAACCAACAGACACAACCACATGCTCATGCCATTAGATATAGAAAAGCCTTTGACAAAATAAACACAGCTTCATGATGAAAATACCAGAGAAATTAGGGATAAAAAAAATTTTCTCAACCTAATAAAGGGAGTTTAAAGCAAGTTTATATCCAAAATTAAGTAAAATAAGAAATACTCAAAGCAAGCCCACTAAAATCAAAAGCAAGACAATGTTGCCTACTCTCTTCATAACTGTTCAACTTAGTATTTAAAGTCTTCAGCTAGTACAATATCACAATTGAAGGAGACCAAAGGTATACAAATTGGAAGGGAAGAAGTCAAGGAATCTTTATTTGCAGATGACATGATAATATATATAAATTATCTTAAAAATTCCACCAAGGATCTTCTATATCTGATAAACACTTTTAGCAAAGCAGCTAGCTAGAAAAATTAACTCACATTAATCAGTAGCCCTTCTATATACAAATGGTGGTGGACTGAGAAAGAAATTGAAAAAAACAATACCTTTCACAATAGCGCAGAATAATATAAAATATTTGGGAGTATTTCTTATGAAGCAAGTGAAAATCTTGTGTGAGAAAAACTTACAGACATCGAGGAATGAAATTCAAGAATCTACAAGAAAATTAAAAGATCTCCCGTGCTCATGGAATGGTAAGATTAACATAGGAAAAATGACCAATCAACCAAGGCAATCTATAGATTTAATAGGAAAAATGACCAATCAACCAAGGCAATCTATAGATTTAATGCCATCCCCATAATAATCCCAACAACATTCTTCACATGTCTTGAAAGGATGTTCTTCAGTTTCATAGGGAAACACAAAAACCCAAGATAGTTAAAACGATCTTGAATAATAAAGGGAGTGTTGAAACTATCACAAACCAAAATTTCAAGTAGTATTACTGAGTGATAGATATAAAAATTGGCACCAAACAGACATATTGAAAAACAGAATCAAATTAAAGACTCAGCAATAAATCCTCAAACATACTGATATATAATTTTTTTATTATAACATAAAAATGTAATGGCCAACATGTCTATCAAAAGAACAAGAACTGGAGAACATTATGTAATAGAACATTATTCAACGAAGAAAGAATAAAACATGTCAATAAAAAAGATACTATAAGAAAATCTAAAAGTCACAATTTTCTATTCATATAAAAAGTCATTGTCAAAAAAAAAGTCATTGTCAAGTATATCAACTTTTTTGGTGAAAATTATCCAAAACTAGAACAACCAATGAGCATACAGAGAAGAAATTCATCTTGCAAGACTCTTTCTGGAAAAGCAATCCAATCCAGTGAGAGTGGAAACAGAATATGTCGTTGGTGGACCAAAGCCAGGATAGTTTCTAAAATTCCAGTTTGCATTTTAATTTTTTTACTTTGTACACATCTATGACATTTTAAAAATCTTTTTTAATTAAACATTTTTTATTTTTTACATATACATTTATATTATTACACATATATACAATAAACTACCTATAGTAAGAAGATCCATGACACAATCAGAAATTATATAAATGTTACATTCTTAGTGTTTTGGCTATTTCTATTTGACAGCCATGAAGAAAACATCTTTCCTATCTTGATGCATCTAAAATTCTGAATGTAAATCAATCTCCATAACATCTTGTCATTATCAACTTAAAACATCTACCTAGACCTAAAAACATCTTAAACACTGAACAACTAAGCTTAATTGTAAAACTAAGCTACATAGTCTTCAACTCCATCGGAGACTTGAGAAAAAATAAACATAATTACCTGAGGATTCTCGGAGTTCAGGTTAGTAATAAAGCTGGAAATACATACTGGAAAAAGACATTTTCAACTAATTGTCCTGGTGACACTTGAAGTTCATATGTAGAAGAATCCAATTTCAGTCATACTTAATTACAAAATGCAACACCAAGAGGATCCAAATATTTAACATGAAACTGGATACATTGAAACTGATGGAAAATAAACAGAGGAATTGTTGTGGATATGTTACTTTATATGTGAACATGTTCCTGTTTTAATCCCAGGTGTGGCATGTGGGGCTCCTCCTGTTTGTCCACAACTAATAGCTGCCTTCTGAAAGGGCACATAATGTTTTGTCAGCTGGAAATTGCTTTGAGCCGGGGCGTGGTCTTTGCCAAGGGCATAAAAGCCAAACTGGGGACTTCAAGAAGAAGGCTATTGGTGTTTACACCTCCTGCTTCTGGTTGCTGCTTATGCAGTTAGAAGAGAAGTTGGAAATACCTTGAAATCAGGATTGGACTTGCCCTGAGGAACGCTAAGACCTTGAACCGCAGGCAGTAGTTAAGGAAAACTATGTCCCCTATCCCCACTAACCTTTCTCTCTGACCTGGTGTTGCAGTGTTTGAAGGAATTGAGATGAAGAAGGGAGAAATAAATTTGAGAAACCCAGAATTAAAAGTAAAATTTAAAAGTATACCAACAAGGAATAGCCTTGAACTCAGTTAGCACAGGATCCCATTAGGATAGACACTGAGACCAACAACTAATAAACAGAACCTCATGAAAAGGAAAATTTTCTGCTTGGAAAAAGAACGCTGTCATTTGGACGAAGAGGCAGCATATAGAATAAGGAAAAAAATTTACCAACTACCCATCCAATAAAATGCTAAAATCCTAAATATATAAAGAATTTTAAAAACTAGATATTAAGAAAATAAATAATCCAGTTAAAATGTGGTACACCTTATAATCAAGAATGCTCAATGGAGGAAACTCAAATGGCTGTAAAACACTTATGGAATTGTTCAACATTCCTAGCCAGCAGAGAAATGCAAATCAAAACTACTTTGAGATTCTATTTTACACGTGTCAGAATCACTAAGGTCAATAAAACAAGTCACAGCTCATGCTGGTGAAGATGTGGTATAAATGGAATATTTATGCATTCATGAGGGCCTGCCAACTTGGACAGCCACTACATTTTCAATGTGGTTGTTACTCAAAAAGATGGGAATAGATCTACCTTAAGATCAGTCTCTACCCCTCTTGCGCATATTCCCAAAGGACTTGGCAACAATTTAGATGTCCTTCAAACTGAATAAAGGATAAAGGAAATATACCTTTACTCAATGGATTATTAATCAACAAATAAAAATATAACAACATGAAATTCAGAAGTAAATGGGTGAAACTAGAAAAATCAAACTCATCCTGACTGAGGTATATTAGAGCTAGCAAGGCAAATATGTATTCAGTTATATGTGGATATTATTTGTTAAGTCAACGAAAACCAAGCTACAGTGTGGATATACCACAGAGGTTATGTATGGAGTCACGGACTATAGAGAAGTGATAGGACTCGTTAGGAAAGAGAAATAGAGTAGATAGTTCTGGATGGATGGGGTTGTGTGCTGGAGTAGGAGGATGAAGTGGACATCTGGAAGGGTGTGAGTGCTGAGGCAGGGAGTGCAGAAAAGATAACTAAAATTTAGTGCCAGTTGGGAGTAGTATCATACCTTAATACAGTAAAATCTTCCTAAAATGTATACATATATGAAGATGATCTAAGTGGAATTGCCAACTAATGGAGGAAATATATCAAACTGGCCACCTAATCTTGCCAAATGAAGCTGCCTGCATGAGGTTTGGACTATATCTAATTGAGTTGCTGGCCCAAGGGGTTCTATATAAATGCCCAAACAAGCCAGGCTGTTGCCAAGACTATGGTTTGGTCTCCACAAAATGTCAGCAAGGACCCATTGCTTAAGACAACTTACACAGGAAGTTCAACTAGGGCCTACATAGAGCCTTCTCCCCTATGTGTTAGACCCTGGTACAGGAAGATAGTCTACACATTACCAAGAGTAATATGTAAGCACCAACCCAGCCACAGACTTTTTATTCTACAATGGTGTTGTGTTTGTGTATATGCTAGGATATGCACAAAGTAGGCAGGAGTAACCAATTGATATATAAAGTGATTTATGTACCACTCCAAGAAATGCAATTCATACACAACACTACAAAGGTGACCAAGATTCTAAGACTATAGAACTCACAGACATAGGGTAAAACCAATTACTACTGTTATAAATATGATGATGGATGATAAATTGTACCGAAGAAGGACTTCTAATTGCATTCTGTTATACATCAGTACCTTACTTAGTCAGAGTCAGATAAACTTCCTTCTGCAGCAGTTGGGAGCAAATACAAAGATACACAGCCAGGCATTCTGCAGAGAATGAAAGACCCTGGAACACACAGCCTTAAACAGGGGGGTCTTCATCAAAGTCCTGTCTTCAGAGCTCAATTCTCCAATGAAGGGAAGGCAGAAGAAGTGTAAGCCCCAGAGGTATTGAGGACAGCAAGATTATAAGGCACTCTAAAACAAATGCCCAGTGCTCTTGCAAACTAACAGAGACTGAGGCAGCATACACAGAACCTGCATTGGTCTGCACCAGGCCCTCTGAGCACATATTATGGCTTCCAATTTAGTTCTTTTATGGGATTTGTGGGTGTGTGAATGAGTATGTCTCTGTTTCTGTTCCTTCTCTTGGGCTCTTTTTTCTTCTGTTTGTTTGTTTGCATGTTTGGTTTGTTTGTTTGTTTTTTTTTTCAATTTCTGTGTGTTCGTTTTTGCTTAGATTAATCTTACCATATTTTAAATTTAAAAATAAACAAATAATTTTAAAATCTCATTTTTAATCTCAAAACAAAAATTGGACTCTTTGCAGTCAATTGTAGATCAGCATTCTATGATATCAGCGATGGGATATGGACTGAGTTGTTTGGTTGCTAAATGACTGGATCCAAATGAAGACTATTCTCTCTCTGCTGGAGAGGCATGCTCTTGCCTGGCAAAATATCTTCAAGAGGAATGAAATGTAATGGTATTCTGTATATGTTGTCTTCAAATTTGTACCATAACAGAAAGCCTGAGGCTACATAGACCACAAACAAAAGCATATTAAATGGAGTAAAGAGTAATGCTTAATCTCTATTTAAGCATGATCTGTGAATAGAAACTATTTTTAAAAAGGAGTTTCTGGTTGACATATTCTTTGGAATAATTGATAAGAATTTTCCAGTTGGAAACAACCTGTAATTACAAAGTGCACATCACCATGTCAAACAAAATCTCAAATAAATAAATATCTAGTGTGCTCTCAACTGCTACAGAATTTACATGATCCTATTATTGACAAAAATGCCAAAGCTAATGACTGACTTATATTTATTAATAAAAGTGAAATTGATGTGCTTCTAAGTTTCACTCGAAAATGAATTGTGTAGACTTTTCTACAGTTGTTTAGACATGTCTAATTCTAAAATGTTATTCTTGTTTCATTATAAAGTATTCAAAAAGTGACGGTCTGAAAAATAGCATCATGACCACAAGAAATGTGACCAGTAATTCAGACTGTCCTGATTAGTATATTCAACATCTAAGTATACTTTAATCTGGTACAACTTTAGAAATTCTATAAATGTCCTATGTTCATTTCACACCTTAAAAGTCTTTCTGGTTGAAAACATTTATGTGTGTGTTTCAAATGTAAAGGGCAATATGTCATAAAATATGTCAGTCTGTCAGGCCGAGGGCACCATTCTTCAATATTCCTTTGCTTTTCTATGATTGTGTTCTAATATAGAACCAGAATAAAGAATCTGGATTAAACAGATTACTCATGTGTGTGTGTGTGTGTGTGTGTGTGTGTGTGTGTGTGTGTGTGTGTGGTGTTCCAATAGAGACTTTGATTAGAATCGTGGTTCTATTGAGTATAAGCAGAAGTTGAAACATAAAACATTTTGTATCAGTGAAATCAATTACTGTCCCGTTAACTAAATTTCATCTTTGTTCTTATCATGTACTCATAGGCCCCCTTCATTCGTTTTCTGGTTGTGATAACAAAGAGAAGGGTTTCTATTGCTTTGATTGGGGTGACACCACATTCATTCAGGTAAGCCAAAGACTCTATAGCTTTGTCTCGGTGCTCAAAAGAATGTCGCCTTGATTTCTAACACAGCTGTTTTCTTCTCTGAGAGTGGAACAACTGAGACACAGCTGAATAAAGAGGCTTCTTTGTTTGCATACGATGTCTGGAAAGAAGATCATTTTCTACAAGGCTGATTGGTTGATTACAACTTTAATGACTATAGAGAGAATGGGATGTTGCAAGTCCAGTGTCTAATTACTAGTTAGTTATCTTGGACTATCTTCAGTTCCCTTGACATCCATTTATTACTTTCCTTTGTATGTGACTTAATATCTTTGTGACTACCAGGTATTTACTTTTGAACGTATAAATCAAAAGACTAAGAATGACATTACCATGATGTCACAAAGCATCTGAATCCTACAGCTGAGATGGCCCTACTGTTCTGGAACCTGTAGACCTGATGCTTCCAACAATGTCTTGTAAAAATACATTGACAAATAATTTTCTTTGTTAGGAATATAAAACTTGAGTCATGTGGGGACATGGAATTTGAGGGAATGTGGATCTGTGTTCCCACATTCTATTCACTAATATCTAACTCTAGAATGCACTCTCTCTCTTTCTTTTTTGAGGTCAGAGTTGAGTTTTTGAGCTGACATGTGCAATATTTCAAGTTGTGTTGAAAAAAAATCTTGTTTCATAATAAAAATTTCAAAATAATAAAATGATTATATCTATTCTGTTAAGTCTTTTAGATCACTTGACAAAATTTATAAAAATTTCCACAAGAACTTAAATTAAGATGATTTCATGTTTCTTCTAAGAAATGATATTTAGAAAAATGAAACAGTTAACTATTTCCATATCCACTGCAGGACAGGCTGAAAATTAAAATCATTGACTCTCACTCCAGTGTTGTAGTTAATCTCCAGAGCTGTCGCCACAGATTCTGAGGAATTGAATCTATCACAAAATATCCTTGCATATCTTGCCTCCATATTGTATATGTTAAAATGTCTGAGAAAAATTTGTATCCTTGAGCTGGGCGTGGTGGCGCACTCCTTTAATCCCAGCACTCGGGAGGCAGAGGCAGGCAGATTGCTGTGAGTTCGAGGTCAGCCTGGTCTACAAAGCGAGTCCAGGACAGCCAAGGCTACACAGAGAAACCCTATCTCAAACAAACAAACAAACAAAAATTTGTATCCTTTTAAGTTATAAGAAAAATAACACAGCACAATAGCAAATTTATGTTATGAATGAACCACATAAAGTTGGTCAGTAATTAACACAGATGAAGTGTTTTGCATACTGTTTACCACTTTCAATTTAAGACTCACCCATACCAAGTCTCTGGGTCTCCTGAGGAAGGTGGTGCCACTGATATCATCATCTTTTTGGTATGAGTCTATACTCCTATTTTAATTTTTTTCATATTTGGTAGTCTATTTTCAAAAATGCTTTGCCTACAGACTTCTTCCATATTTTCCTTAATGGAATGTGTGTCAAACAAAACACACTGTCCTGTTACAGATGCTATTTTATTCTTTTATCTTTTACTCTCATGTCTGTTTCCTTCTCAGCATTTTCATTACATAATCTTGAAGAGACTTACTACTGGAGCCTATACATATAAACTATTAATTGCATATGTTTATACTTTTAATGATGTATTATAACTTTTTATTTTGGTTTGACCTCTCTATTCTGGGCCACAGTTTACTATTGTTCCTAAGTATGTTAAATTTTGCATTGGGTTCTCAAACAGATATCATGATGGACTTCGTGATCCCTAGAAGTAGCTCATAGCTATCTTCAATTCTGTTTACTTACTTTTTTTTTTTTTAATGAGGAAGTTTGCTGCACTTGTTGGCCTTATTTGGATACCTTCCACAGATAAATGATGCTAACCCAGGGATACTGTCCTCTGATTCACTCCAGCTCACCAGACTGTGAGCTGAGGCTAATTCTGGGTATTTAGTGGCTAATTCAGTGTATTGTTTGCAAAAAGGGATAATTGACCTCTTCCTTCCCTGATACTGTCCTTTTTATTTCCTCCTCTGGCCTTATGTCTTAGTGTTTTACTGCTTCCTGGAAACACTATAACCAAAATGTGCGTTGAGGAGGAAAGGGGTTATTTGGCTTAACCTTCCAGATCACAATCAATCATTGGAGGAAGTCAGGACATCATCTCAGTTGTTGAGGTTATAGGCATAAGCCATTTTATATGGCTTAATCTTTGTAGTTTTGGTCCTAATGCACAGTTTCTATTGATTACTGAATGTTTCCTGGCCCTTAGGATGTCTATTTCCCAAATGAACTTAAAACCAAGAGACACTAGTGCTTTTCCAACACTAACAAGTTGCCTGCTGTGATGTACTTGCTTTCCTGGAGCCTTCTGTAAATTTATCTTTAGGGGACGGTATGCCCTAATGTCTCGCAGCACTGGGAAGCCATATCATTTTCTCAGATTCTTGTTTCAATAAAAATTAAATTATTTTAGCGTGGGTTATTTCTAAAAATTTGTAAAGTACTAGGAAAGAAAAATAAAAAGTTAAGTATTCTACAAAGCAGTAACATCAATTTGAAGGCAAAGTTGGAAATATTCTATTTCACCAACACATCAAAACAAAATTCTCACAATTTAACACTAAAATGACTTAGAGATTGCCTCTCATAAAGTTATAGGGGCAGTATCATATTTGTGGAATGGAAGTAGAAGAACTGAAACAAACACAGTGTTAAGTGACTGGAGGAAATTATTATAATCTGATTACATCTGTGAAATTTTCAAATTCAAGTAATCTGTAAATCCGTTATTATATTTAAGATGTTGATAAAGTGGGTAGAAAATTTACCAAACTATTTAAACCCTGGTATTAAATTGTTAAGTCGGCTTTGTATTAAGCATTTGTTTTTTTTTTTTTATTCAATAGAAACTAGAAATTGTTTCATAGTTTCTCTATTTCCTTGTGTCACTTCTGTACACATTGTACAGAAAGATGTGTGTGTCAAATATATCTTATCTTGTTCCATGAGTATGCATACAACCCATTCACAAGAATGTAAATTTACCTTCCCAATTCAAATACCTGTATCTGCATCAGACAACTGTCTAATGAGATTTCTCCAGAGCTGCCTTCTGTTGTCAGAAATCTCTATGAATAACACGGCTTATGTAATATGCTTATCCCTTCTTGTGGTTCATACTATAGGACATGACAGATACTCCAGCTGGAAATCTAGGAACTCTGATTTCTCTCATCTTTTACAATTGGACATTAATTTATTGTAAGCTTCAACCTTTTCCAAACCTACTTTGTTGGCTTATACCTCCCTTCCAACCTACCTACACTAGATAGGTACACTAGATAGGAGAGAAAAGAAGTTAATGGGAACAGGAGAAGTACTTTTTTTGGATTCAGTTCTTGGGAATGATTGTCCTGGTGTAGTTAGCAGGATCTCAGCAGACCAACACTTCAACTAAAGTTGCTGCTGGAACCTGGAACAGCAGCCAGAACCCGGAGCCCCAAAGCGTTCTCAGGAGTGGTCCTCTCTAGGAGCGTCTTGAATTGGAGCAATGAACAGCCAAACAATACCAAAACACACACACACACACATACACAGACACACACAGACACACACAGACACACACACACACACACACACACACACACACACACACACACACACAAAAGGCAAAACAAAATGAAAACAAAAACAAAACAAAACAAAAATCCCATTCTCTCCCTATATATTCTCTCAGAGTCTGCACTAAGATGTGTTTCACCTGGTAAAATCCAAGCCCCACATAGGGTGGTTCATCTTTTAGTGGATAAATATCACCTGTTCTCTCTCACAAGCCTGTTCCCCATCCCACACTTAAGATCAAAACAAAACCGTATTCATATCCATTACATATCCCACATTTAGGATCAAACAAACAATACAATTGATGTATTCCACTTGACCATCATAGCAAATATTACGCACCGCGTGGCTTAAATAATAGAAATGCATTTTCTCACACTCCATAGGATTGGCAGGTCAAAGATCAGGATGCACTCTAACTCAATTCCCATGGTAACTTTCATTCTAGCTGCAAATAACAGCTTCTCGCTGTGTCCTCATGCCATGTAGTGGCCAGGTTCACAAGGCATGGAGCCAGAGTGAGTGAACAAGGTCTCTTTCTCCACATATAAGATCACTAGACCAAAAGTTTATGCTCTATCTTATCACTAACTAAGCCTCTATACTCTCTTCACACATTCTGCCTTTATAGAGTCAAGATCTGAGTTAGGACTTCAACATAGGAATTTAGTGGAGCAGTATTCAGTCAACTGTCACATGCACTCTGTATACTCTGTATGTTGTATCCTTCCGTGATCGTTTCGGCAATTTATGCCCTTATGAGTCAGCATTTACACTTTGGCAGCTCTTACTAATTGTCTCCTTCTGATACCTTCTGATATCAAGACACTAAATACCTATAATCAATATTGATCTATACTATAACCCAGGTGATGTTTATTCACAACAAATGCAGTATGATACATCCTGCCTTTGGAGACAATGAGGGATTAATAATGTGCAGACTATGGACTAAGAGTTTCTGATATTAGCCCTACAACTTATTACCTTTGAAGCCTTGACAAGTTAATTACTTCACCTCTGCAAGTCCTGGTTCACTTCTCCATAAAATAAAAATCATGATAGTGCCTGCTTCATAAGGTTAATATGAGGATTAAATGAGATAATAGGTGGAAGGCACTTAAAACAGTGCTGCTCCTATAAGCATCTGAGATGGTTGGCTGTTATTGTTATCCAATAACAGATGATGTGAGTCTCCTCAGCTTTCAGGATGAACTGCAATTTCCTCCCTATCATATGGTAGGGCCTTTGCAGTATGTTTTTGAAACACACTTTCAAATTTATTTTTCTCCCTGCACATTTGCGGTTTTTCTTTCAGTGAATTACACTGGCCAATTTATACGCTTCTTGAATTTATCTGGTCTCTAGTCCGAAAGACAAACTCTAACTCCCATAAAGCACCCCACCCCCTTTTCTCTAGCAGATGGCATTTATCTAATTGTCATTCAAGTCTCTCTATTCAGGAGTCTTCTTGTTCAGCAAATGGTGACTTCATTATTTTATTCAGGGCAAGTTTGCCTCTTCTCACCAGGACTATGATGGCAGTTGTAATTATCTTTATCTGTCTGCTAATTCTACTACATGGTAGGTACTTTTCATATAATTTATCTGTATTTATTTCTAAATTGTGTTCTATATGAGGATTACATAATACCCTACATTGCTCCTTTTATTTAATTTTCTTCATTTATTTTTTAAGCACTGGATCTTAGTAAAAGGAACATCTAAGGAAATAATCCTAAATTAATCCCCAATTCTTAATGCCTATGTCCTCATCTTTATAAGAATGTAATAGAAGGAACTGCTACCCTTGAATTGCTTTGAGGTTGCAGCTGTATTTTATTATTTGCAGGTAGATATTAAATAAAGTTCCAGGTGAAGCAGAAAGTCCCTAAGGAAAGCTGGTATAATCTGAGTCAGCTAAAAATAACTGAGCATTTGTTGGGTGTTCAATATAGGATCAAAGTGGAGAGTGGAGAGAAGTGACCTCCAATCGAACAGATCTTACACTGCTGTTTGTCAACAGTAAATTACATCTGATTTTAAACAAGAGAAGGAAAAACTGCTGGCGACCTGTGAATGTGCTTCATAGAGGAATCAATACAAAGGAGAATAGCCTTTTTAGCTCTTTCCAAGTTCTTGGACTTGCTGGATCAAATTGGCAGTAGTTTTTGGTCATTCTCAATTAAGAGCACTCTCCCCTTAGGCCACAGAGTGTATAGTCCTCGAGGTGAGGGCGGGATAGCAGCTCAAATAACATATCAGGAGTTTTCCAGGCTGAAACTTGCTTTGATTAAAGAAGAAAATGACTTGTATTTCCACCTTCTGTAACCAGAAGTAGGAACTAAGAATTGTGTGCCATGAAAAGAGGACACAGAGGGTCAAATATACAAACTAGAGTAATCTCAAGAAGAGGAGACAGTAAACTAAACTTTTAACCAAAATTTGTGAAACCTTTTTTTTGGAGTGCTGTTTGTGTGTGTATGTAACCATGATATGATAATTATAACAAAGTAATATCTTTCTATGGTAAGGTAATATTTTTTCAGTATAATTTAACATATGATTAAGAAGCTAGTTTTAAAGTTGATGATAGGCCTGTGAGATGACACAGTTGCTAAGGATGCTTGTCACCAGTCCTGATTCCTTTAGTATATTCTCTGGAATCCACATGGTGTAATGAAAGAATCTTGTCCTATAAGTCATCCACTGACACCCACACTCTCATCATGGCACATTCATAACCACAGACAGATAAATAAATATGAACACAGTTAAATATTTTAATGTAATTCTGAAGAATTGGTGTTTTAAATGATATGTGACTGCAGATACCAAGCCAATTCACTGTTTCAGTCTGGAGCAAAGGAGAGAGTATGGTAGTAGGAGAAAAACAAAACAAAACAAAACAAAAAACAAAAACAAAAACAACACCCCACAAAACCCAAAACAAAACAACAAACAAACAAAATCCAAGGAGGAAACCAAATATGGAGAGAAAAACAAAGAGGAGAAAAGAAAACAAAAGAAATGCATTTCTTATAATGTAACAGCATAGCACAGTAAAGAAGATAGACACATTTTGATGGAAACTATGATAGCCATATACAGATTGTGTTGACCTTGATTTTTTTGGAGTAAATAATTTAAAAATAGTAACTACTCAATAAATATTTGCAACTACTTATAGAATAGTACCCATATGTTTACACTCTTGATTTCTAAGGCAACAACATACATAACCCATGCCCTCTGGTTCTGACTTCACATGGCAGCACTTTATGACAATATGTGGTGAACATCAGTTTTTGGAAACACCTCCTACAGTTCATTTGAGGCACTGCATTCACAGGCTCTCATGAAATTCATTTGTTATTTTGAACTTTTGGTAACAGTGCCTTCCTTAGCCTACTTAATTTATTATTTCAAATAAGAATGAACTGAAACACTGAAATAAAATGCGTGTCCTTTCAAATATGAAAAGAAAAAGATAATTTCAGAATTTAGGCTCTTATTATTAGAAATATTGCCCAGATATCTAAATCACAAATAGTTACATAAAAAATGAATGCTTATAAAATACATCTATATCTTTTTCTAAATGTATAATTGATGGCTTCTCTATAGAAGGGGCTTTGGCCTCTATATTAATTGGTTTATAAAGCAGACACTAATCCTATTTGATACCAATTAATAAATGAAAACACATATTAGTAAATGGATTCCTTTAATATTTATTAAAATGATTATGAGTATATATCTAATACTAAGTATAAAAAGAAACTTACATGAAAGTAGTTATGGAGATCACATGGTTTGAACAATAGGAGTTGAAACCTGAAGGAAAAGTGGTGTCAATTACTACTCATGAGGTCCTGAGTAGAGGGACCCAGACAGAGAGGACACTGCATGTGAGTACTGAGCACCTAGTAAGAATAATATGTAACAACTGAGGTATTGGTATTAGGTCAGTTAAGGCTTTCAGGAATGACTTTGATGGCTTGTGGAGGGTGTAATGGGTAGGGGTAGTTCATGTGTTGTGATGTCCACCTCTAATTCCAAAACTACAATTCTGGAGACAGAAGAGTAAGAAGTTTTAAAAAATAAAATGTAACTCCTTTGTTAGATTTATGATACAGAAAAAATACATATGTATCTGTACACTTTATGAAATTGGGGAAAGAACTGTAAAATAAGAAAAAGTGTGTCTCTCTGTATTTCATATTATTGTTCATGAATCAGTGATGTGACCATCAGCGGTAACATTTTTTTTCTATAGCCCTTTAAGATATAAAGGTGAGAGTTGAGATGCAAGATAGATGTGGTGAATTGTTGACAATAGGATAGTCTGGTCTGGAAATGAGAGTCTGTTGAGCTGTGAGAGCTATAAAAATCAAAATCTCAAAGGTACACAAATTTAGAAAAAGGACATTTTAAATTAAGAAAATCTCATGTTGGTTCATAAGCTTGTTATTACAATTAAGATCATGTGAGCTACAGGATTTCTGAAGATGACTTGAGAGTGGACTTTCCAAGCTGTGTTTTGTTAGCTAAGAACTGTCTTGTAATGATATAAGCAGTTCTAAATTGATTGCATTTAATCAGGTTCTAAATAACTAGATGAGGGAAACATTTCTTGGGCCGCCTGCCTTATTTGAAGTTTCTGCAACCAAACTGAAATTGATACCTGAGTTTTTAATTTACAGTTAGAACTAACATTTCCATTATGCTCCATTATAGCTTTTTTATTTCATTATAAATGTGAAATCTGTCTTTTACACACTGTGTTGAACATTTCAGCATACCTACTGTAGCTTTCTATATTTTCATGCATCTTGGATACTACACCAAGTGCAGAGATGTAACACATGACAAACACAAGAACAGATGAGACTATACTTAATACAGCAGCAGGAATTAAAATATTGAGGGCACTGTAATCTGGGCAGTTATTAGAAATAAATATAGCAATGTCTATTTAGTCACCAGTAAATAATAGTCTATTTTGCTGTGTGCTACAATGACCTATGTAAAAGATGGAGCGAGTAAAAGACTCAACTTCAAATATGAAAAGCAACTTGTGCTGGAATTAAATTTTATAGATGGGGGAAATAGGTCAAAGGCTCATGTTTTTCTAATTTGTCTCATCCATCTTTTAGGTAAATGTGCTTTCATTAACTATATTCAAGCCATTGAGTAATTCACACTGTGATTAACACAAATGCAGCAGTTATCTCCTTGCAAATTCAGTCCTCTGGAAAATGATGAAAGATGGAAGGGCTATTTGAAAATGCTAACAGCTGACCTATTACAAGCCTGGATGGGGAAAAAAAGCAATGCTAGGAGTGCTACAACAAAACAAACTCATAAAAGCAGAAAATGGGAGCACAAGGCATTCACCTTTACAGCAGCTGCCTGGTACAGATGAATCAAAGCCCGCCAGTCATAAACAGATCTGGTCAATGTCAATTTTCCCCAGGCATCTGGTATTGTCACTAGGGATTTGACTGAAGATTACCCATCAGTTAGTGCAGATTTGTTTTTTAATTGGCCCTCAGTGCACCTGCTACATTTTTCTTGTTCTTAGTCCCAAAAGCATTTGCCGAGAGAAAGCAGCTTCCTATCAGAGGAATACACTCTTGAAGTACATTAATAAGGACATTGGTAAGAACAATTAGGTTTTAAACACAAGAGTGTATGGTGTATGGTGCTTTTTTTTTTTTTTCATTTAAGGGAAAGATCTGAAGCTTGTCTTTAGTGAATTAGGAGGAAGCAGCCAAAGCATGTGCAGGAGTATAAGCGTAGGATTGAAAATGATCATTTTCCCAATATTTTTTTTAATTCAGGTAGTCAAAGATGAAATGCTGGAAAGAATTATGAACAGGTGGGTAGAGTATCTGGAGGGCAGCACCACTCATCAGGTTGACAGAACAGTGAGACAAATCACAGGACGATCAGCAGGTAGGTGAGGAGGCAGCAGGCATGATGATGTGTTACCTGATAGTCAACATTAATTACAACCGTTATAATGCTGGTGGCGCTTCCCATTTAAGGCAAAGAAAGCTGAGGCTCGGCATTGTGCAACACTTCATTGTCACATATTCTTGCAATTGTTTTATGGTATCACAATATTTTTTAAGTTATTATTTTTTTACTTAATTAATTTATTCAGATTACAACTCAATTGTTATCCCATCACTTGCATCTTCCCGTTCCTCCCTCCCACTTTCACCCTACTCCCCTCCCCTAGGTCTAAGACCAAGGGCAATCTCCTCCCTCACTATATGGTCATCATTATAATTATAATTTAATGGGTAATATTAATAAATCACCTTTTGATTTCCCATAGTTATAAAAGAAAATTAATGTATAACAAAGAGATATTAGGTAATTTGGAAAACATAGTAGTTTCAATTTTGTTGATGTTTTTATTTGGTCCTATAACACATCAGCAATGAAACTTTGAACCGGTTATAATACTAAACATGTATAATGATACTGAAAACAACACTTTGTCACTTTTTTTTTTTTTTTTAGGAAAAGCGACTCCTTTAATGAATTAGACAAAATTTCACATAAAATCAGAAACTTATGTTTCATCCCTTCTCCAATCACTAGAAAATGTAAGATTCGATCACCAGAAGCCACGTGCAATTAAGACCCAGCTCAAAGGCAGTGTAGGTCTGGGGTCCAGCCTCATATATTAATATTTTTAACTAAGAGTAGCCGTGTGTCTGAGTGTGGGTTTGTGCACATGAGTGCAGTGTCTGTTGAAGCCAGAAAATGTATCAGATCCCTGAAGATGGAATTATAGGTGTTTGTGAGAGTACTTAGCATTGTTAAGCATCAAAACATCTTTTTATACAGAGAAGTGTCTATAATCTCTGAGATAAACTCTCTTTGATACAGAAAAAAAAAAAAAAAAAAACAACACTGATAGGTCCTTTTCAACTAACGCAATATTTTCGAAGAAAGTTTCCTATCCAATAACTTCATTAGAATTTTATCAGTATGAAATGCAACCACTTGGATTTGATGGAAAATTGATTTTCAGAATGAGTGATTCATATATTTCTTTATGATATTATATTTCCAGTTTGTAAAAATATACCATTGTTATATTTTTGTCTGTTACATAAAATGAAATATGAGCCTCAGCTTTACTCCCTCATCTCTATCTATCTTCTATCTGTCTATCTATCTATCATCTGTCTATCTATCTATCTATCTATCTATCTATCTATCTATCTATCTATCATCTGTCTATCTATCTATCTATCTATCTATCTATCTATCTATCTATCTACCTTTCATCTGTCTCTATTTCTCCTCTTGCCTCTCTACTCTAGTCACAATTAACTTCTGTATTATTAAATAATACAATTCATCAGATGTTATGTATTACAACTTCATCTTTTTTTCTATGTTGAAAATTATAACACCTGAAGTATAGATGCTCACAAATGGCAGTTTGGTCTCTTTAATGACTGTTACACTAACTGTTTGCTTTTTATGATCTAGTGTTTTATCTCTGCATTTATTGTTCCCTTAGTATTCATTATCATGATTAAATTATGATATCACAATGACTTATACATAACAGTTTTTAAGAGGAAAGGGGGACAAATATTTTGGGGAAAGGCTGAGTTATTCAATAAACGCAATACTAAAATTTTGGAGCAGAATATTGTCCATGTGCCTCATATGGATTTTAATAATTACCAATCTTTTTTTTAAAATCCTGGCCTGGATCCCAGACTTTAATTACTAACCTGTTTCAACTTGTCCTGAATTTTGCTTCAGAGACACATCTCTGCTGAGGTTTTTATGCCTCAGAGTATAACAGCCAACTTGGCATGATCAGGCGTTGTGTGTGCCACTAATGTCTCCACGTTATCTGCAAACCTCCTCTCTTCTTATGTCTGTTTGAAGACCAACTGCTTTAAAAGTCTCCTCCTGCAATTATCTTATTGCACTAAGAAGCTTCATTTATGTGCTACTTAAAGTTAACCTCCTCTCCTATGCATCTCTTGTTGCCAATATTAACTAAAATCATTTCTGGGCATTGTAAGTTGCTCAAGCAACACAAGGGTTTACAAATTTCCATGAGAGAAACTGTTACAAGATGGGAATCTATTAGATGAAGAGTCATAAGATCTTAGGAAAATATAATTTCTATTTTTGGTGGAATAAATCTGTTTGGAAATCTTAAAAGAATTTAAAAACTACCAGCATTAGATATAAAAACCTCAATTTCATCAATCACGAAAATCTTATTTTCTTTTGTCCAATAATAAATTCACTGAATTATGATATAGTTTATGTGAACCATTTCAATATTCACATCAAATGTATAAGAAATGAATGTTATGACTGGAAAAGGAACCTTTAACCATTAACACACGCCAATGATTTTAGAAGCATTGTATTATTTACTGCACATCATTAATCCCAGAACTTAGAAGATGGAGAAAGGAGGACCTCTGACTTTGAGGCCAACCTGGTCTACAGAGTGCATTCCAGGGCAGCCATGACTACACACAAAACTCTGTCTAGAAAAGGAAAAATGAAAATGAAAAAAATAAAAGTATAAAGTTACCTTGGTCATGGTGTCTATGCATGGCGGTAGAACTGTAACCAAGATGGTAAGCTTTCTGTGAGCTAACTATGAACATGCCTACTTTACATATATGTCTTTAAATGAGTGGAAGGAATGTATAAGGTTCAGCAAGGTGTTACTTATTCTGCACAATGGAGCTGAGGTTTTAACCAATTCTTCTGTATTCAGAGATGCTTCTTTAAGACCTGATGCCTCTTTCATGACTGCCTCAGTTGTGTGAACCACTTTATCTAATTCTTATCATTCCCTTGCTTATACAGAATGTGCTTGCCTTGTTTCTACTTCAGTACTGACAATCTTCTGTTGACTTGAGGACCAGCTATCATATCTCATGGGTTTGGGAACATGTACAAGACTTTTCCCTATTCCTTTTAGGAGACTTTGCATAAATGTTTGCACATACACACAAAATACACACACACACACACACACACACACACACACACACACACACACACACTTAATTTTGAACTGCTTCCCTAGTGACCAGTTTTAGGAGTCCTTCAGCAGATCACTGACTGAAGTCATGGTTGATTTGAGTGTTCAAAAAGTATTGAGTTTATAAATCTGAAGCCAACAAACAGAAACTCCCACTGTGCTTTGTATTGCCAAAAGTTGTCTAAGAAATTTTTACTCCAAGCATTTCACATTTTAAATAAGAGGATAAGCTCAGATACAAAATTCTTTTGACAGGATGATAGATTGACAGTCTCGCCTTAGATATAAGAAAAATCTGTGCTGTTATATTCTGATAGAGTATGAACAACTCTGCAAAGCTGAATAATAAGTCCCCATGTGGGTTACATGAATTCTTTGATTCAGGAAGTTTTGATTACATGAAGCCACTGATAATGAATATTAATTCTTCACACATAGAAACCCAGTTTAAAAACTCTGAAATGAGTCAAATATGCAGAAATAAGTGAGTATATACCATTTGAGCCTTTCTGCTTCTGGGTTAACTAACTCATTATGATCATTTCTAGCTCAATCCATTTATCCACATATTTCGGGAATTCCTTGTTTTTAATAGCTGAGTAGTATTCCATAGTGTATATGTACCACAGTTTCTTCATCCATTCTTCTACTGAGGGATACTTAGGCTGTTTCCATGTTCTGGCTATTATGAAAAAGGCTGCTATTAATGGAGAGGCCTGGGGGCACTCAGAGAAAGAATAAGCAGGCTACCAAGATGAGATTTGATAGCCTATGACCATATAGTGGAGGAGGTCCCCCTCAGTCATAGATCTAAGGGAGGAGAATAGGGTTAAAGTGGGAGGGAGGGAGGAATGGGAGGATACAAGTGATGGGGTAACAATTGAGTTGTAATGTGAATAAATTAATAAAATAACATTTAAGAAATAAAAAAAAACCTCTGAAATGAAGATTAAAAACTTAAAAGGAGATGGATTTAAAGGTGATTTTTTTTTTTTTTTGGTTTTTTGAGACAAGGTTTCTCTGTGTAGCCTTGGCTATCTTGGACTCACTTGTAGATCAGGCTGGCCTCAAACTCACAACAGTCCACCTGCCTCTGCCTCCTGAGTGCCGGGATTAAAGGCGTGTGCCACCACACCTGGCCAAAAGTGATTATTAAAAGAGACAAAATACAAGAATTACATCTATCTGTCTTTTTATTTCCTACATATTCAAACAGAGTCAAAGCTCAAAGAGAATCAAAGTCTAGTATATGTAGTGATCTTGTATAACTTGGCATGGGCCAATATTTACAAATAGTTTCTGATCGATTGCTGAAATTGTTATATATATTCACACTTTTAAAAACCCCTCTAAACCTGTATCATATTTTTAACCATGAATGGAGCTCTGGGGTAGAACTATTGCCCAATAGGAACAACACACTCTGTCTAAACACAGAGTGCAAATATATCTATATCCATGCATGCACACATATATTGGATTTCTAAATCCCTCTGATACATAGCATTAACATAAATCCTCTTTTACCCTAGGCTTCCAAGTTGGTATTTTCTTAAGTTAATATCATTCACTTTCCCTATGTCCAAGCTGTATAAAGCATGTGTTCTGATAAAACTGTCTTTCTTATGATTCAGAGAGCTTCTTATTAGTAGTATTCAAACAAGCTCATGGCCACTGATGAGAACGCATAATTTCTCTGACTTCATTCTCATGATCTTATCACAGCTGACTTCCCTAAGCTTATGATGACTACTAATATGGTTTCTGTGTCTTAGGAAACTATGTATCTTGAGTATATCAATAAAGAAAGCCTAGAACTTATACCATTAAATTTTGGCTTCATTCATAATGGCGCTGATGTTCATCCTTAGCACAGCATGTGTCCTTAATTCATTTTTATAACTAAATGATGTTCTGTTACCTAGGCAAGGCATCGTTTGTAAATATATCTATTGATGGAAAATTAGTACGTTTCTGCTGTTTGCTTATTAAGAAGAGTGCCACTATGAATATACATGTAGAAGTATGTAACTATTTTAAAGTTTATTAAGGTGTCTATCTGGTGGTTTGGAAAAATCATCAAATCTTCTTTGACAGCAATTGTACCACGTTACCTTTGTAGCAGCTATGCTGACATATTTTCATGTTTCAATAGCCTCAGAGTCTGCACTTGTTATGACAGTCATCCCAGCTTGATGTCTTACTTTTCCTGTGTTTTGATATGTTTCTCTCCAAAGTACTAAAATGGCATGAAACACATTTCTATGCATTGCCCACCCTTTCTACACATGATATGAGGCAACTTGTAGTTCTTGGGCTGATTTTTAGAGGGTTGTTAATTTCTTTTGTTGGGGAATTGTGAGGCTCATTTATCAATGCTGGATACATACCACTTGCCTAATAAAAGCAATAACAATGCCCTGAATTGGTTTGAGATTCCTCTCCAACACAGTTTTGTCATAAAATTCAATTCAAACTCAAAGCAAATGTTTATACTCAGATACAGCTGCACAACGTTTGTCTTTATTTTAGACATCCTCTGTTTATTTTATCGTAGCTTTTCTATGACCTGTCCTTGTTCTCCTCCATAGTCTCCCACCATACCCTCAATTCCTATATAGAAATAAAGAGTCTGTAGCAAGCACTCTTAGGATAGAAATGTTCCCTCCTTGGTGTAAAATGCAGGCGATTCTCCTCCACCAGGGCACCTACCTTTATCATAACTTCATCACATAGCTGGGTTCGCATAAGTTCTCTTTATTATCTGCTGCATGCATTTTATTTTATGAAACCAAAACGCAATAGAGCATAATGCCTTCAAACTTTAATTAACAAATGAATGAAAAAAATCCATTTTTAGTTAAGTCCTAAGGGGGGAAAATGTTTTAGCTTTGGTTTTGATATATAGAAATGTATCATCGACATCTATAAGCCTGCCCTGATATGCATGTATTCCCCAGCTGTTTTCTTTACTTTCTGAAGATAGAATCTATACAATATAATCATGTCCCTGACTCAGCAATGTGGGATTTTAGTTTTATTAAAAAGGATCTGACTACTTATTCCACATGTCAACAAAAATATTTTTGCATGCAAAAATCTCAATATTATGGAAGCCTTTTTTCTGAGAATATAAATGAATATCACATTATTAGTAAATTTTAAGTGAAGTATTTGATGTCAATAAGATGACTATCTCTCATAAGTTCATTGGAAAATATCCTGGAAAGTGACCATATACAACTTTGTATTCCTTCCTCCTATGAAAGTTTATGCATAAGTTCTTTCCTCCTTGATGAATTAGTTAACGTGTGAAAGTGCTAGTTTTCTTTTTCTATAGAAGCCAAGCCTGTTATCCTTGCTCATATGCCTGGTAGAAGAGCAATATGCTGTACAAGCACCTTGTATTTGAAAGTCAGCTTTGCTTCCTCCCTAATGGATTCCTATCCATCTTTTTACTCTGTAAAAACTAGTCTTACAGAAAAACATTAGATATTTATGCAAAACTGTTAAATTAACACTTCATCATTTTATAGTGTACTAATGAAGAACTCTGTTCACTCATGCACTTTTGTTCACACTCCTGAAATCTCATTACAGAATCAGTCTCAGACATATGGTTGGGTCTACAGGCACTTTTTTAGCACATGGCACTCTGTCTCCCTATGTTTAATTTCTCAAATATGCATTCACAATGTGGAAATATATGACAGCTTCATTTCATTTCTTTTTCTTTGTTCATTTCTCTTATCCTCCGCCCCCGAACTCTCTTTCTTCCCCTTTCACAAGCCTGTGAGTGGAAAAATGTTGTTACAGTTTTCTGAAAAGTATTGTGGAGATCAAAATGACATTATGATACTCTGTGTGTATACATGTGTGTATTTGTGTGTGTGTGTGTGTGTGTGTGTGTGTGTGTATGCTGATGGAAACAGAACCCATGGCTTCCAGTATGCTAAGTAAGGATTCTGTCATGGAATTACATTTTAGTCTTCTATATTCCAGAAACCTTAGTCTGCAGTGCTTGGTTACACTAAATCTGAGTTCATGGTATGGTAGAGCATCATAGTGGTGGAATTTGTGACTAAGGTTACTCACCTCTGGATAGATTGCAGACAGAAGGAAGAAAGTAGACTTGAGATGAAGTATTCATAGGCACACACCCAACATTTACTTTACTAAGGCCAATCTACTACAGATTCCAAAACCTTCCCAAATAGTGTCGCCATGTAGGAACCTAGTGTTCAACCATAGACCTTTAAGAAATACTTCATAATTAATATATAACTTTTGTCAACAGACTTGAAATTTATATGAATGCTCCACAGCTCGTAAATATTTAACTCACTTCCATAAGTCCCTGGATTTTAAAAGTGAAATATTCAAATCTAAAACATACATGAAATACAGAAAATATCAAAAAGCCCTCTTAGTTCCAAGTTCCAGTAAACCAAACATTAAGCTCTACCCAAGGATCCTTTTAAAACAAAAAGAAAGCCAACTTATATGCATTCAAGACAGAATTTCAGTTTCAAACATGAGTTATAAGAGAATAATAAGGAAAGGTAAATCCAGGAACAAGACTGATGCCATCAGAACAAACATTAAGTCCTTGTCTGACATCCTGGCGATGTAGCTGTTTAATGTGAGTTCTCAACCAAATCTGTCCCTATGGCTTTGCTGTATGAAGCCCAGATGGCCTGAATCCCTGACAGGCTTTCTAACTGTCTACAGCTTTCTTTGACAGATATTGTTTGCAACTCCCTCCACGTCTCTTTGGCTTTACTTCTGTGTCTTTATGCTTTGCCATTATATATTGACTAGCCTCCCATACCTTTCATTGGAATTTTGGTGGACATCTTAAAGATTGTATATGCCAAAGGCCATTCACCTCTTTGGGAATTGGTATCTTGTATCCTATAATTTGGAAGACTAGCATTGCGTGAATCATTCCAAGGTCTGTACCAAGCTGAGTAGTAACCAAGTACCTTGGCCCACGGTTACCTGTATTTCTGAATACCTTTATAGTTGAAAAATCACTAAATGTGTCATAAGGAACATATTTTTCTATCAGCCTTCTGTTGACAAGACATCCAAGAGACGTTTCTTTATCAGGTGAAAATCATTCAGAAATTTACTATTTAATTACCTCTACTCTTATTTGTGGGGGGGGGGGCGGGTCTAGATAGTACTTGAGATGCCCTCGAGGCATCTTCTCTGTCTTACCAACGTAATCCTCTTGGCTTATATTTGATAGTGTTAAACCCTTCAGAAACCAAAAGTTTTTAGAACTCATCTATGATTGTAAAGGTTTTTAATCTCTTATCATTGTTCTTGAGTCTCACTACATATTGACATTAAAAACTAAGTCTTAAGGCCTCATCATAGTGCAACCATATTATTTATCAGAAATGAGCATTCACAGCATTTAATTAATTTCCAATGGAGTTCTTTCTCTCATGTGTCACTCCACTAGCCAGACTTTATTTCCTGCATTTCTGTGAGCATCCTGTCCTCTCAGCTGCTGTTTGGATCCCCCACTAAACTCCAATTATACCATTCCAAGCTTTCTTTGTAGCCTGCTTCTTCAATCTGCTTCCAAGATTCCCCCATGAAAACCAGATCCAATGTCAGATCAACCATCCAAGATCATTTTTTCTTTTGACTTGGAAAAATTATAAAACCCCAACATTGCTCAGAAGTTGTCCAATTTTTCCTTGAAATTCAGGATAAATTCTTAACTCTAATACCTTGAGAAATAAAAAAACACTTCACATTGTTTTCCTTATTACATGTGTGGAGACTGGAGGAGAACATACGGTGTCAGTTCTTTCCTTCTCAGCTCCCTGTCTTTAGCTTCATTGATTCTGGGTCCCTGTTATATGAAGCACTATGTAAGTAAAAGTGTGATGCAGTGGCTGTCCGCTTCATGGGACACTAGAAGCAGAGTAAAGAAGGGTCAGGGGACTAGTAATAACCTTCACTGCAATGTCTCCAGTGATGCACGTTGCTAAACTAGGCTCCACAACTTGATATTTACAGAACCCCCAAAATAGTACTATGTGCTTGGAATCAACCCATGAGTCTATGTGTGATTTTCAAACTATATGCAATTACATTGTTAATATTTTATTATTATAACTAAAACATAATTCAGGTGTAGTTTACTAAAAGGAAATGTTACTGTTTTCATGAAATCTCGTTTTGACAATGGCACTCTTACACTTTTTTCTATTACATTTATAGGGCTGATATTTATGTGTTTAATTTGGAATGTGTACATGCACACACATATGCCACAGAATGTGTATGGATATGAGGATGACTATGGGAATTGGTTTTTTTTCTTACTGTTTTGTTTGTACCAAGTGTTGGGTCAAAAGATGCCTACACCCCATGTGGCAGTGATGGTGACATTGTCCCAAACGAAAAGACTTCCTAGTATTTATTGGAAAAAATGTGTAAAGGCAGTGTTCTATTTTGGGAGGAGCAGATCTCTGAAGGGGTTTCTGCTTACTAGGAACCTCCCATAATCCTACCTAAAAGTCATATAGGTTGAGGGAAAGTATCTACTGAGTTTAAGGTCAATTCAAAGTCACCCTCTGGCCCCATGAAGGGCTCTAGCAAGGTCAGTTTTGACAAAGATGGCACTGTCAAGCTTTGCCATTCTCTCTCCCTTGTAAACCATAGATACATTCCTAAATGTAGTCATCAACCTCTATTCCCTGATTCAAACATTTTCTTATATGAGACTTATTCCTGAAGCTGAATACCGAAGTCAAGCAACCTAAACCCTCTTTGGTTCATCTAATTAACCTGCCCAATCAAATCATACCACCACATCCTAGCCCATTCTAACACAGACTCACTGCCCTGTTCTGCCCTTAAAAGTGACCCCTGAAACATAATTTGCCACTACTTTTCTGCTTGAGTCAAGAAAGCCAGATATTCTACTTTTCTTCCTTGCTTAATAAAGGTTCTCTTTGTGAAAATAGGTGTTTGGGTACGGTTTAAAATTAACTGGGGCATGGTCAAGGTGTCCTGCTCAAACTAAGGCCCTAGCCAAGGACAATACAGGCGGTAAAATTTAAACCCCTACCCTGATCTAGCCCATGGACAGGACAGTCTCCACACTTGAGTGGAGAGAGGGATTTGACTTTCTCATGTACTCTGGTGCCTCACATTTGACTATGTCCCCTGGAGGGGGAGACCTGGTGGCACTCAGAGGAAGAACAGCAGGTCACCGAGAAGAGACTTGATATCCTATGAGCATATACAGGGGGAGGTAATCCCTCTGAGGAACAGTCATAGGGGAGGGGAATAAGGGGAAAATGGGAGGGAGGGGAGAATGGGAGGATACAAGGGATGGGATAACCATAGAGATGTAACAAGAATAAATTAATAAAAAAAAAAAAATTAACTGGGGTCTGAGAGGCAGCCATCCACTGTGTGGTGGGTCACCTTTACCCCTGCCTTTTTGACATAAAATCTTTTCCACATTTTTTGCCCTTTTCCAGTCCCAGGGGGGGGAGACATCCTTAGCAGTTGATTCCCCCAATAAACCTGCCTTTCTATTGATGGAGGAGTCAAGTTCATTGGTTTTACTGCAACCTTCCTTACACTAGGAATGATCCAAGGTCCCCAATCTTCACAGAATGACCCTCTCACCTTTGGGAACAATGGAAAATTTTTGTATTCGAACTTCTATCCTATTTTCCCTTGGTACTATCCAAAATACTTAGACTTTCCAGGCTATTGCAATCAGGTCATGTGACCGCATGGTCGCCAATAAAATATGGTAAGAAAATGACACACTTTCTAGAAGTGACTGTACATATCCTCTGAGAAAACTCTCACCTGTGACCGTAACATTTACTAGTGAAGTTCACTGAATTGCAAAATAACAGTTTGAGGATATAAAGGAATGCTTGAAACAAAGTCCCCACTAACCATATTAGACACTTCCACAAGAATCAATTAAGGGCATATTAACTCTCTGATGCTTCTCATTTACTTTACAGCAACATAGCTTTCCTTTTCTAATGCAATAATCAATACCATTCTGCTTGCCTATTAAAGTAGCAGTTGTAGCTTTGATGGGAGATGGGGGGGGGTCGTGTTATGTTTAATTAGCAAAACTTGCTTTAATTGACTTCATACTTCCAAATTAAAACTTACCTATTACTCTCTTGTTATAACACTCATTCTTCAATTATTTATATACCTGACAGGTCCTATCTAGATGAGTAAAGATATTACTGAAGATTATATAATACATGGCCTTCTTAGCCTCTGTGGAATTTTTATTCTGTGCAATCAAGTATTTTTTTCTGTAGATAAGACTTTGTATTTTTTAAAGGTACAAATAACAGCTGAAAATATTTTTAAACCTAGACTCTTAAAAAGATTAAAAGCACATAAATTGAGAAAAATAAAAGTTATAATCTAAATTCTGGAATTATCTCATTTGGGTTGAAAATTTATTTTTAAAGTTAGTATTAAACTTCCAACTCACTTGCAAAAATATATGGGATTGTTAACAAACCATATAAATACATGACCTCATATTATCCAGTAATATTATATATATATATATATATAGGACCAAGGTTTCTTCTCAAGAAAATTGTGTTTTCTGAAGGCATAAAATAAAGTTTATGGGATTTAATTAAAGCAGTCTATGGTCTTGGAGGGAATACATGACTGCATTGATGCTTATGCTGATGCTTTGAAAACATTCCACTTGCCTAAGCAGTCCTGTAGTCTATCACGGGTCCTTCTTGAAATATTCTTCATTTTACTTCAATAAAGAAATACTGTAAAGTGCTAATAAATTGAAAGAATGTTTTTTGGTTTTTCTTTTTTCAGTGTATTTTATTAATTTATTCATATTACATCTAAATTGTTATCCCATCCCTTGTATCCTCCCATTCCTCCTTTCCTCCCATTTTCCCCTTACTCCCCTCCCCTATGACTGTGACTCAGGGGGACTTCCTCCCCCTGTATATGCTCATAGGGTATCAAGTGTCTTCTTGGTAGCCTGCTTTCCTTCCTCTGAGTGCTACCACATGGTATCTCTATGTTATCTGGGCCATCTTGGACTCACTTTGTAGACCTTGCTCACCTTGAACTCACAGTGATTTGCCTGCCTCTGCCTCCGGAGTGCTGGGATTAAAAACATAGGCCACTATGCCCAGATCAAAAGAATTTTTTTAAGACAGTGTTGTAGTATATTATCACAGTTGGCCTGAACCCCTCTTTGTCATCCAGGATCTCCTGGAATTCATGACATTTTTCCTTTTTCATCACCATGAAAATTCCTGGTTTCCAGGAGTTCTTTTGAACTCAGTTTGCATCTGAAGATCTGAAGTATTTCTGTCTGAAAATTCTCTCAGAATGATATAAGCTATTTAGCGTGCTTTAAGTATTTAACCAACCTTTATTCTACTACTTTAAGAATGTAAATGTAATTATGGAAATGTGATGAAGAACAGTATCTCAATGAAAGAATGGATGATTAAAAAGTCCTGTAGACCTCTCAGTGATTGTCTCAAGTTACTTATTTTGATATTCTTTCTTAAATGTGACCAAGAACACTCTATTGTGTATAATAAAACAATATTTAGATGTAGATATGGTGAGATATACAATACGAACAATAAATAGGATGTCTAAAGCAATAAACAGTCATTAGCACTGAAAATAACAAATATATTCAAAATTAAAGTTAAAATTTCAAATTGTTTCTTTTCCAAAAGGTGATGACAAAAATTGAAAGTAAAATCACTTTGTAATTAGCAGAAAGTAATTTTAGTATGTCAACTCAGTATGTAGAAGCTATGACTAATGAGCAGTAACACAACACTGATATCTCTCTCTCTCATATAAAATGAGTTAAAAGCTGTATGAGTTTTAATCATTTTTTATAATTCATATATTAGAAATGGGAGTAGTCTCTTTATGTAATTCCCATGCCCCTCTTCCTCCCATACCTCCACTATGCTTCAAATCAACTGCTTATTCTTTATTATCTATACACCCATACATATTATCAATCAAAGACTCATTCCAGGATAAAGAGATAAATAAGCAATAAAGACTCACCACCAATCCTGATGAGTTCAGTTCAATAGCTAGAACTCACATGGTAGAAGAAAAGAAGTCTTCTGGCCTCCAAAAATACATGTAATGGTCAGCATGTGAGGTCACACACACACCACACACACACACACACACACACACACACACACACACGCTAGATAGATAGATAGATAGATAGATAGATAGATAGGTGATAGACACATAAATGATATATATATATAAATATTTATTTTAAAAGAAACTACCTTTTCCTGTGTTGCTTACAGAAGTTGGTTTTCTGTTTTGTTTTGTGTTTTACACAGTCAGCTCCTCTTATTGTAGTTAAGAAGAGACATGTTAAAATATGCAGAATCCCAAATTCAATTCATATTAAATTTATATACTCATTTTCCATTACATATTAAGTAGTATCTAATCTCATCAATATCTTTATTGTTTAAAGTGTTTTCCTTCAGTACATTTATTTACAACATAGATATACCATTTTTCTTTTGAATCATGACATCTAAATCACATTTATCAAATGTTAGTTCTTTAACACTTCTTTTTCTATTTTCATTTACCTTCTCCTTGTGACTTTATTTTGAATGTCCTTTCCACAAAAGCTCATTTATCATTTGTTTCAGATTTCAACAATTGAAGATGCCTAAATAGGTCAGCCACACTCAATGAAGTAAATACTACCCCTTAGAGAAATATCACTCTGGGTTTTTTTTCTAAAATACTCTGAAAATGTATATTCCGGATAACATAAAACATAATTATCACATACCATTAAATGTTTTATTTCTTCTTCCACTAAGCCTATAAACCAAAGAAAGTATAGTTCTTTAGAAGACAGGATGTATAAACAAACCATCTCTCTCTCTCTCTCTCTCTCTCTCTCTCTCTCTCTCTCTCTCTCTCTCTCTCTCTCTCTCTCTCTCCTAATCTTGGTGCTGTTGGTTTCTGAGTAGTCAACCTTTTTAATTACAGTCTTTGGAGCTTTAATTTTATATAGTAGTGAATTTTCAGTCAATAAGTAGTAAAATGTTAGATCTCACTGAAGATATTGTAGGCCAATACGCTCTGTGTTTGGTTCTTGCTACAAAGAAATGAGTATGGTGAGGAAAGCAATTTTGAGTCAAAGATAACAGAACATCAATATTAGTAGTTTTTCAACTTATCATTATTGACAAGAGAATTCTGAAGAATATTAAAATTTCTTTAATCACAGTCTCATTGGCCCACCACTGTAAAATTTATGTTTGTAATAAAAACTATCACTAGAGCCCAGAAATAGGGATGCAAAGTCTGGCAAGATCTTCAGGAGTGATTGGATGCTGAGGCTTCCTTTGGGTCCTCTTGTAAGGGGAGCAGGGGCTGTCTACGTGGACTCTGTTGCCTGCTTTTTGATCACTTCTACCTGTCAGGACAGCCTAGTCAAGGTCACAGGTGAGGCGGACTAACTCAGTCCTGGTGCCAATGATGACCTGGGATGTGTGGATAGGCAAGGCTCCCTTTTCTGAAGAGTAGAGGAGGGGAGAAGGGGGAGGGAGGCTGAGACTGGGAGGGAGAGAAGGAAGGGAGGGGGATACAAATGGGATATAAAATGAATATATAAATAATATTTTTGTTTGCTTGCTTGCTTGCCTTTTGGTTTTCTTTAAATTTTTTTTTTTTTACATTTTATTTTGTTTACTTTACATCCCGATTGTAGCCCCTCTCCCTGGTTGCTTCCAGATCTTACCCTCCCTCCCTCATATCTTCTCCCTCCCTCAGAAAGGGAGCCCTGCTCCCCAAACATCTGACCTCAGCCTATCAAGTCTCATCCTTACTACCTGTCTCCTCTTCCTCTGTGGCCTGGCAAGGCTGCCCTGCCACGGGGACGTGATCAATGTGTGGTGGGGAGAATCCATATCACAAGTAGTCCCTACTCCCCATATTGTGGGACCCACAAGGAGACTGTGATGCCTATCTACTACATATGAACAATTAAAAAAACGTATTCTGCAAGTGTACTCCTGCATTATCATTTGCATCCTCATAAATATCGGAAAGGTCAGCAAGGATTTTGAGAATTTTTTATCAGCAGAAATTATTCAAATTGAAATGAAAGTAACATCAATGAAAGATAAGAAAAGAAATATTGGCTCTAAATGTATATCAACAGACATAGAGCCTTAAAAGACACCAGTTCAAAAGTTGAGACACCTTCCCTTCAGTTCCTGCGAACAAGGCTATGCAAAGAAAAGGGGGTGTGATGACAGCCTAATATGAGACAGATAAAGCTTTACCTTTCAGCGCAGATAGCAGATAAATAACAGTGTATTCTCCTCAGTCAGTGAGATCAAACATCAACAAGATGGTACTGGCAACTTAGGTAGTACAATCATGGTTATTGGAGGAGAATCAAGAACCACTAATTTACTTTATGAGAAAAATCTCTCTGAAGACAATCTATAAACACAGATAACTGCAGTCTTCACTACTTCACAGGAAATTTCTCTATGCAACAGACTGGGATCACAACAGGAAAACCACAAACAATCAAAATGCAGAGTTGTCTATCTAAGCCTCAATGGATTTTTTGAGCAGAATATTGCAGTGAATATTATCACTGTAGTGGTAAATTATCCATAAGAAAACTGAACAGAAAAAAAACAAAAAACAAAAGCACAGTTTGTATCTCTTCTCTGTCAAATATGTTCCAAAATGTATTTGAGAAAGCAATTAAAACAATGTAAAAATCTCATTAAACCACTGGATAAATATACTCATGTACATAAGGAAGTGGGAAATATAATGCATACATTCACAACAATTGAACATAATGGCCAAGAGCTAAAAGACAATTAGCAAACAAAGACAACTATTATAACTCAATCTTTACGAGAAAAAATTTCAAAAGAACTATTTTATCTAAAAACAAATTGTTAAAATAATCTAAAGATTAAATTTTAAACTGACTATAGAGCTTGAAAGATAAATTATAGATATCAAACCAACCCTGAGAAAAATATACTAGATAGAATAGATACTGGCATAACCATTTCAGATATAGATAGCAAACAAGTATCCAAAGCAATAGTAACTATATGAAAGTAAAATGTAGCACATATCAAGTATATGTATACAGAAAAGATATATTATATGTAGCAATAGATTATGATATAATTGAGTTCCATACATGTAAGAAAATTGGTCCTGAGGGAATATAAATATATAGACAATTGTTTGCACAAGTAATCATTAATTCATTTGAAATTCGATCAAAGCTATATGCTTACAATCAGAATCCTAAAGAAAGCTGCACCACAATTATAATGCTTTAAAAGAGACTTATTATAAAGAGGATAAACATAATGCTGTATATTGTGTACATAGTACAAGCATCAATCTACTCATTAAAACCAATGAAAGCAAGAAATTATATAGCATCATTTTAATATACTTTTATAAAATATTAATCTGTAATTCTAATACTTTGCTGGATATTATCTATATGTGCTACTACTATGCATCTTGGGTCTGGAAACTTGATGAGGAGCTGTGAGGCAATTAAAAAATGACAATGACACCAAAGAAAAGACAGGACAATTTTGTCCTCTGGATGGGGAGGCCTGGTGGCACTCAGAGGAAGGATAGCAGGCTACCAAGAAGAGATTTGATACCCTATGAGCATATACAGGGGGAGGAGGTCCCCCTCAGTCACAGTCATAGGGGAGGAGAGTAAGGGGAAAAATGGGAGGGAGGGAGGAATGGGAGGATACAAGGCATGGGATAACAATTGAGATATAATATGAATAAATTAATAAAATATATTTTAAAAAAAAAGACAGGACAGGTAAAGTGTACCACTCTGATGAAACCTCACCAACTAATTCCAAAGCTCTAACTTCAGTTTGTTTTGATGTACAGCAGGGTGTGGAAATTCTCTAAGTAGAAGGTCTCTGTAAGCCAGCAATCTCACTCTATAACATATATACTTCTACAGGGGGAGGAGGCTGTGGTATCTAGGTTTTGACATACTGGCCATCCATTGGTAAACAGTAACACTTGAACCAGAGAAGGAATACTTTGCCAAGTTTGATCCTGACCTATACAGAAAGACTTTTTAATACCTCATAGAATTGAGGCCTTGAACCTGGTCATGTTGGTGCCCATGTCAACAACAAACATTCACCCAACTTCACTCACAGATGCTTTTCCCCCTCGCTATAGATAACTTACTGGAGTAAAGGAAAATCTTTTCCACTTTCCTTACCCCTACTCTCACAGGAGTGTAGGAAGTGTAAAACATATCTTCTGAATTAATGGCTGAGGTTTTCTTGTTATTTTGTAAATCAGACCATATCGACTCAAGTCTATAATCTATTATGTCCACATTTGGATTCTAGGTCCGGGAAGGAGGTTTTAATCATTATGTTTAGGAATTTATATTAACTTAAAATCCTTATGCAATGGACACCTTAGCTACTTATTGGTCACATTGACACTCATAAAGTATGTTTCATATTGAATATGGTCATGATACTATAACGTTTGATGTAAAGTTAAGAGGTCTATGCGGCCCTTGTTCTTGGAATATATGCTATAACAATGAAGACACAGCCATCAATGAGAAGAGGAATGGTTACGCATATCAAAAATAAGATGCTATAAACAAAGCATAACATACAATCTTGCTGGTAAGAAAATATATTAAAAATGAAAGTAAATTCTCTATCTTTATAAGGCATAATATATTGAAATCATGATTAAATTAAGATGGTACTTATATGAGGTAATGAGGCAAAAAATATTCCATATAGAACTTCAGTAGAATATGACATATATGGTGAATGGCATATTTCTCTGAGGAGTGATATCACTTAAGAAATCATTGGTTCAGCTCTTCCTTTTCAGTAGCTTAATACTAACTATGTGTTTAGTCTTGTGTAATTATGCCAATGGAAAGAATGGGTTTAACATTAATAATACATGGCAGAAAATGTATAACTTGTGCACATTAAAAATAGCTTAGAGATACTAGGTAGATAAAAAAGTTCTTTTTTTTTCTAATCAAGCATTTCTGATATCTTTATCCTCTTATTAAAACATGAGTGCATTGCACTAAATTTAGCTAGAGCAAAACCTTTTTAATTGGAGTGAAGCCATCTGAAAAATAGTTGGCAGGTGCTAGTGTACTGGTTAACAGAGAGAATGCTCATGGTGACATAGGTGTCAAAGCTGCTGCTGCAAGTGTCACCTTGTGAATAGAGTGGCATTGGTGCCAATTAAGAGGAAAACACCTACATAACGGTGAGGGCAGTGAAAATGAATATCAGCAGAAAGATGTAACATGAAATGTATTAGCAGAAGGTCAAGAGAGACAGTAAATAGTAGCTGCAGAACAGTGTCTAGAAAGAATAAGCAAACTATTTCATGTACAATTACTATTGATCTTTTTTCATTAGCTTAATGGACTCTACTAGCAATGGTAGTTTAAGTAATAATAAAGTATCATATCCCTGCAGTTAAATTGGTAATTCTGATGATAATTCTTCAAACACGGCTTGATAGCTTAATCTATTTGCTATATTAATATCATAATCCTACCCTATATGATTCTTAAACCATTCGGAACACTTCCAAGATTACAACACATACACAGTATTTTTCCCTGTTGCTTTCTTTGACCACAGAAGAAAAGGCGTACCCTGAATCTTCACCTGTACCATTTATTTTCATTTGGAAGCGTCAGTTTAAAAATGCATTTCATGTCTTCTCTAAATGGTAATTCTATTTTTATATTTCTTTTATATATTTTCTTCACTTCAATTTATCACTGCATACTCTCCAAATCAGGCCTAGGATACTTTAGTGACAAATAAAAGACGGATACAGAAACAGAAGGAATATTAAACTTTCTATTTTCAAAGGTATTTCCAATTACCATCACTTGAGAGAAATCCATGGGGAACGTACAGTATGCATTATGATTCCTGTTTCATAAATGAAGATGTGAATGCTTAAGGCAGTGATGCTTTCTACAAAGAAGGCACACAAAGTTTTCTGCATTATATACACAAAGTTAATGGAATCCATGTGTGACTCACTCCATACTTTTTATTATTTGATTACTTGCTATATGTATACAATCTGTTTTGATTAAATCTAGCCACCACTCTCCACCTTCACTTCTTCTCCTATTCTCTTCAGCACTTTTCCATCCAAACTTCATGTGCTCTTTACAAACAAAACAAGCACCATCTTGATGCTGCCTGTGTGTGCAATGATGTAGAGCCATCTACATCAGCATAAGCAGCATCTCAAGGGCTGGGTTTTATTCATGGAACTTTATTTACCATCATTATGGCATGTCCTACTTTTATTTCTCAGCATTATAAATAACAAGTCTGGGAACTCTCGACACATCTCATTAATAAAAACATTGAGCTAATGTTGGCAACTAGACCCAGTTACTATTGTGTTTTAGCAAAAATGTTCATTATTATAACATTGCCGATCCCTAAACAAATGTGTATGTGTTGATGCAGACAAACATACACACACACACACATATGTACATATGTATGCATGCATGTATGTATAACTACACATTTATATAATTAGAATACTTCAAAAAGCCATTTAAGTTTTATTCCATCAGGGCAGGACAATTATGTACTTGAACAACTCTCTTTGGCTCTGTTTTTCTTTTGTATCTGGTATAATTAAAATTTAATTGTGACAAATTTCCCTGCTAATTACTCATTTTTCAAAGTTCATCCAAAATGTAATGATTGTACATTAATGGTATCAGGAATTGGATTACAGCTGAATTGGATATGTCATTTCTAATACATCAAGAGAAATGTAAAAAATTTTTGAAGAAATAAAACAAATAAAGTTTTTATACTATTTGCGTCTTCTTTTCTGTAAAATGTCTTTGTTAGAAGTAATAGATCTGTTTTAGGTGCACAGTAAAATTTCAAACACCCATCAATGAATTAAATCAAAGCCAAATGACCATATGGTTAAATTATTCACCACGGAATACTGCTTTTTAAAATTCTTTTTAGTTAAGCTATTTCAGTCCCGCGCCAATCCTCGTGCATTAAGATTGTCTGATACATTAGCATATTTTATAATTGAGCTGAGATATGATGTTACTATTAATTTATTTTTGAAATATTAACTTTCTTTTATATAAAGTACTGTGAATAAATGTCAGAAGTATTTATGACAACACACTGTTCTATCTGGTATGCCCTTGAAATTCCAAGCTACATTAACATGAAGATGACTGTGCCTTTGAAGAAAGTTCTCTTTGGATCAAGGAAAATTGTACTTTGAATCATTCTATGGTGCAAGTCAATATGAGTAATTAAAAATGAGTAGAGCAAGGATAACTAACTACTCCTAATGCCATATTGTTACTCTGGCATACCTCTTATAAATATAAAAGAATTCAGAAAACTTTACATCTAATAATGTTATTTGTTTTCTATACAACTATTAAACACTTATGTTATACAATAATATTTGGTATCTAATTATGCATAGTAACTCTGAAATCTATTATTTCTATGTAAATAACTCCACAATCTATTATTTTTATGTAAATATCATTTGTCACTAAAATTTAAATTATACAAGCTATGAAAATATTCTAAATACTATGAATTGTCTATATAACACTTTTTAAATATTTAAAATGATAGTTTAATTAATTCTTTAAATACATTTGAAGGTGGCATAAATAATACCAGTCGTTTATCTACTTCCACTGAAAAATTTTTGATGCTTATAATAGATTAGGTATTACTAAAGTATCACTTACCAACATGAAATGACACACTTATTACGCACAAACCTGGAAACTTGACATAAAATTTATAATATTTAATAAGTTAGATTAAGTAACATATATCAAACATTGTAGCTTTATATAAAATTAGTCCATTAATGAGATTTTCCTGATTCTAATTTGAGTTCTGAGAGCAATGCTTTTTATAATTTATATGACTTACTATAAGTTGGCACATAAATACACGTATTCACTTAATTCTAGATAATAAATAAAAAGAATACAAAGCAAAACAATATTTAAAGAAAATAAACATTAAACATAGTTTTTCCATTTGCATTGTGAATCATCAGCAAGATCCCTGAGATGACGAAATGAAGGCAAAACAATCTTTTTATGGTCTCTATACAATTTAAAATCTCTGTTTCTAATAATTATTGAACTAATGTTTCTGGAGTATATTTAAGTACTTGATTGTTCTAGAGCATTTCCAGAAATGCCATGCTTTTTTAAAATCAATATTCCATTTTATCAGCTCCTCCAGTTATATATTAATTTTTACACTAATAATAAAGTGCTTATTAGATTATATTTCAGAGTGACAGATCAGCATGTAGACAGATGGACTGGTAGATATGGTGACCTTGGAAAAATGGTGATTTTAATATAGCTTCTCTCCTGTTTTTAGTACATTTTATTTTTCCAACTGCCCATGGGTTTTTCTAATCATCTTTCAAATGCTTATAGGAAACTAATCATTAACACATTTTGTGTAATTATGTTTAATTAGCTCAGTAAAAGTTACTTTACATTTAAATCATGTAGTTAATATACTAAGGATTTCCAGGAGGACACAATTAAAAAATATTTTTGTTGTTGTTTTGTTGTTTGTTTGTTTGTTTTTAAAAGGTGAATATACAATTTTTTTCTAAAGATTTTATTTTATTTGTTGGCATATACATTTATATTATTACACATAAATAGAAAAATTACATACAGCAAGAAGAACCAAGAAACCGTAAGGGATTAATTGAATGTTATATTCATGGTGTTTTGGCTAATTGTATTTGCTTAAGAGAGTTGCTGTGTAAATGACTTCTTCCCTCCCTCTGCCCTTAACTGAAGCATGTGCCACGTGCAAACCCTTAAGGCTAGGTCCAGAACTGCTGCACTCCAGTGTCTTTGGTTTCTAAGCTGCATTTGCCTTGTCTGTTGGTACTTCTTATCTTTCCCATGCCCCTTTATCTCCATGTAGAGATGCCTATGACCATTTCCACATCCATAGGCCTAGGTCTAGTTTGGTGGCTTCAAATTTGCTTTATTCAAGAGCTGTCTATGAGTATTGCAACACCCTTTCTTCTCCCATCCTTTTCTCAGTCTGCACTCACAGGTCAGTTTCCAGAGCTATGATTTGTGGTCACCTGTGCTTGAATCAGTGAAAGACCCCACCTACCAGCTTTACCTGGCCTAGCTGGAGTCACATGGTGCCTGCACTGGCCCAATAAAAGGAAAGTCAGATGATGACATCAGACACAGACAATGAGGACCACTACAGAGAAGCACAGCTAAACAGGTTCAATGAATCATGAGTGATCCAGCGCAAATGCATACATCTGAAATGCATACAGTTCTGAAAGGACTCCATGGAAGACGAGAAAAAAGGATTGTAAGAACCAAAATACTAGGAAGTCTCCTATTACCCTCTCATAGAAATGATATATAAACTGGACCTGAACAATGCTTTAACAATAGGCATGCTAAATTAAATGGAGAAAAATCTCCTTACGTCAAATTCTGGAAGTAGGACCTACCAGCACCTGATAATTTCTGAGAGAGGGAAAGTCAGTTTTTCTTGAGATGAGCTCCCTAATTGGTAGTCCAGTACAAATTGTGAGTTCTTAAGTTATATACACAAAACAATAAAAAATCTCTGCAGGCTCTATTCATGTATTGCAAATGGATATACATATGTATGTGCACATATGTGTGTATGTTTGCAAATAAGTAATTTTGGAAGAAAAGGCTGTTAATTTGGGAGCAAGGAAGAGGCAAGGAAGGAAATCAGGTGAGAGAACCTAGGAGGGGAAGGGATAATAAAGTACAGGAGGAAGCTGATGTGATTATATATTAATTAAAAATATAAAATGATGCATAACAAAGAAGGGACACTGTTATAGATTATTTTTCCATTGAGGTAACATCTATTGTGAACATCTATAACATAAACTCTCTTAAAAAGTTAGAAAGCACTGTACATTATATGAATCAGCTCTCTCCCACTGGGAGAACGAGGGAGCTGAGTTCTCATCCATGACCTCTGTTCGTCATTATCTGTAGAATGGTCCATGGATATTAATTTGCAGTCATTATAAACCTCACTCCACAGAGGATCATCTTTTGTGGTTGACTTAAGTTATTGGGCATCAATAATATACTGACAATTGTAAATTTGCAGAATAATATTAAAATTCATGAGAGTTAAAAAGAATTGTCACCAATTTGTCTGTTCCATTCATATGACCATGTGCCATTATGTAGATTCTGCTGTTAGATTACACCTTGTATTTAAAATATATAATTTATTAAAAAACTGTCTTTTTATATGAAGTATCAGATATTCTATGACTAACCACTCATTCTTAATATTATAAAGACACTTTGAAGGTGATTCAGGCTTCATATAATTTCATACGCCTGGTACCTGAAAAATATTCAGAGATGAAAGTACTGATAGGCCATTTATTTTAATTGGTATATATTTTATATCATAGAGTTTTGAATTATTACTACTGTGTGTGACTCTCTTTCTCTGTGTGTATTTGTGTCTGTGTGTGTGCGATTGTGCACATAGCCTCTGTGTGGACCACAAAGGAAAACTTTTAAGAGTTTCTCTCTTTCATCAATGAAATCCTAGAATCAAACTCAGGTCACCAGGACTTTATAACAAGGTATTGTACCAGACAAGACGTCACATTGTCTCTAGGTCATATAATTTAATGAATGTCTTTCTAATGTCTTATCTATCTAAGACTTTCAGTTACATTATCCATAACTACAGATCCCTAAAGGTCATTCTTCCCTGGGCACTATTCAGCCTTTCATGGTAATATATCCTCCTTTTTCAGACAGTAAACACTGCCTTCTCCCACTGAAGAATTCCTGCACATTACATAATGATCCCAACAACATGACTTTCAGTTTCCTCTTCACTTGGTTTGACATTTGCTACTTATTATTAAATTCTACTAAGTATTTGCCTCTAGTGTTTTCTGAGACATCTGAATACACTAGTTGTCTGTTCTTTGGTAGTATGCAATACATTCATATTAGCATGTTTACTTCAGGGAGCTTTTTAGTCCTGTTTCTCAGTACTCATCCAAAGAAGTTTTATCATTTCACTTCTGCTGGAGGCCATGTATTTGTTCATGATCCAAATAGCAGTTCCACCTCTATATGACTTCCTCCTAATGGTGTCCTGACTCTCTCTGTCTCTCTGTGTGTGTGTGTGTGTGTGTGTGTGTGTGTGTGTGTTGCTGTCCTTTTTTTCTTTCTTACACAGATAAAAACAGAGAGAGTGAGATAGAACAGAGAATTATCTATATCTAATACTGTTTCCTCAGTCATCATTTCCTTAACTGTTCTCTGTTGTCTGAGGAAATTTAACTAAGACACAGATTATACTTGTGCTTTCTTTCTTTTCTCTTCTATTGCTTTAATACTCATATTTTCAGGATTTAGATGAAGTTTTGGAGTCAACCTTCCTCCTGTAGGAGAATGGATCTTATCATAAACATCATTAAAAAAATCTCTGTGGCATTCATACCAAGCTGTGAGGGGATTGTTAAAAATTTACAGCTGTAATTTAACACAAAATACAAATAAAATTTAATAATGATAAACCTGCTTGTTTCCATCTTAGGCTTGAAAGACAAGTTGTAGTAAAGAAAAACTAAAATAATTTCTGGTTAGGAGTAACTTTATTTCTGAAAGATGGGGCTATGATGCACTATCTGTAACTTATTTACAAATGGTCCTTTACTGCCTGTTCTGGGTGACAGAATCCACACCTCTGCTTCAAAAACTTGTTATGACCATCTTGTAAACATGACTTTGTTTCAGGAGGTTATGATCAGCTTGTTATCCTAATGTACTTCCTCTGTAATCTCACCTGCTTGCTTGCCAATTCCTTCATTTGCACCCCCCCCTACTCCTGAAATATAAAAATCTTTATTCCTCCATGTGCAGGGCTGATTTCTTGAACCCCACTTTGGGGAGTTAGAGCCCATATATACAAACACAAAAGTTTGCTTTAATTATTTGGCTAAGATTTGGGTTGGTAGTTTTGCTCCCTATACTTGTGGGATATAAAACAACAGTGAACATCACTCAACCAACTAAATAATTGCCAGAAGATTATTGTTACTACATAATCTTACTGCAAAATGTTTTGAGGATTTTAATAATTTTGAAATTTTAACATGCTAGAGATTTTACTAGCATCAATACTGTCCTTTTTTTTTTCTACTATCTTGGTGACAATATTCAATAGCATAAGTGTCAGAGCTTTATTGGTTGGTTGTCATGAATAAAGATGTAGACTATGAAACAAAAAGAAGGGAAAAAACAATTATGACAATTAGTAAGACAGCCCAAGTGAATGACTGAAATTGGTTTCCAATGGCAAATTAGTGAAATGGCTTAACATACTCCTTTAGGCATTGCCACACTGGAGACGAAATGGAAAATGAAGCCCTGGTTGAGGACTGTTCAAAAGAGTTGCTCATTCCTAAAATGGCTGCTGAGAGTCAGAGGAGCAGAACAACTTTCTGTCACAATGAGGAAAAACTTGGCCATAGAAATGCAAATGAGGCTTTCTAAATAAGTTCTTTTTACTACAATCCAATAGGAAAACGTCTTTCTTTAAAAATACTTTCTCCAAATTATTTCTTACTCAATAAAAATAATGGGCAAAACAAGTATAATGATTTTCATAGAAAAATGCATGGTCTACTACAAGTCATAGACTCAAAGAAGCTAAGTAACAAGGAGGGCCCAAGGGACAATGCTTTAATCTCACTCAGAAGGGAAAATAGAATAGACAGCAGAAGTGGATGAATAAAGAGAACAGGGTAGGAGAGGCTGTCAGGCAGGAAATAAGTGGGGGAAATCAGATGTGGCGAGAGTGGGGAGGAGAGGTAAGAAGACTTGGAGAGAAAAGGAAAACCGAGGGTGGTGAGTATATCTCTGAGACAAACTGGAGACCTGTTACAGGATAGGCTCCAGGGAAGATATGGGGATGAGTCTGACTGAGCCTCCCCGCAACAGGAAACAGAGAGTGAGGAGGCCACCTTCTAGCCAGGCAGGACTTCTAGTGATGGGAGGAAAACACCAAGCCATCTACAAAACCTTGGTTGAAAGCTTAACCTGCCTACAAGATGTGCAAACATAATGATAGAGCAGAGGCTGATGAAATGTCCAAACAATGCCTGGCCCAAACTGAGAGTCACACCATGGGAGAGAGCAAATTCCTGACACCATTAACAATACTCTGCTATGCTTACAGACAAGTGCCTAATCTGAAACTCACAAACATTAGACAAATGTTCTACAAGTCCTGTGGAAGATGTGGGGAAGGATAATAGGACACAAGAATTCCACAAAAACACAGAGTCAACTAACCTAGGCCCAGGGGGCTTACAGAGACTGAAGCACAAGCCACAGAGCATGCGTGGACTGAACCTAGGCCCCCTACACAATTTTAAGGGATAAACAGCTTGATCTTGATGTGGGTCCCCTAGTAAGTGGAGCTTGTGCTGTCTCTGACACAGACACTGCTGTCTACATTTTGATCACTTCCCCATCCTGGGACTGCCTTTCCTGGCCTCAGTGGATGAAGATGAGCTCAGTCCTGATGCAACTTTATATGCTGGGGTGGGTTGGTGGGGGATCCTGTTTTTCTGACAAGAACGGGAGAGGGGCTAGAGGGAAGAGGATGGGAGTGTGGGACCAGTAGCAGAGGAGGGAGGGGATGTAAAGTTAAAAAATAAATTTGAAAAATATTTAAAAATTAAAAGGCACTTAACCAGATATCAATATAAATGCCCATAAGGTTCATGGCATCTAATGTCCTTTGATATGTTTATGCTGTGTCACGTATTTATATATAAGATAGATAGATAGATAGATAGATAGATAGATAGATAGATAGATAGAT
>OU015747.1:102855391-102867871 GCA_907169655.1 Acomys percivali | reverse complement strand
GATAGATAGATAGATAGATAGATAGATAGATAGATAGATAGATAGATTTTTACGAAGAGAACCAGTTCATCCAGCAGTAGTAATTATCATGTCACCAGAGAAGAACACTCAGACACAGTCTATAGCCAACTGAACGTCTACATTCAGGTACTCCAAACCCAAATGTAGCTCTAAGCATTAAGAGCTAGGGGAATTTAAAGGCAAAAACTAAAAAATAAAAATAAAAACCCCACATCCTGTTATCTTACTTAGTTGCTGCAAGGGCACTTTTGCAAAAGGAAGAAGCTTAAAGGAAGCTAAGATACGCTGTTAGCTGGAGGGGAGGTTTGCCGAAGCAAACAGTTTAACAGAAGCTAAGACATTATGATCTTGGGTTCCTAAAATAGAGTTGGGTACTTTTCCACAGGACTTTCCATCAAGATCAAATTCTAGTTAAACCTAAAATATTCTCAGAAAAATACAAGATGGAGGAACCTCTGCACTCTTTTGCCCTGTCACAAGTTTCCATTCACCCTTTGGGAAACATGTTAAATTATATATCCTGTATTTTAGTTTTAACCTCAGTAGTTGATAATAAGTACTTGAAAAATGAGATAAATAGTTTTAAAATCTAAATTCTTTTCTATCTCTTTCCATTTTTTCCTTCATCCTCTACTTCTATCAATTTTCTATACATTAGTAGAAAATAATTCCTTGTGGATGACTGTTACTTATGCACATGATTATATATATGGCTACAAAATATTCCAGCAAACATATGACTAAATAAATGACTGAATACAATGCCATAGAACAGACCCAAACAATTTCTTTATTTCAATCTCTCATTTCTCATATATCCTTCATGCTCTCTGATCCATTTTTATTCAACTGATAGATTAACAGATGATTAATATGCCTCTCACTGAACAAATGCATATTACTTAAATATGTAGATTTCTCATGAGTAACTATTAATTGATTTTTATGCTAAATAGATTTAACTTTAATGAAAATGTCATAGTATCTTACCAAATGAAAAGTATACTCTACAACAACAAGGTTTTAATTTTGCCTTTTATTCTAGTTAATTATTTGGTATTGTGACACAAAATATACTCATCAGTATAGTTACCAAAAACATAACCTATCAAAATGCAAATTTGTGGAGCTCAATTCAAAGGAATGCATCTATAATATAACCCATATACTATAAAGCTCAGGGATCATTGTAGAAGAGATTGCAGAGAGGTTTTAACAGGCAGAGGGACAGGTAGTTTAATGTAATATCATTTTTATATATGAGAATAAGAAGATAGATTCAAGGTACCAGATATTGTGTTATATGAGGTTTACTAAATGAGCATGGGGAGAAGGAAAGGGAGGGGTACCCCAGAGAGAGAGAGAGAGTGAGAGAGAGAGAGAGAGAGAGAGAGAGAGAGAGAGAGAGAGAGAGAGGCAGAAACAGAGACAGGAAGAGTAAGATGAAGAGAGAGGAGACAGGGAGAGGAGAGAGAGACCTCCTGGAGGATCTGCTCTTTTATATGGCCCTGGGCAGGGCCAAGGTCCCATGTCATGTAAGCAATGGCATCAGAGGTAGGCAGACTAAAGCAGAATCCTAACAATCATGCTTTCTAGGAATGTCAGAAACCAAATCCATAAAGTCTCATGAACATGACTATTTAAACATCAGCCAAATTGGAACATTAAAACGGAGGAGGAAAGTCCACTGGGCATCATCATTACTAAAGAAGTTTGTTTAGTCATGTTTTTGTTGTGTGTTCATTTTTTTTTTGCCTGTTTTATTTTTACAGTCTTTCTATTTGTTTCTTGTTCTTTTGTTTTTTTATTTTTTGTTTTTGTTTTTTTTTCTTTTTTTATTAATTTATTCTTGTTACATCTCAATGGTTATCCCATTCCTTGTATCCTTAAATTCTTCCCTCCCTTCCATTTTCCCCTTTTTCCCCTCCCCTATGACTGTCCCAGAGGGGGATTACCTCCCACGGTATATGCTCATAGGGTATCAAGTCTCTTCAGGTAACCTGCTATCCTTCCTCTGAGTGCCACCAGGTCTCCCCCTCCAGGGGACATGGTCAAATATGAGACACAGAGTTCGTGTGAAAGTCATACTTCACTCTCCACTCAGCTGTGGAGAATGTTCTGTCCACAGATCTGGGTAGGGGTTTAAAGTTTACCACCTGTATTGTCCTTGGCTGGTGCCTTAGTTTGAGTGGGACCCCTGGGCCCAATTCTGCCTTTAATAATGTTCTACTTGTAGGTTTCTAGGACCCTCTGGATCCTTCTACTTTGCTATTCTCCCATGCTTCTCTCATCTAGAGTCCCAATAGGATGTCCTCCCCTCTGTCCCAGGTTCCTGGTAAATGAAGAATTTTATGGGACATGCCCCTTGGGCTAGTATGCTGATATAAGTGAGTATATACCGTTTGAGTCTTTCTGCTTCTGGGTTAACTCACTCATTATGATCATTTCTAGCTCAATCCATTTATCGACAAATTTTGGGAAATCCTTGTTTTTAATAGCTGTGTAGTATTCCATAGTATATATGTACCACAGTTTCTTTATCCATTCTTCTACTGAGGGACACTTAGGCTGTTTCCATGCCCTGACTATTATGAATAAGGCTGCATGAACATGGTTGAGCAAATTTTCTTGTTGTGTGTTGGAGCATCTTCTGGGTATATTCCAAGGAGTGGAATAGCTGGGTCTTGAGGAAGCTGTATTCTCAGTTTTCTGAGATAGCACCAGATAGATTTCCAGAGTGGCTGTACTAGTTAGTTTGAATTCCCACCAGCAATTAAGGAGTGTTCCTCTCTCCCACATCCTTGCCAGTATGTAGTGTCACTTGAATTTTTGATCTTAGCCATTCTGATGGGTGTAAGATGGAATCTCAGAGTTGTTTTGATTTGTATTTCCCTGATGACTAAGGAGGATGAGCATTTCTTTAATTTTATATTCCTCTGTTGAGAATTCTCTGTTTAGCTCCAAGCCCCATTTCTTAATTGGGTTATTTGGTTTGGTGGTACTTAATTTCTTCAGTTCTTTATATATTTTGGATATTAGACCTTTGTCAGATGTAGGGTTGGTGAAGATCTTTTCCCAGTCTGTAGGCTGATGCTTGTTCTCTTGACAATGTCTCCTGCCTTACAGAAGCTTCTCAGCCTCATGAGGTCCCATTTATTAATTGTTGACCTTAAGGCCTGGGCTGTTGGTGTTCTGATCAGGAAGTTGTCTCCAGTGCCAATATGTTTCAGGCTCTTCCCCACTTTTTCTTCTAAGTGACTTAGTGTCTCTGGTTTTATGTTGAGGTCTTTGTTCCACTTGGATTTGAGTTTTGTGCAAGGTGACAAATATGGGTCCAATTGCATTTATTTACACATAGCCTTCCAGTTAGATCAGCACCATTTATTGAAGATGCTATCTTTTTTCCATTGAATGGATTTGGCCTCTTTGTCAAAAATCAAGAGACCATATGTGTGTGGATTCATATCTGGGTTTTCTACTCCATTCCACTGATCAACCAGCCTGTTGCCGTGCCAGTACCATGCTGTTTTAATTACAATTTCTTTATAGCACAGTTTGAGATCAAGTATGGAGATTCCTCCGGAGCACCTTTTGTTGTACAAGATTGTTTTTACCTATTCTGGGTTTTTTGTTTTTTTATATGAAGTTCAGAATTAGACTTTCAATGTCTTTAAAAAATTGTGTAGGTATTTTGATAGGGATTGCATTAAATCTGTAGATTGCTTTTGGTAGGATGGCCATTTTTACTATGTTAATTCTCCTGATCCAAGAGCAAGGAAGATCATTCCATCTTTTCATGTCATCTTCAATCTCTTTCTTCAGAGTTTTGAAATTTTTTTCAAACAAGTCCTTCACTTGCATACTTAGAGTAACTCTTAAATATTTTATATTGCTTGTGGCTAATGTGAAGGGTGTGGTTTTCCTAATTACTTCCTCTGCAAGCTTGTCATTTGTGTATAGGAAGGCTACAGACTTTTTTGAGTTAATTTTGTATCCAGCCAAATTGCTGAAAGTGTTTATCAGCTGTAGGAGTTCTCTGGTGGAATTTTGAGGGTCACTTATGTACACTATCATATCATCTGCAAATAGGGATAATTTGACTTCCTCCTTTCCCATTTGGATACCCTTGATCTCCTTTTGTTGTCTTATTGCTCTGGTTAGAACTTCGAGTACTATATTGAAGAGATATGGAGAGAGTGGGCAGCCTTGCCTTGTTCCCGATTTTAGAGGAATTTCCTTGAGTTACTTACAATTTACTTTGATTTTGGCTATTGGCTTGCTGTATATAGCCTTTATTTTGTTGAGGAAAGTGCCTTGTATCCCCGATCTCTCTAAAACTTTAAACATGAAAGGGTGTTGGATTTTATCAAATGCTTTCTCTGCATCTAAAGAGATGATCATGTGGTTTTTTATCTTCACTTTGTTTATATGATGGATTACATTGATGGATTTCTGAATGTTCAACTATCACTGCATGCTTAGAATGAAGCCTACTTGGTCATGATGAATGATATCTTTGATGTTCCTATATTCGTTTTGCAAGTATTTTATTTAGTATTTTTGCTTCGATGTTTATAAGAGAAATTGGTCTGAAATTCTCTTTCTTTGTTGAGTCTTTGTGAGGTTTAGGTATCAATGTGACTATGGCCTCATAGAATGAATTTGGTAATGTTCCATCCATTTCTACTTTGTGGAGTAGCTTGAAGAGTATCAGTATTAGCCTGCCTTTGAAGGTCTGGTAGAATTCTGCACTGAAACCATCTGGCCCTGGCCTTTTTTTGTTTGGGAGAGTATCAATGATTGCTTCTATTTCTGTAGGGGAAATGGGACTATTTAGCTTGTTTATCTGTTCTTCACTCAATTTTGGCAAGTGAAATTGATCAAGAAAATCGTCCATTTCCATTAGATTTTCAAATTTTGTGGCATATATGCCTACAAAGTAGGATCTTATGATTCTTTGTATTTCCTCAGTGTCTGTTGTTATGTCTCCCTTTTCATTTCTGATTTTGTTGATTTCAATACTGTCTCTCTGCCTTTTAGTTAGTTTGGCTAACGGTCTGTCTATCTTGTTGATTTTCTCAAAGAACCAGCTCTTGGTTTTTTTGATTCGTTGGACTGTTTTCTTAGTTTCTAATTTGTCAATTTCAGCCCTGCGTTTGATTATTTCCAGACGTCTACTCCTTTTGGGTGTTTCTGCTTCTTTTTTTTTTCTAGGGCTTCCAGTTGTGTCGTTAAGATGCTTATGTGTGATGTTTCCAATTTCCTTTTAAAGGCACTTAATGCTATGAATTTTCCTCTTAGCATTGCTTTCAATGTATCCCACAAATTTGGGTATGTTGTTCCTTCATTTTCATTGAATTTCAGAAACCCCTTGATTTCTTTCTTTATTTCTTCCCTGACCCAGGTGTCATTTAGCAGAGAGTTGTTTAGTTTCCATGTACGTGTAGGCTTTGTGTTATATCTGTTATTGTTTAATTGCAGCCTAAGAGCATGGTGATAGGATACAAGGTATTATTTAAATCCTCTTGTATCTGTTGAGGCCTGCTTTGTGACATACGATGTGATCAATTTTGGAGAAGGTTCCATGGGGTGCAGAGAAGAAGGTATATTCTTTCTTGTTTGGGTGAAAGGTTCTGTAGATATCTGTAAGTTCCATTTGACCCATGGCATTGGTTAATGATGTTATTTCTCGGCTGAGTTCTGTTTCACTGATTTATCCTTCAGTGAGAGTGTGGTGTTGAAGTCTCCCACTATTATTGTGTGGGGATCGATGTGTGGTTTAAGCTTTTTTAGCAGATCTTTTACAAGTGTGGGTGCCCTTTTATTGGGAGCATAGATGTTCAGAATTGTGATGTCATCTTGGTTGACTTTACCTTTGATGAGTATGAAGTGTCCTTCCTCATCCCTTTTGATTAATTTTGGTTGAAAGTCTATTTTGTTCGATATTAAAATGGCTATGCCTGCTTCCTTCTTGTGACCATTTGCATGGAATATTTTTTCCAAACTTTTACCCTGAGGTAATGCCTATTGTTATGGGTGAGATGTGTTTCTTGAATGCAGAAGAATGTTGGATTTTTTTTTTTATGGACCCATTCAGTTAGTCTGTGTCTTTTTATTGGAGAATTGGGACCATTGACTTTGAGAGATATTAATGACCAGTGACTGTTAAGAGTCTTAATTTTGATGTTAGTTCCAGTCGAGCATTTGTGTAGTTGTGTTTTTGCCATGGTGTAGTTACCTATTTCCTGAGTAGTTTTGGTTGTAGCTTGACCCTTTGGGATGGAGTTTTCCTTCTAATACCTTCTGTAAAGCTGGATTTGTGGATAGGTACTGTTTGAATTTGTTTTTGTCATGGAATATTTTGTTTTCTCCATCAACGGTTATTGATAGTTTTGCCAGGTAAAGTAGTCTGGCCTGGCATCTGTGGTCTCTTAGGGTTTGCAGGATCTCTGTCTAGGCCCTTCTGGCTTTGATGGTCTCTGCTGAGAAGTCGGGTATATTCTGATTGGTTTGCCATTAAATGTTATTTGGCCCTTTTCCCTTGCAGCTTTTAATATTTTTTCTTTGTTCTGTATGTTTTGTGTTTTGATTATTATGTGACGGGCAGTTTTTCTTTTCTGGTCAATTCTATTTGGTGTTCTGTATGTCTCTTCTATGTTTATAGGCATCTCTTTCCTTAGATTGGGGAAATTTTCTTCTATGATTTTGTTGAGAATATTTTCTGGGCCTTGGAGTCTGATATCTTCTTCTTCAATGCCTATTATCCTCAGATTTCTTCTTTTCATGGTGTCCTTGATTTCTTGGATGTTTTGTGTCAGGAGTTTTCCAGATTCGGCATTTTCTTTAATGGTTGCTTCAAGATCTGTGATTATATCTTCTAGTCCTGAGATTCCTTCTTCCATCTCTCTGCCAAGCACAGTTAGGGGCTCTGGCCTCAAACTACATGCTGAGTTCCACCCGAGTCTCCGTGGCAGAATTGTGCATCGAGTTCAGCCAGGGATTCTGGACCCACACTACACGTTGAACTAGCCCAGGACTCCGGGCCTAAACTACGTGGAGAGTCCAGCCAGAGTCTTAGGGCCACCGAGCCTGTGTGCAAAGCTCAGCTAGAGTCTCTGGGCCCAAACTACCTGAAAGTCCAGCTAGGGACTCTGGGTCGAATCTGTGTGCTGACCTCAGCCTGTGTCAGCGCCCCAGAACTGTACGCTGAGCTGAGCTAGTGTCTTGGGCAGAACTTCTCGCTGAGCTGAGCTAGCGCCTTGGGCGGAACTGAGCACTCCGCCCAGCCTGTGTCACGGCAGGGGAGCTGTGGCTGAGCTGAGCTAGCGCCTCAGGCAGATTTGCTTGCTGAGCTGAGCCGGCATCTCCATGGCACTGTGCACTGAGCTGAACTCGGACTCTAGGGCTGAACTGTCCGCCGAGTCCAGTTTGGGTCTCAAGGCACTGCGCAACCCAAATCCGGCCCAGAGTCCTCTCTCCCACATCAACTCCACTGGCCACCACACCAATCACCTCCACTGGAAGGCTCTGAGCTGCAAACCTCAGGCACTGCCGCTGCTGCCGTTGCTGCCGATGGGATGGTGCTGCTACTGCTGCTGCTGCCTCTGCTGCTGCTGCTCTGATCTGAGAACATTCGTGCTCCTCCCATGTGCAGGGGCATGCACATCCTTAGCACCCTGGTCCCTCTGAACCGTGGGGCACTCCTGCAGCTTTGGTGTGTGGACCTCGGTGTTCCTGGTTCAGAAATCTGTGTAATTCCCTGAATTGTTCACTGGAGCTTCCAAACATGGTCCACATTGCTCACCGCCATCCTGGATCTGCCCTCTATTTTTTCTTTTTGTAATTTGGAAGTGAGAGTGAGAGAGATAGCAAATTTAGGCAGATATAGAGGTGAAGAAGATCCAGCTGGGGTTTGCAGGAGGGGAAGATACATGATGAAAATACATTCTTTGAAAAAATTAACACAAAATATTTAAAAATTCAAAGAAGTGCAGCTAAGGAATGCTGATTGTGGGAGAATTGGTCTTCCTCGGAGGCAAGCACAACAAATGTTTGTCTCATATCGAATGGTCATCCCTGAAAACATACATACAAGTAATATAAGGATCAAGCAGGTTTTATTAATATATTTTGGAATATATGTATATGCATAAACGTATATATATATATATATATATATATATATATATATATATATATATATATATATCTCACAACAATTAATGGGAAAATGGCCATAAATACATAAGAGAACAAAGAAGGGTATATGGAAAAGTTTGTAGAGAAGAAATTCTAATGTCAAAAAATAAAAGAAATATTTTGAAGGTAAGAATGTTATCAGCTAGTGCCTGCAAAGTATATCAAGAAATCTCTGTCTCATTGATAACTTGCCTACCTGATATTTCCACCATTGCATTTGATGACTTCTTTGATTCATGATTTCCTTTAGTCTTATAAGAGCTGAGCTGGGCCATGGGGTTCTGCACAAACTATAGCACCAACCAAGGACAATATGTGCAGTAAACTTCGAACCCCTACCCAGATATAGACAATGGACAGGACATTCTACACAGTTGAGTGGAGAGCGGGGACCGACTTACACACGAACTCTGGTGCCCCGTATTTGACCATGTCCCATTGATGGGGAGGCCCAATGGCACTCAGAGTAAGAGTAACAGGCTATTAGGAAGACTTGATACCCTATGATCATATAGATGCAGATGAGGTACTCCTCAGTCACAGATATAGGGGAGAGGAATAGGGTGAAAGTGGGAGGGAGGGAGGAATGGGAGGATACAGGGATGGGATAACAATTGAGATGTAATATGAATAAATTAATTTTTAAAAAGTAAAAATTAAATAAATAAAATTATGAAATTCAACTTTTAAAAAAGAATGAAAACCTCATGGAACTATTATCATGTTGTCACTTTGTAATTAGAACAATATTAATCTGTGTTGCTAGTCACTCATGGATAGCTGAAGAATATACAATCTCATCTTTCCTTCGAGGTAAATGTTTGGTTGGCATCTCTGGTTGCCCTCCTCATTCCCCACATGATGTGTTAAATCCCAGTGCTTTCTCCAACCCTGCCCCCTATAAAGAAAGCCTCCACATTCCTGGCATTGGTTCTCCTAAGGACACCCCAACCCTTTCTTCTGGAATCACCAAGTGGCAGACAAGTCATCTCACTTTACCTGCAATCCTTAACACACACCCCTGCCATAGCTGGGGTGTGACTTAATATGGCCTAGTCCCCAGAGGCTGCTGAACTCACCCAACAGCTTCAGTTCCCAAATAAACCTGCTCTTTTTACACTTTTAATCTGGCTTTGATTGGTTTGATTTGATTGACTTATTTTGTAGGCATAGAAAACTCATCAATAACTGCTGCTTTTTATGTTAATAACCATCAGTGTTTGATTGTTTGTTTTTTATTTATTACTATCTTGTTTATACAAGTGAAAACAATGAAATAGACTCACCAGAAAAACTATAGTTTCAGTGTTGCTCTTCAAAAGTCTTCACTGGGTAGAAAGAAGAAACTAGAACTTTAACAGTACCGCTGGTTTCCGGAATGGATGCTCTTACAGCTGATCATTTGCTCGAGGGAAGAGCAAGGAACTCCATTAGGTTGCCATATTTCATTTCTTCTACATTAGTAAAGGTTTAGTAATGGCACCCTTGACAATTGGTTTAGTTCTTGTTTTCGTTAGTATGTGTGCTGCTCAACTACTCTGATGGTGTTTTCTGTTTTTCTAGTGGGAATGTTCACAAGCAAATGCTTCAAATTGCTGAGTTACATATGGGATTTTTCTCTATCTAGATGAACTTACCAGCTTTTACTGCATTATCAATAACTTTGGAGTTCAATGGCAGTCCTTAGTAAACTAATTTGTAACAGGAAAATTCTAATAATTATTGTTTCCTCTTAAAATAAATAGAATATTTTCCTGACTGAAAACCTTCCTGTTTGTGGTTTTCAAAGAGAAGAGCTGCTAACAAGCAGTCCCTGTAGGGGAGATGTTTTCTAGTTGGGGTTTTACCTCTTTTCATCTACCTCCCAGAGCTACCTTAGCATCTCTAAATGAGTAATTAGCACTCTTCCTGCTGATTTAGAATAATGGGAACCTCTACTCAAAAAGGTCAGAATTTGAGAAGAGATCATATTAGATTCTAACCTTTCCTTTGAAAAGCTTCATTCTTTAATTTGCACAGCCTATGGATAAATTAACTACATCTATTTCCAGCATATTCATAGGAATAAAAAATAAGATCAAAAGAACATTAAATTCAATTATTTTTCTTTTGATACGTGGCTTTTACTGAAGAGATTAAATCTACTCTTATATTTAGGCCTTTTAACTAATCTATTGTGCAAAATAAACATTTAAAAATTGTAATCTATTTGTTATTATTATGAAGTGTTTATTGGATATTGACTAACATATTTTACACATGACTAACAAAGACATAATATTTGATTTATATTATATATAAATCCGTAAAAACATTAATAATTGTACCATAGACATGTAAAATACATGATTATTTTACAAAGATAAATACTTGCACAAAATGGGTTAACTTGAAATTTGCTAATGTGTCATGGACTTCAACTAACTTCATGAAATAGTACTGAGAAATATGTTTCTTTTGTTCATGAAATAACAAGAGCAACAACAAAAATAAATCCAGATTTGCCAAGCAATAATCATAGAAAGAACTATATGATAGAGGGAAGATACAATTTTTTTTCTGATAATATGAGGGAGTTCCAGTGGATAAGTATGATGTCAGGGTCCCATGTTGGTGTTTTTACTTCCATTAATAAAAGATTTGAAGAATATTTCACAGCTACTAAGATAAAATGAAGCTATAAACAATCATTCTCAGTGAGGTAGGCCAGGTACAGAAAGATAAGCATGCAAGTTTTCACTCATGTGTGGATATTAGCTTTGAAACTTTAGATACTTGTGTTTCCTTTGGAATATTCATAGAGAACAGAAAGTTACTTAAGCCAATGAGGAGGTCTTTTATGGGAAAGGATGGAGAAGGCACTGCTGTGAAAGATTAGAGTGGATGACAGGGGAGCATGGAATATATTGTGGCTGGGTAATAAACACTGGTTAGAAAGATAAATGAAGGAGGATACATATCACTGATGTCTATTTTTTGAAGGCATATGAAAACATTACTGTTGACGCTTCCTAAAAATATATCTATACAAATACAAAAGAGAAAAAGAGTTGAAACTGGAGTTCATTTATAATGGGTAACAACAATCCTGCTAGACAGCATGAGGTAACAAATTAAAAGTCCAGTGCCAAGAATGGGCAACTTCTTTTGTACTGTTGTTGAACAGTGAGGTCAATTACAGTTGGTTGCCAATGCTATTGCTTACTCTATCTCTAAAATGTAACTATAAGAGTTATATCTAAAATACCACATACCTGAGTAACATAATATGGACATCTCAAGCTGATACTCTTCTGGAACTTATCTCAACTTGCTATTTAGGTAGTTGTGGAGATGTGGCCAGAAGAGAAAAGTAATACTCAATCTAAACCAGATATGAAACCAGGGGCTGCAATAACAATTGGCCTGCCAAAGACACTGCTGCTTTTGCAATATTTGCAGGAATGTTATATGCATAAACCAAGTACTTTTTGAGTAGATTTACTTTCTACTTTTCAGGTCATAGGCACTGATAGAAAGCTTACTACTGTTATTACACTGAACAGATATAGTATTAAGCCAACTCCTAATGAACTTTCAATATACACGTTTATTACAGCATCTATCAACAAATATAGAGAAATCTTTGTTTGCAGTATATGATGATCAACACAAAAATCTACAATAGATCTATGCATACACAATAAGAAACTATAGAATGTTCAGGCTTAAATTGAACATCCATACCATATCTCTTCCTCCCAAGTTTTAAGGATCATTGCAGAAGAGCATGAAGAAACAATTTAAGGGTCAGAGGCAATGGATGACTACAAGGAAATGGTATCTTCCAGACACAGTAAGGCAGCTGTAAATATAAACTCATAGCCACCATGACATTGAGCATAAGACCAGTGCAAGGCTAAAAGAGCATACATTCCAACATGGAAGATGGAGTTAGGAAGTTTTACCCTTCCCCAGAGAGCTATTGGCAATTCATGGCTGCTTGGAGAGAAATCTTAAGTTTTCTCTAAACTTGTAGCCTCTGAAGAGTAGCTGCTTCTGTAGCAGAAGACCATACAATTTAGGGATATTGTAAGAGTAGAAATTGGCCTTGTTGGAAGAAAATAAGACACAAGGTAGGAAGGATAGGAGAAAATGAGCATGGAACTAAAAAGAATTGGAGAAGAGATGGTGTATATAACTAAAGCATATTGTATAGAATTCTCAAAAATATGAGAGAGAGAGAGAGAGAGAGAGAGAGAGAGAGAGAGAGAGAGAGAG
>OU015747.1:102824089-102849773 GCA_907169655.1 Acomys percivali | reverse complement strand
CACACACACACACACACACACACACACACACACACACACACACACACACGAATGAATGAATGGATAAATAAATAACTCAAATATATGCCTCTAGAGACCCTTAAATATTCAATAAAACAAAATTTGAGGAAGGTAGGCTATTTGCAGGCATATAATTATAGGAGATACATTTTATCATAGTGCAGAAGGCATGATAGCAGAAGCAAATGTCAAGTATTCACAGTGTCTCAATAGTCAAGAAGTAAGCAGAGAACAGGAAGTGTGGCTGGGCTATAAAAACCTCAAGTTCTACTTCCAGTAGCTCACTCCCTCTAGCAAGACTGTCTAAAGCTTCTACAGGCTTCCCAAGCAGTGCTACTAGCTTAGGGCCAAGTGTGGCTAAACATGATCCAGTAGGACATATTTTCCACTAAACTGCAACACTGTTTCATACTGACCCCTTTCACTTAGTAAGGTACAAGTATTTTAATTGGCATTTGCTTATTTGTTTTCATTTTGAATAGCAATTTATTTTAAACATAATAAGTATTAATTCTCCTGTTTTATTTTTAAGTTGTATTATTTAAAGTTGTTATTTTTAGTTGTTAATAGCATGCCAATATTTCTGTTTAATTGTAACTAAGTTATTTTCAGTAAAGTACATTACAGTTTTCTTAGACTTTATCAAACAGAAAGAATCACAAAGTAGGTGATTGAAGTATATGGAAGCTTATTTTCCAATGCTGTGGGATCAGAAGTATAAGATTATAGGCAGATGTGGTAACACATACTTAAGTCTCAGAACTAGGGAGGCAGAGGTAGGCATATCTCTGTGAGTTTCAGGCCAGTCTGGGTACATAGGGAGTTCCAGGACAGCCAGGACTACATAGTGAGCCCCTGTTTCAAGAGAACATAAGTAAAACAAAACAAAGTAAAAACACGACAGTAACAAAAGTGTGAATTTATATTGTCTACAGAGTCATGCTGAATCCAATGCTATAAGGGAGAATTTCCCCATATTTCCTCTTAGTTTCTCATGTTTTGGCTACTTTTTGGCATTCCATGCCTCAGAATCCATATGGTATTCTCCGTATGTCATCTTCAATAATCTGATCATTATTGTCTATCTCTGCATCATTTCATATAAGGAAATGACTAATATTGTATATAAGGCTCATGTCTCCAGCATAAGACATCAATCATCTTAACGTATTCACTAAAAAGTCATTTTCTTTCTTTCTTTCCCTCTTTCTTTCTTTCTTTCTTTCTTTCTTTCTTTCTTTCTTTTCTTCTTTATTTCTTTTTACATTCTGACTGATTGGCAGTCAGAGTGCTTATTTATTTATTTATTTAAATTTGTTCACTTTATTTCCCATTCGTAGCCTTTCCCTTGTCAACTCCCCTAGTCCTCAGAAATGGGAGCTCTCCACCCCTGACATTTGACCTCAGCCTATCAAGTCTCATCTGGACTGTCTGTATCCTCTTTTTCTGTGGCCTGGCAAGGCTGCCTCACCAGGATGAAGTGATCAACATGTGTCAAGGTCCACATCATGCACGGTTCTTGGATGGTACATCAGTCTCTGCACCACTCCTTCCTCCACCAGGATTTGTTGGCTCCATTGGTCTTCTTATGGAGCTGCTTCCCTCTCCAGGTCTTTCTTTTTCTCAACTCTTCCATAGGATTCCTGTGCCCTACCCTGAAATTTGGCTGTGTGTCTTGGCATCTCTTTGGATCCCCTGCTGGGTGGACCTATATGGTAGGAAAAATGCTCAACTGTACAAAAGGACATTTGTTCAACTCTGTTCATAGCAGCTTGATTCATAATAGTCAGAATCTAGAAACAACCTAGATGTCCCTCAACTGCAAGAATGGATAAAGGAACTGTGGTACATTCGCACAATGGAAAACTACTCTGCATCTAAAAACAAGAAACCGTGAAATTTTCAGGCAAACAGATTGAACGAGAAAAGATCATCCTAAATTATGTAACCTATAGCCAGAAAGACATGCATGGTTTATACTCACTTATAAGTGGATATTAGCCAAATAATATGGAATAGCCACACTATAATACAAATACCCAAAGAAACTAAATAACAAGGAGGACCCTAGGAAGAATGCTGAATTCTTATTCAGAAGGGCAAATAGAACACACAGCGGAAGCTGTAGAAGAGACGGAACAGGAAGGGAGCCTATTTTCTTTATTTCATGGACACTAAAGAGAAATGCTTTTAACATTGATGTGAAACTGCATGTACCCATGTATATTTCATGTTAGTAAGGCAATCTTTCAGAGACATTGTAGTAACAAAAACTTCATTAGAGATCAGAAGTAAAATTATGTGAGTAATGTTCCCTTTAGATCAAACATTTTATCTAAGATTCATATATGATTATTAGCATCCTCTGTGTACCGGAAGTGGTGATATTTCTACACCAAAGCACATAAAAGCTCAAATGTGGCATCCAAGTAGCAAATGAAAATGAAATCATAGCAAACAAGGTAAAAAGTATACTGTGACTTTTTAAACCACAATGTGCAAAACCCCTAGGCTTGACATTGCTCTCTCTAGCATTTAACAAGTGAGATAAAGTAAACCAAATAATATAAGAGCCAGAAGAGACATAAAGCCCAGAAATTGAATGACAGTTTCTATGTTGGCCCACAGTTTGCAGAAAACTTTCTCATCTAATGCACACACTTAATGGAAAGCAAACAGGTCACCAGAAAGAAAAAAAAAGCCTTTTATGATGAGCAAAATAAAGTTCACTTTTTAGAGTGCAATTCTATCCTTTCATAGGATCTTTGCTCTTAAAAAGGTTCAGTCCTTTATATAAAGCTTTCAAATATATGGCCCTCAAACAATATTTAACAACCTTTCACTCAAAGCAGATTCCATTCAGAAAATATGTCTATACAACGACTAAGCAAAATAATCATAGATGACAATATTAGTAAAATATTTTAGTTATATCTTTACAATAATTATATTCATAATCAGGGAAAGTCTTAAATTCTAAATTGATATAATAATAGTTTTAATGAATAATGTGTTTAAAAAGTACTTTGTAAAATCTGTCAATTGTAAAAAAAAACAAAAACAAAAACAAAAACAAAAAACAAACCCATAAATATCCAGATAAACAGATAAAACTGGAAACAATTTGAAATAACCTGGACTCGGAAAGACAAAATTTGCACATATTCTGTCATTTGTGTTTTTTAGATTTGAATCTTCAGATATGTTTTTTTTATTAGGAATATTCATAAATACCAAGAAATTATTAAGAGACCACAAAGGGGCCAGCTTTCAAGAACACTGTAGTATAATAATTTAGTGAATAATAATGGGAAGGATGTGGTTAATTTAGGTCCCAAACAGGAAAGCAGTATAGAGGAGGAAGTCTGAGAAAGGACAACTAACACTATAAAGATCCTGAAAAAGTCATATGTGAACCTACTACTATAGAAGAGTCCTAGGATAGATATGCACGGACATATAAAATGTTTTATAATGGAGTTACCCTGGAATAGGGGTGATGCCATAATAGAAAACAGAGACTAATAAATAAAAATTTGAGTGCCAGTAATGGGTTATTTCTTAGAAGTTGTTGCCCAATAAATTCCTACAGACATTCAAACATAACATGCTATAGTACATGGTCCTTATTTTCTCCCTCGATCTTGATTATAAGTCCTGTTTTTGAATATATAACATATTTGAGTGCTAGAACATGGAGAAACCAATCACTTAATCTCCTGGGAATTTTATCCCTACAAATCAGCATTCATGATGCTTAAAAGTGCAGTGTATAATTGTTGGAAAAGAAAATTAATCATCAGTCTTATAAAGCTATAAACTTGAAAGCTACAGTAACAACTGGACTGGCAAAACAGGACCTCAGTAAGGATCAGTAGTGGCAAAGCTATTATGGGAATAACCAAATGCTTTATGACTGGATTTTATATCTGCACACCACAAGTTGAAACCAACACATGGCACTGTTGCCTGGTTAAGAATTTTTGGTGCATAAATATTAAGGTAATAGACATTATGGGGAAAGCTATTAATATTATTTGGCTAAATGGACAGAATATTCAACTGAGTAATAGTGACTCAACATTACAGAATCTGTTGACCTTCATTAGGGAAGCTTGTATATGGAGATTAAGAGTAAGACGCACAACTGATCAAGGTGCTGAGATTGTGAAATGCTCAGATCAAAGTGGAATATCTGTCTTATACTCATTGTCCACAAGATATATTTTGGAAGTTCAAGTAGAAAGAATATAAGAGCCAGAAACTGTGACTGACCACATTGAGATTGTTTTTCAGACATAAAAGGACAGCTGCTTATAATTAGTCATAGAAGTTATGACATCGTGCACAAGACATGTGCAAGCTTAAGTCAGACCAAATACCAGGATGAAGTAGGAGAGGGTATTGGCATGAAACCACATCTCACTGAGGAGCTTTGTCAATCAATAGCTCCTGAGACAGCTCAGAGATTAAGAGCACTGACTGCTTTCCTCAATGTCCTGAGTTCAATTCCCAGCAACCATATGGTGTCTCACAACTATATATAACGTGATCTGACACCTTCTTCTGGCCTGTAGGTGTACATGTAGATATAGCACTGTATACAAAATAATAAATAAATAGATCTTTAAAAATTAGCTGCTGGGAGAAAGGGTTTGTTCCTAGTAAGTTGACAGGATACAAGTGAAAGAGTACAATCCAAGAGTTATAGGCAGATCTATTAGCCTTATCTGGTTTTGTTGTTTTGTTGTAGATACAGCATTGGGAGTGTAGGAAATTGGAATTCTCATTTTTATCATATCCCTAGGTCATAATAAGGCATGAAATCAAGGAAAATATCTATAAATTGATGAATAAAAATTAAATTATGGAGACATACACAAGGAAACACTTATTTATTCATTGAAAGATGAAATGTTGTCTTTTGCAACAAGGATGAAACTAAAGTACAGATGGGAAGCCAGACAGGAAAATGCAAATCTCTATGATGCCCTTTGTAAGCAGAATTTAAGTTAGGGTAGTATAGAACTTACCCAAAGTAGGCAGAAGCAGGAAACCACAAAACTGTCTTCTTTGATGGACCTCAGATCATGAACATGCTACTTGAGTTTGCAAAAGAAGCTTTACAAGCATGAAAATTAGCTCTCCTGAGTGGGGAAAATTATCAGGAAATTTCTGTGTGTACCTAAGATAATTGCATTGGTCTTTTAAAAGGGGATGTAGGATGTATCAAAAGACATGTGATACTGAAGATGGGTTGGAGACTTAATTTGCTGTCTTTTTAGAGGAACAGTGGAGGCTATGAGCCAAGGAATTTACACTGTCTTTGGGAACTGGCAAATCAAAAGAAATTGTCCCTTAGAGTCAAGAAAAAGAATGATTTTCTTTCAACATCTTTTAAACGCAATATCTTGTATTTATTTATTGTCTATGTGTGTTCATGTGCATGTTTATTTATGTCATAGCCCATGTGTGGTTATCAGAGGACAACTTTGTTGAGCCCCGCTCCCTGCATCTTCATGAATCAGTTTCTCTTCTTGTTTAGGTTACTATGCTGCTCACTCATGAAGAGTTGGACAGAGAGCTTTGGAACAATTCTCCTGTCTCCAGTTCACGTCTTTCTGAGTGAGTGCTGGTATTCCAGAGGCACAGCCCCTCACCCAGGTTTTTTATGTCGGCCCTGCGGATTGAATGTGGGTCTTCAGGTTGTGTAGCACTTAACCTGCCTAGCTATCTCCCCAAGCAAGTAACAGCATCTTTCTTGCTGTTACCTGTGCCTGCCCTCATTAAAAGCATTGCAAATGATTTTTTCAATGTCTAGTAGTTAGTTTCTTGGTATAGTATCTTGTTTTGTAGTTCAGGATGTCCTTGAATTTATGATCACCCTGCCGCTGAATCTGAAATACTGGAATTGCTGATGTGCTCCCTCACACATAGGTATGCTTTTGTTGTTTTAAACCCTCAACTTTGTGTGTTATAGAAATTACTATACCCTTTTTCAAATTAAATATATTCTAGTGATATAACTAAGTTAGGGGAAAACTATAGAATATTCCTTTTTTGAGATAATAAACTCAGTCATTAAATATATCAATGTTAAAATGTGTCAATGTTAACGTGAGTAGATAACTGAGAAGAAACGTCTTACAAATTCAAATTTGTCATAACAAATATTTACGAACTTTTGACTAGGGATTGCATAAACTGAAAAAGTTTTCAAAATTTATTAGACCAATAAAGCCCATTGTATTTGTATACAATTGCATGACCAATAGGAATATGGGTGTCTAGATTCAGCCAAATGGACATGTCAAACATTAACCACTATGTGCAACAGAGCTTCATCTTCCTTGCAAAGACACCTGCACCTAAATCACAAACGGCTCTTCCTTCAGCATCTTAGGTCACTGACTGTGACTGATTCAGGCAGCCTTGTTAACCTTTATCGGGAAACACATATTTATTGTCCTCACTTAGAACATTCCTTTCCCTCCCTCAATAAGCATTTACACATTTCTTTAGTCTTTTTCCCTCCCCCATTAATAAGAGAAACATTATAGAAGCAGACTTCATTTTGAGACCTCTGTGCAAGGGAAGCCTTGTCCAGCTGCACCCATCTCAATAAATCCTGTTTTATACCTTAGAAGACAGGCTAAGGACAATTTTGTATACTTTCATTTCATTTATCATATGACTTCAAAGAATAATAATTTAAGCATAATGTATTGTTTTGAGTTGCACCACAAAAAAAATTAATATGGTAGATACTAGTGTAAAAGTGATGTTGTCAGGTATAGTGTCACATGTACTTTATCCCTGCTTTCAGGAGACATTTGTAAACCAGTCTTGTCTACATAAAGATTCATAGATACGGAGACTGTATACTTAGGCCAAGACAGATCAGGGCTATGCAGTAAGACCATGTGTCAAGTCTTCTAATAGAGGGAGCGGACACCAACCTAGCCAGAAGAGGTGTGGGGACTCTCTCTGACTCCTACTCTCTTGCTAGCTTTTTAAGTACTTCCTCTAGCAGGACTTAGTTGCCAGGTGACAGGGGAAGAAGACACACTTAGCCCTGATAATTAATGAGCTAGTGTGGATGGGAAGGGGTGCTCTCCTTTTCTGAAGAATAGGGGAGGGGGTGCTGAAGAGGGACAGAGAGTGAAACTGGGAGGTGAGAATGGGTGTGGCTACACAGGATGTAAAATGATTACATTAAAACAAACAAAAAATACAGGGAGCAATCCAGTAAGCAGCACTCCTCCATGCTCTTTGAATTAGTTCCTGTCTCTAGGTTCCTTCCATACTTGAGTTCCTGCCCTCACTTCTTTTGATGGTGAACTGTTACATGGAACTTTGAGTAAAAAATCCCTTTCCTTCTCACAAAAAGACTATGTGTCAAACAAACAAACAAAAAAGGAAACAGACAAAAAGGTACTGAGAGGCATTGGTTGGTAGAAAGAATAAAAAAATACAGAATAATATTATTTCTCAGTACAATTAATATTTTTCTCTTCATGACCATAAAATTAAAAAGTTCAGTTTGTTTATGAAATACTTTTAGAGTTACATTCTGAGAAAAAGATTTAATGTCTCACCTTTTTCAGAAGATAACAATATCATTGTGGGTTTTTTATGATAATGCAATTAATAAAACATAATGAGAAACATAACATATATGAACAATTTAAAAATAACTCATGTCAACTTAAATGTCAGATAATAAGTCATAGCATTCACTATTGAATACTTACCTGAATAGTATTGAAAAAACGGGTATATAGAACTTATTATTTTATGCTCTAGCACACATATTTCAAATGTATATTCATAACTGAAACAGTGGGAAACGCTAAACCCTTTCACTTGTCACAGAAAGCAAAGTTCAAAATGTTTAAGATTTGCATATTTTAGTATGTATAGTAGATCAGATAAGCAACTGTAGAAAGAAATAACTCAAAGTACTTACTGATTTGTACAATTTCCCATTAAATAAATTGAAATGAGAACTGCAGTGAAGAGTTTGGTGCCATTTGCTCAACGAGTACACCTTGCAGTCAGCTTGTTGTTTTCCTCCATGTAAATTGCTTTCCTGAGAGCTCCAACAGCATGTATTAAAAATAAACACAAACATAAACCTCAGTAAGCATAACTAAAGCAGTGGAAAGCCAGATTTAAATATTTCAGAAACTGCTTTTAGTGAGCTCACATAAAATGCTCTTTAATTCTACTTTATTGCATTTGGAGATGTACTCCACTGTAACCATTAAAAGGATTCATAATAGATATTGAGCTGAATAATATTGGAAATGCTGATTCAACCACCCTTGTCATTCATGACATTTTATTAAGTTCTGGATGATTAAAAAGTGGGCATTAGTCAACAAGCCTCTAGCTTAAGACATTTGTTCATATACATTTTCATTATCCACAAATACATTTAAACTGCTTAGTAAGTGAAGCTTCATGGACATTACCAAATCTATCCTATTTAAAATAACAACCATTAAAAGATTAAACTAGTGTAAGAATAAATTCTCAGCATGAAAAATGCACTCTGGGAGAATGAAATCTTGCAACATGAACATAATAATTGTTGAATATCCAAAAGCCAAAAGGTCAAGAAAAATTGTGTTTAAAATTTCAAAATGGTGAGCACGTGGTCAGAAATTGTGTTATTTGAAGAATTTACTTAAAATGTACATTTATTTTAGAGCCACCTTAAATTTAAAAGACTCTTGTGATGATATTACAAACACTTCCTGGGATGAATATTTTGCATTAGTCCAGTGCGTTTGGAAACATTATCCTTAACCAATGTTCCTATTCTATGCATATTTCCATAATTGATTACCTTACAGGAGCCACAACAAATGTTGTGTGTTATATTCACACTGAACTTTTACAAACTGACTAGCTATTCTTTTCTTCTTGAGAAATTTGAGAAAAACTAGTTAGCTATTTTTGGATTATTTTATATTTCTTTATTCTAATACTAAAATTAGGCTGTGTTATGTGGATCAGAGATGAGGTTGATGATGGAGGTATTGCATTACATTAATAGCTCATGATGTAACTATGGCTTAGTGCATATCTTAATATTCATCAGTTGATTAAGTAGTGTCTATAAAGCTTCTCCCCTGCTCGCCTGTAAAGGTAGGTTTTACTCTTTCTAATAGAATAGAGAAACACTGTGTAGATTCACAACTAAGGAGAGAGGCTTTGTTCTCTCATCCCATGTTGAGTTGCACAATAATGTATTTTTTGAACTATGAATTAAACTTGCTTCTCTCAGACTTGTTAATATATTCAAATATTTGTTTCTATGGGCATAGAGACTTTGTTTCAATTCATAATTGTGGCTGTAATGTAATACTAGCTTTTTTGTTGTTTAAGTTCTACCTCTAGCTATAGAAATAATTTTAGTTTGTCCTTCAATCCTTTAAAATATCGGCTTCTATATATCTGTTTGTCTGTTTACCTACCTAGCTATCCTCTTTCTATCATTTTGTATTTAAGTATCTATATGTGTGTCTATATGGCTATATGCTGATCTGTCTATCTATGGCCTATCTGTCATCTCCCCATTGATATCTCTCTTCTCTCTTCTTACCCTGAGGTAATGTCTATCTTTATGGGTGAGATGTGTTTCTTGAATGCAGAAGAAAGTTAGATCTTGTTTATGCATCCATACAGTTAATCTGTGTCTTTTTATGGGAGAATTGAGACCATTGATGTTGAGAGATATTAATGACCAGTGACTGTTAAGAGTCTTAATTTTGATGTTGGTTCCAGTAGAGTGTTTGTGTGGCTGTGTTTTTGCAATGGTGTTGTTACATATTTTCTGTGCAGTTTTGGTCTTAGCTTGTCCCTTTGGGGTGGAGTTTTCCTTCTAGAACTTTCTGGAAAGCTGGACTTGTGGATAGGTACTGTTTGAATTTGTTTTGTAATGGAATCATTTCTTTTCTCTGTCAATGGTTATTGATAGTTTTGCTGTGTAAAGTAGTCTGGCCTGGCATCTGTGGTCTCTTAGGGTTTGCAGGATCTCTGTCCAGGCCCTTCTGGCTTTTACGGTCTCTACTGAGAAGTCGAGTGTAATTGTGATAGGTTTGCCATTAAAAGTTATTTGGCCTTTTTCCCTTGTAGCTTTTAATATTTTTCTTTGTTCTGTATAATTTGTATTTTGATTATTATGTGACAGGTAGTTTTTCCTTTTCTGGTCAATTCTATTTGGTGTTCTGTATGCCTCTTGGATGTTTATAGGCATTTCTTTCTTTAGATTGGGAAAGTTTTCTTCTATGATTTTGTTGAGAATAGTTTCTGGGCCTTGGATTCTGGCATCTTCTCTTTCCTCAATGCCTATTATCCTCAGATTTCTTCTTTTCATGATGTCTTTGATTTCTTGGATATTTTGTGTCAAGATTTTTCCAGATTTAGCATTTTCTTTAATGGTTGCTTCAAGATCTATGATTGTATCTTGTAGATCTGAAATTCATTCCTCCATCTCTTGGATTCTGTTAGAAAGGCTAGCCTCTGTGTTGCTCGCTTTCCTCTCTGAGCTCTCACATTCCCATTTTTCTTCTGTCTGTGTGTTTATCATTGAATCCATTTTCATCTTCAGATCTTGAATTGTTATATTGATTTCTTTCATATGATTGTTTGTATATTCCTCATTTTCTTCCATTGACTCTTTATAGGCATTCAGAGATTGAATATTTTTATTAATTTCCTTCATTTGGTGGTTTTTATTTTCCTGAATTTTTTCCAGTGCCTCTCTATGGGCCTCTTTTATTTCTTCTACTTTTTTGGCTGCGTCTTCCTGCATTTGATTACAAATTTTATTTTTTCCTCCATTATCATCCTCATTACTAAGGATTTGAGGTCATTTTTTTTGTATTTCCATTGTGTTTGAGTTCTCTGGGTCGTTTTTTTGGGGGGGGGATATCTGGGATATGGAGACGCCATATTGTTTGGGCTTTTTTGTGTGTATGATTTATGCTGTCCTTTAGGCATCTTGCAGTCTCTGTTTTGGGCAAGTAGCTTCTGGAGTTGGGTAGAAAGAGTCTGGGGATAGATCCACCTGTTTTCTCACAATTTCCCTAGGCCAGAAGCTCTGATGCTTCACTAGTCTGGATGGCAGGAGGCTAACCCTGTAGTTAGGGTCTCTCACAGTCAGTGATCCCCATTTCCCCTGTAAGGTGGGTCCTGTAATTGTCCTGGTCTCTGAGTGTGCATTGGGTCAGCCCAAAGTGTCCACAGCCTTCTGGGTCCCCTTGTAGCACTGGAACTCTCCAGGGACTGAAGCAGGATGGATGGAGGGGGTCTACTGGCCACTCTACTCCTTGTCTTCCCAAGATTTCCCTAGTCCCAGAGCTTTGATGCTGTGCTGGTCTGTGTTTCCCAGTAGCGTTTTGGGACCCAGACTGCTCACAGAGCCCAGGTTAGAGTCACAGGGCCCAAACTGCACACACACTGAGTTCAGCTTACGTCTCTGGACACAAATGGGTCTCTGGCCTAATCCACACACTTAGTCTAGTTAGTGTTGAGTCCAACCAGGGTCCAGGCCCAAACCGCACACTAAGCTAGCCAAGTTCAGCTAGAGTATTGGTGCCTGGACTGTATGCCAAACTCAGCTAGGGACTCTGGGCCCAAACTATCTGCTGAGCTCAGCCAGAGTCTCAGGGCTTGCATCGCTCACTAAGTTCAGCCAGGGAATCAGGGCCCAAAACACGTGCCTAGCTCAGCTATAGTCTCTGGGCCCAAACGTGTACCTAATTCAGCAGAGTCTCAGCGTCTGGACTGTGTGCCAAGATTAGCTAGGAACTCTGGCTCCAAACAGCACGCTGATCTCAGCTAGAGTCAGGGGCTGAACCAGGGACTCTGGACCCAAATCACATGCTGAACTCAGCCACGGTCTCTGGACCCAAACTGTGCAACAATTTCAGCTAGGGACTCTGGGCCCAAACTGCTCGCCGTGTCTAGCTGAAGTCTCAGGGCTGGGACCATGCTCCAAGCTCAGCTAGAGTCTCAGGACCCAAACTTCCCACCAAGCTCAACTAGGTTCTCTGGATCCAAATTGCCCTCCAAGTTCAGACAGGGACTCTGGGCCAAAACTGCTCACCGAACTCATCTAGAGTCTCAGGGGCCAAACTAAATGCTGAATTCAGCTAGGGACTCTGGACCCAAACAGCGTGCCAAATTCAGCTGGGGACTCTGGGCACCGGACTGAATGCTGAGTCCAGCCAAAGTCTCAGAGCCGGGACTGTGCCCCAAGTTCAGCTAGAGTCTCTGGACCCAAACTGCCTGCCAAGTCCAGCTAGGTTCTCTGGGTCCTAACTGAGTGCTGAGCTCAGCTAGGGACTCTGGGCCCAAATTGTGCACTGAGCTCAGCTAGATTCTCAGGCGCCGAACTGCACTCTGAATCCAGTTTGGTTCTCAGGGCACGAGCCGTGCACCGAGTTGAGCTTGTGTCACAGGGCCCAAATCTTTCACTGAGTCCCCTCTCCTGCAGCAATTCCCACTATTTACTATGTCAATTACCTCTGCCAGAGGGTTCCAACCTGCAAACCTCAGCCACTGCCGCTGCTGCTCTAGTCCAAGAAAATCTGCACTCCTCAACAATATTCTTGATAAATACCTTTATCTAATATTTCTATAGTTTGTTTTGTTATATGTCAGTAAAGCTAGTTCTTATAGTATATAACTAGTTTAAAATGATTTAACAAAACAACAAAACAAAGTAGTCAAGATTTATCAATGCCTTTTAAAGATTTTATACTACATTTTCTTTTTATGAGTGAATAACTTATTTTTCTCAAATGATATTTTGAATCTGGATTAATTTGGGGGTTTTCTGTATCATGTTTACAGTATATACACTCAAAAGCAGTATTTTAATAACTTCAAAATTATATGGGTAAATACCAAAGGATATTATGTTGAATTGTATTACAACACTACATTTGAATTTCAGCCATTCTAATAAGTGGGTAATGGAACCTAACTACTGTCTTAATTTCTCATGATCTATTGTTAAATAAACAACCATTACAAGTATATCTCTTTTGGTAAAGATATCTTAGCTACTGTGTAGTTGGTTCTTTTACCATTTTTAGTTTTGATGAAATATGTTTCTATAATTTCCAAATATTATTTATTCATTATTATTTTTAAATTGTTTATAGATGTATAGGAAGTCTAATACACCAATTTGTTTTTCATTATTTATTTCCAAGTGTTCTATAATGAACATGCTTTCAATAGACCCAAGAAAGTGCGCATTTCTCTATTTCCCTAGACACTTTATATTATGCATTTCATATTAAATGTGTGAATGCTCTACAAGTCATTTTTTTTAAATGTATTTCTTTCTTTTGTTTGTTTTTTGGAAACCTAGTTATTTCAGCCTGATTTCTTGACAAGATTAATTTTGAATTCTGGAGAAGAGGCTCAGTGGATTTGGACACCTGCTTTTCTGGCAGATAACTGGTTTCTCACCATCTTTATCTGATGGCTCACAACTACCTGTAACTGTAGCTGCAAGGGATTGAATGCTCCATTCTTGCCTCTGCAGATACCTGAACTCATGCATACTCCACAAAGATGAAACATACACATGATTTAAAAATAAAATGATTGCAGCGCCCCTCTTCTCTTCGCAGTCCCCCCAAAACACCCTTCCTGCTATTCTCCTTTATCCTTCTTTTCAGAGAAAAGGGAGGTCCCCTATGGGTCCCAACATGCCCTGGCACATTAATTCTTTGCAGGAGTAGGTACATTCTCTCCCACTGAGGCCAGACAAGGCATCCCACTTAGAAAAATGGGATCCAAAGGCATTCATTCTTGTACCAGTTACTGGGGTACTTACATGAAGACCAAGCCGCACATCTGCTACCTACACGCAGGGGGCCTAGGACCAGTCCACGTATGCTCTTTCGTCAGTGGTTCAGTCTCTGTGAGATCTGATGTGCCTATGTTAGTTGGTTTTGTGTGTGTGTGTGTGTATGTGTGTGTGTGTGTGTGTGTGTGTGTGTGTGTGTGTGTGTGCATATGTAGTCCTTGATCCCACTAGCTTCCTAGGTCATTCCTCCAGCTCTTGCATATGTCTCCCTGAGCTCTGTCTAATGTTTGGCTGTGGGTCTCTGTATCTGTTTCTATCAGCTGCTGGGTGAAGCCTCTCAGAGGAGTTATGCTAGGTTCATGTCTACAAGCATAGCAGAGTAACATTTATAGTGTCAGGGATTGGTTCTGTCCCATGGAATGGGTCTCAAGTAGGGCTGGTCTTTGGTTGGCCATTTTATATTTTACGTATCATTATACTTGATGTCAATGGATAGTTCAGTAAAAAAAAAAATTGAAAAATTAGAAAGAGACAGTTTGATAGGATAAAGGGATACATAGTAAAAGGGGACATAACAACACTAGAGTTGTATTCACTGAAAAGCAGAAGGTCTAAACATGAGGAAAAAACTGGGGGAAAGGCAACTTTAAAGGACAGAGAAATCCTTCATTTGAGGTGACAGCTTTAGCACCCCTTTCATTAATTGATAGATCATGGAGGCAGAAAATCAGTAAAGAAGTGTTTGACCTTAACACTCTATCAATCAAAATGATAGACTTGACACTTAGAGAATATTCTGTTTGACAACAGCAAAAACACATCTTGTTCAAACTAAAAAGGGTATTTCCCCACACATATGAAAACTACGTCCATTATACCCACTATAACAAATTTAAAAATAAATGTGATGTTTTTTGCATGAATGCATTGAAAATAAACTAGGACTAGTCAACTCAGTAATTGGAGTATAAAAGGAAACTTGTCTAGATATTTAGAAACCAGACAGTATGTTTCATAATACTTTAGACCAAAGAGGAAGTTTTAAGAAAAAGCAAGATTTTGTAAAATATGAAATAGTCATACCTTATCATATTTTATGTGATTCAATGAAAATAGTGATTAAAAAATTATACATATATATGTTTATGCATCCTTATGTGTGTGAGAAAAAATTACTTAATTTTCTTGCTAAGTAGTGGAGAAACATGAAGTGATTTAAAAATAATAAATACTAGAGAGAATAAATATAATTAAAAACAAGAAAATAATAAATAAAATCAGCATTGTCAATATCTCATTAGCTTGTTACTTAAGAGATAATAAAAGTGGACCAACAAAGGGTGGACATAAACTAGTAATATCCAAAAGTGTAGAGATTTTGTCATCATTAATTTAACCCATAAACATTTAAAGGACAATAAAAAATGTCCCAACAAATTTGATAACTTAGACAAAATTAAGCATTTTTAAATGACACAAACTAGAAAAATCTACAATTGAACCACACTAGGTAAATAATATTACACTATTAAAGCCAATGCATAAAAATCTAAGATGCTTTCATACAAGAAATCACATGGTCCACATAACATCTATCAAACACATAAGGAAAAATAATACCAAAACTTTTTTCAGAAATTAGAAACAAAACAAAAATGTCTAGTTATTTCATGAAAACAGCCCACATCATACTATAAGAAAAAGAAAAGAGCTCTAAGAGTGAAAATTATTTGAGAAGGTCCAAAGTCAATTCATGACAAAAATTTTTAGGAATATAAGAAGAAGAGGAATTTTCTCCACTGATTAACTATTACAAAAAGCAATGAAATAAAACAACAAAGCACATCTTAGCCGTATATTCACTGATAAAAATCTGTGACAATTTCATTTTAAGCTGAGACATTTAAGTTCTCAAAACACATTGGAAATTTTATTGTTAAAGTAAGATTTTTTTTTTATTTTCTTATCCCTGTATTGTATCTTAATTTCTAATCTAAAGGAATTATAATGAAGGAAAAAGCTTCCTTTTACAGTAGTAGAGTGTACTATAAGGGAAAAAATGGTCTCCAATTGTCCATTTCAGACTTACATTTGTTAAAAATACCTTGATAATGCAAAGACTACCAAATGCCAGTTTTGAAAAACTAGCCAATGTAATCCAACACAGTTTATAGCAACTTGTTCTACTGTATAATGTTAGAATACTGATAAGTCCAAATAAATTCCCAGGTATCACATTAGCTTCCAACCACATGGCAGTCAAAAGAAACAGGGGAAAATGCCCAAGGCCAAACAAGAGATGAACTCTATCCACGAGACAGGAAACACAGGCATCTGCAAAAGGCCAGAAATACTTTTCCCAAGAGCAAATACGACAAAACATGACCCAGCGAATGATAGACTCACTAACTCATTGAATGTTTTGCTAGAGATCTTTCATATGAGCTCCTCAGATTTGAACAACTGCCTTCAATATGAGTTAAATCCAGCAAGCATCTATTAGTCAGACTTAGTGAATTTAGAAAAGGAAAAGATTGTATGCCTAACAATTCTTTCTTCCCATTCATTTGCATATTCAGCTGCCTAAATGAGATAGCTGGACCCAAGAAATGGGCCGGCAGATCTATCTAGTCTCACATTTGATCACTTAGGGCTGTTTATTGCTTTAAAAATTCTTGCGTACTCAGCAAACTGTTCTCAATTCTGTGTGATATTCCTTTTTTTTCTTTTAAAATTTTTATTAATTTTTAATTTTTTACATATGCATTTATATTCTTACACATATATACATTAAACTACATATAGCAGGAAGGACCATGAAAATATCAGGAATTATATAAATATTACATTCTTGGTGTTTTGGCTATTTGTATTTGACATCCTGGAAGAAAACATCTTTTCTATCTTAGTACATCTAAAATTCTGAAAGCAAATCAATCTCCATCACTGCCTTCTTTGTAAACTGTTTTTCACTCATTTTAAGTCTTGCTTTAACCAAAGACCAGGTAGTTTAGTTATAGCAAGACTTAAAATGAATTAAAAACAGTCTAGAAAGAAAGAATAATTACTTTGGTACAAGATAAAATGTTTGTCTATGTAAGCACTCTCAAATGTTCAAGTCCAACAACCCTGAAATACTAAGTAAAAAGAACAGACGATATACACTGCAGCATGTTATGAATATTTTAACACCAGCCACTGAGATATATACCAATTTTAATTTTGTTTTATCAAGCAATTCTTTTGTATATGTGATCATTTGATGCATGTACAGTAATATTTATTAGTGAGTAAAACACTCATTATTGAATGTTCCAATGGTATGGTTTCATTTGACCTAGTTATAAATCTATAGTTATATTATTATTTAATGTTTGAAGCAATTTCATCTGAATGTGTTTATGTAGATATAGAAATTGTGCAGAGTAAAAGAGAAAATTCTTCAGAGTAAATATTGAAAGAATGTTTTTAGGATCAGAAGCTTAAATATAAACAGGTAGCAAACCCTATATAAAAAACTTACTTTTAGAATACACAACAGACATTATAAATGTTTTTCCTCACAAGTGAAATATGTGTACTATGTTCTTATTTAATGCTATAATGAAATTCTCCAAAAAAAGCGATTCAATGAAGAATGGTTCCAAGGTATAGTCCATTGGAGGAAAATTCTAGGTGTCAGGAAATTTAATTATCTAGTCACTTTATATTCACTATCTTTCTCTTCTTACATATGCACTGGAATATTCCCTACCCAGAGAATGGTTCCATTCACAATTAAGAAGGGTATTTTATGTCAACAAATATAATCATGATAACTCCTCATAGGTGAGATCAGAGGCCAATTTTCCACATGATTCCTGATAGTCAAGTGCTTACAGTAAACAGATGCTTACAATAAACATCACAATAGATTCAAGATGTACTTTAAAGTTGTAAAAAGTTAGGGCACAGATATAAATTTTTATTAATTAAACATTTTTTTATTTTTATACATACATTATATTATTACACATATATACAATAAACTACCTATAACAATAAGAACCATGACACAATCAGGAATCATATGAATGTTACATTCTTCATGTTTTGGCTATTTGTATTTGACAGACTTGAAGAAAATATCTTTCCTATGTAGGTGAGTCTAAAATTCTGAATGTAAATCAATCTCCATCACATCTTGTTATTATCAACTTAAAACATCTATCTACTCTCAATAACATCTTAACCCCCTAAACAACTAAGCTTCACTGTAAAACTAAGCTACCTGATCTTCAACTCCATCAGACACTGGAGAAGGAATAAACTTAATTACCTGAGTATGCCAGGTGTTCAGGTTAGTAGCTTTCAAAATGAGTTGATGACAGAGACAGCTTACTACCTGAATAGTCACCCAAAACTCTCTATAATGGAGCATCTTCTTCAGCTTTGGGGGCCAAATATATTAGACAGACATATTTGTGAGGCAGGAACTATTGAAGAATTGTATACTCTGTCTTGGCAGAGTTTGCCCTTTTTTAGGCAGAAATCTGTCTGTGGTAGAAATGAGGACATTTTCCTCAGTGGCTTGCATTCAAATGAGAGTATTTCTTTCTCCTAGTTATCCATAGGCTTAGACCTGAAATCTTCTACCCTTCTTACAACCTTATCTGTAAACACAAACTTGAAGCTTTTATCTTTCAGCCTCAATCTACTAACCCTGGCCTAGAATGTTTCAGCCTCTGATATATACTGCTGAATAAGCTCACATTTTCTAGTTCTTTGTGAACTATAACTGGCTGGTTCAGCATAGCTGTTATGGCTCAAAATCCTCTCCAGGTTGATTCAGTCTGTTTTCTCTCTCTGCTTCTGACTGAATTACTCTGTTTGTCCTTAAATTAACCCTGGAAATATGTTCTAGTCTTTGGGTTCCTTCTCATCATAATATATATGTGTGTGTGTGTGTGTGTGTGTGTGTGTGTGTGTGTATGTGTGTGTGTGTGTATACATATATATTAATGTACATATAAATGTGTATGTACAACCTGCTGAATCAATTTAGTGTTTCCCATGTGTGTATACTTTAGAGATGATGACGTAGTATCAGGTAACCAATTAGAAGGCACATACCTGGTGAGTTCTGGTACTCTTTCTAGGAATAGCAGTCCATAACATTTCCCCCATTCTTATTGGCATGTAAAGCAGTGTTGGCATTCTTCAGTTCTTGCTTAGGACTTTGGATTCCTGAGATTTCATGGGTTAACTTTCATGTCATATTTCCTCATCTTTTGATCTAGAAGACAGAATCTCACAGCATATTTTCTTGTCCTTTTGCTCTTACAAACTTTCTGCTCATTTCCCCATGTTTTCCCAATCCTTAGGTGCAGGGTTATTTTGGAGAAATATCTACCATCCCATGATCAGTGTTTCCTGCATTTTGAGCAGTTGTGACTTTCTGTAATGATCTATGTCTGCTGTAAAAAGTTCTTTGGTGGGGGGGGGGTGGTGGTAGTTATTCATATCTGAAGGTATAAGAGTATGTACTTAGTAGTCACTTAGAAACTATACTTGCTGAGAGAATTCATGGTCATAGATTCTCCCCTTGTGTCCATGGCCTCATGAGCCATGTGCCATTAAGATCACGGTGTTGGAGAGAATTTTCTCCTGTTGAGTTTGTCTTATGTGCATTAGACATCCTTTAATTATCACTAAGATTTAAGAGTCTGTATTCCATTTTTTGGCTATATATCCACTCTTGGACTTTTGTGGTTAGAAGATTTTGGTAGATAGGGTAAGGTTACTGATTCTTTTGTAACTTAGCAGTTAGTATAGTTCTATCCAATACTATGAAATCTAATTCTCAAAAAGGAGACTTCACTCGGTCAAGTCCTAATTTGAAGTGTAACTTGTCTTCATTAATGGAATCATACTGTTAACTTCTGGAATGTGGTCAAACAAAATGGAATAGCCCACATTACTTGGGAAGTCACTTGGGTTAAGCACTCAAAATGAATTTTCACATGCCTGGAACTTTAGGTTTTTTGTTTGGTTTTGGTTTTGTATTTGTTATTTTTTTATCATTGTTGGTTTTTTTTTTTCTTTTTTTGAGGCAGGGTTTCTCTGTGTAGCCTTGGCTGTCCTAAACTCACTCTGTAGACCAGGTTGGCCTTGAACTCACAGCAATCCACCTGCCTTTGCCTCCTAAATTCTGGGATTAAAAGTGTGTGCCACCACCAGCACCCAACTCAGGAACTTGAGGTCTTATTAGATGTCTATGGCTCTTGTGGGGAATATTGTCAGCATAGAGGTATTAAATTCATTTCAATTTTTCATAGATTTATCCATATACAAATTTATTTTTATTACAGCAAACATAAAATTATTGATCCCCTGTGGCATATTCAAACATTCTTAGTGTTATTTTACCCTTATTCCACGCCTTTGCTTCTTTGTTGTTCTCCCTTCATTCCTGTACATGCAAGTGTCCCTTCCTTGCAGAACTGTGACAGCATTCCAAATTCTATGCTTTCTTGTTATTTTTTCCAGTATCTGCATGCATTCCATTTTGTTGTCTAAATTTATTTCTTTTCTATGATCACATCCCACATTATTATTATGTCCCAGGCCTCATTCTTTTCTTTTCTCCCCCTTTTCCCTTCCTTACTTCCTTCTGTCTCTATCTAGACAACCTGTGTGTGTGTGTGCGTGTGTATGTGTGTGTATGTGTGCTGTGTCTACATAAATCATCTACAATATATATATATACATATAAAATACATAATATATAAGACTATATATATATATATATTTGATAAGGAGAATCAGGGCAAAAAGGAGCATCTCCTCTAAAATTTGGAGCTCATATATCATATGTCTTTTAAACATAAAAGTCAGTCATTAATTATGGCTGAGTATATATCAATAATCATAAAAGGAATTAATAAAAAAAACTAAGTTCATGCCATTTATAATCAACATCAGCTTCCAGATGTAGCAGCTATATTTGGAATGAATACTCTTTTATTTAAGAACACATATAACATGTGCATATTATTATTTTCTTTTTATTTTAATGTTTTGCATATCCTGAAAACTTTTGTGCCTTTCAACTTTTAATAAATATTTTAATTAGTGCACAGGGTTTGTTATTAAATACTGCATGATAATTTGACAAATTCATACTATGAATTACCATTAAACTAATGGAATTTATATTTTCATCTCCTCAAACAGTTTCGTTTCATGTGTCAGGAACTCTCACATTCTTCTAATTAGTATATTTTGAATTAAACATGATCTTATTTTGGACTAGAATAGTTCTTATGTGTTAAAATGGTATATGTAATTTGTCCTCTTTTACTTTAGTATGATATTTATATTTTTATATTTTAATTTATTTAGATTACAAATCAATTGTTATCCCATCACTTGTATCCTCCCATTCCTCCCTCCCTCCTGCTTTCACCCTATTCTCCTCCCCTATGTTTATGACAGACTGGGACCTCCTCCCTTACTATCTGGTCATAGGCTATCAAGTCTCATCCTGATATCCTGCTTATTCTTTCTTTGAGTGCTGCTAGGCCTCCCCACCAAAGGGAGGTGGTCAAATATGGAGCACTAGAGTTCATGTCAAAGTCAGTCTCCACTCTACACATAACTGTTGAGAATGTCCTGTCCATTGGATAGATCAGAGTCGGGGTTCGATGTTTACTATTGTATTGTCCTTGGATGGTGCAATAGTTTGAGCAGACTCCCCTGGGCCACGATCCATCCATCATGATGTTCTTCTTGTAGATTTCTAGGATCCTCTGGATCCTTCTATTTTCCCATCTCCTATATTTCTCTTACCTAGAGTCTCAGTAGGCTGTCCTCACATATATCCCAATCTCCTGGTAAGTGAAAAACTCTCATGAGACATGCCTTTTGGGTTAGTGCACAATTATAAGTGAGTATATACCATTCAATTCTTTCTGTTTCTGGGTTAACTCACTCATTATGATCATCTCTAGTCCCATCCATTTGTCCACAAGTTTCAGAATTTCCTTGTTTTTAATAGCTGAGTAGTATTCCATAGTGTAAATATACCATAGTTTCTTTATCCATTCTTCAGCTGAGGGGCATTTAGGCTGTTTCTAGGTTGCGGCTATTATGAATAAGGCTGCTATGAACATGGTCTAGCATATATCCTTGTGTATGGAGCATTTTCTGGGTATATTCTAAGGAGTAAAATAGCTGGGTGTTGAGAAAGCCCTATTCCCAGTTTTCTGAGAAAGCGCCAGATAGATTCCCAAAGTTGTTGACTTTTTGATCTTAGCAATTCAAATGGGTGTAAGATGGAATCTCAGAGTTGTTTTGATTTGCGTTTCTCTGATAACTAAAGACATTGAGCATTTCTTTAAGAGTTTCTCAGCCATTTGATAATCCTCTGTTGAGAATTCCCTGTTTACCTCTGAGTCCCATTTCTCAATTGGCTTATTTGGTTTGGTGGTGTTTAATTTCTTGAGTTCTTTATATATTTTGGATTACTATGGTATTTACCTTATAACCTATCTTCACTACATTCCTCTTGCAATTTCTGATTTATAGTAATTATTATTGCGTTGTATTCCATGAAATCAACTTTATAGTATTGTAAAATTGAATGACCATATAGGCTATATTAATTTTTTGTCACTTCATTTTTGTTTAGCTTAGAAAATTATTCTCCAATACCATCCATGTTTCTGTAAATAATATACTTTTTAATTTTTTTAAGGCTTAAAAATTAGACAGAGTAAGCAAGTTCTCAATATTTCCTGCCTCACAAATATGTCTGTCAGATATATTTGGCCAGAAGGCTGAAGATGATGCTCCAACATTATAGAGAATGTTGAGTAACTGTTCAGGCAGTAAACCATCTCTGTCATCTTCTCATTTGGGAAGCTGCTAACCTGCACTCCCTGTAGACCTAGGTAATTAATTTTATTCCTTCTCAATTCTCTGATGGGGTTGAAGAACAGATAGTTTAGTTTTACAATTAAGCTTAGTTGTTTGGGGATTAAGATATTTTAGGTCTAGATAGATGTTAAGTTGATGATGATGAGATATGTTGGATAATGAGTTCTATTCAGAATTTTAGACTCAACAAGATTGGAAAGATATTTTCTTCAAGGCTGCTAAAAACAAATATCCAAAACACTATGAATGCAACATATATATAATTCCTGATTGTTTCATGGTTCTTCTTGCTGTATGTAGTTTATTATATATATGTGTAATAATATAAATGTGTATGTGTAAATATTTAATAAAAATTGTAAAAAATATTAGAATTTACCTTAACACTGTTTCAATTCATTTTTCATGAAGATGCTTTGTATGTCTTAAGATTTATTTTATATCTGGCTTTGCCAGCATAAGTCTGAATTTCCATTTTTTCCATGTAATGCTTATTTTTTCTTTTTAAAATATATTTTATTAATTTATTCATATTACATCTCATTTGTTATCCCATCCCTTGTACCCTCCCATTCCTCCCTCCCTCTCATTTTCCCCTTACTCCCCTCTCCATGTCCTTTCTTTTATTTGTGAAAAATATATAGAATATTTTAACTCCTGCTATGTTAGTTTGTTTACCATTAAAAGGAAAGCATAAACGCTGCTAGAAAGTTTTAGTGTCATTGAAGATTTTGGTTATTCAGATGAACAGGTGAATTAAAAAGAATATGTTCATACTTACGTTCACCATGTGTATAGTTTTTAGTATACTTGGCAAGAATATACATAAAAGCATACACAAATAATGACAATTTCTGTTCAAAACATGTTTTCAATTTTATAATAACAAGAAGTACGCATTGGGCATCACAGAACATTTTGCCGTTTCATGTGAAAATTGAATTTGATTTCAGACCTAAGTTAATTTTGACTGATCCTGATGTCTCAATATGAAAGTGAATAATAATCAGACAAAAATATGACAACGTAGACAAGCAGACTGAGCTAGCAATAGGAAAGTTACAAGAGAATAAATGGAGACTCTCAAGTTGCCTTGATGCAATTTTAACTAAAATTAAAAATAATTGAAAAAGAATTTCACAGATGTTCAAAGGATTTCTTCCCAAGAGATTAATTTGTAGGTTCTCTAGTTTAATCACATATACTATTGAGGTATTTAATATATAATCAGCATTTCATAAAAAATTCAAAGCTTTAATTTTTAAACTCCCTGCAAAAATTACTAGATGCAATTAAAGACTACAACTTCAACATAGAAATATGAGTCCAGAAATGGATTAGGTTTTCATTTAAAATTAGGTATTGGATGTCAAGACATGGCAAATGATTGAGTAATTTCTAAACTACATTAAAGTTACAAAAATATTCCAGCTACAATGTTCATGCCTATATCCAGATGTACATAAATATGCGTATGCCATGAACCACCTATATTTTTATATTTTATTATCTTTTACTAGTTAGTTATAGTTTGGATATTCACATTTTCATGAGTTGTTAATGTTAATTTAATTTTTGTATAAAAATATACTTTAAAATGGAAGTCTAAACAAAATAATGACAATGGTTCCATGTTTTCATGTGGGTTTCTGAAATTCATAAGCATAATGATCCAAATATAATAATTATTAATTTTATACTTAGTCAAAATCCCAGAAATACCTGTTCTTTTAAAACACAAAAAATATAACAATCAGCATATAGGGAAGAGAGTTTTGCAACACAGCTTTCATGGCATGACATGGCTGCTAAAGACACCAACTCAGCTCCAGTGTTTACTTGCACAAGACCACCACAGTACCAAACCAATCAAAATTTCAGCACAGATGAGGGAGGAACCTCACATGTTTTGCCCGTAGCAGGGAATTTCTTAGCAGTTGGTGGTTGCTGGGGAGGGCATCTGGGAGTGTGCACATGTCCAAGTAGATAGCCTCTATCCTATGTTCATATGGGTCATACTCGTTGGGTTAAGAGTGTTGTGAATTATCACACAAAAATACAAAGACATGAAGTTGGAGAGACTCAGTAGGTAAGAGCACTGGCTTCCTTTCCAGAGGACCTTGGATCCATCCATAACACCAACAAGGCATGTCACAACTTTCATTAACTGTAGTCCCAGGATATCTGACGGTCTCCAATGGCATCCACAGGAGCTGAGCATGCACACGGTGCACAGAAGCATACTTAGAAAAAAATGGTCACACATGTAGAATAAAATAATAGGACATGAATTTAGAAGAGAGTATGGTGAAGCAGGGAATAGGGGAGATAGAGGTAGTTTATGGTAGATAGATATAATAAAAATCAATAACATTTTCAAAGCACTAATAAAATATTGTTAGATTAGAAAAAAGCAGAATTAATTTAAATTTCCAATTCCACAGTCTACATTCAATTCCAGTAGAGTTTAAAGATTACTTAAAATTTATATTGATAGAATTTTCTCTGACATTTATATAAACAAAACCTCAATCACTATAATATAAATCAAATATACTCAAATATATTTCATTAATATATGTTATGTTTGTAAATAAAATAAAATATCAGAACTTTTCTAATTGCTAAAGTTACATTAAATAATGAAAGAAAATGAAATTTACTAAAAGGATGTATGCAATGTAGATTGTTAATTTAATTGAAACATTATGTGAGAAATTAAGTTTTATAAAGTTATGAATAACATGTGAGTGACTGTGATCATAGGTCATTTAATTGGTTCACATGAAAACTAGCCCATTAAATATCTTATTTATCTAAACCACTATTATGTTTTTCTCTTCTCTTCTCTTCTCTTCTCTTCTCTTCTCTTCTCTTCTCTTCTCTTCTCTTCTCTTCTCTTCT
>OU015747.1:102803756-102816932 GCA_907169655.1 Acomys percivali | reverse complement strand
AAGAAAGAAAGAAAGAAAGAAAGAAAGAAAGAAAGAAAGAAAGAAAGAAAGAAAGAAGGAAGGAATGAATGTTTCTCCCCTCTATAGGGAAAATATAAAACCCAGTATGAAACTCCAAGGATTCAAAGTGTCTATTTTAACTGCACAATATTTTTCTGAAAGCAAATAAGTATTAAACTTCACCTTCCTTCTAAGGTAGGCAAATAATAGCAATATTGCACAATCAATGATAAAAACCTTAATTAGGACTGCCATTTTTTTCCTTTTTAAAACATTTTTTTTTATTCACTTTACAGGCTGATATAGTCCCCCTTCCTCCTCTCCGCTTAGTCTCTCTTTCCAACCCCTCTTCCATTCCTCCATCACCATTGGTATTAAACCACCCTGGTATATCAAGTCACAGCAAGACCAGGCACATCCTCTCCCATTGAGGCCATACAAGGCATCCCAGCTACATGAGAGGGTACCAAAGGCAGCCAGTACAGCCAATACAGACAGAGACAGCTCTGCTCTAATTCTTAGGGAGATTCACATCTGATACATATATGTAGGGGTCCTAGGTCCAGCCTATGCATGCTCTTTGCTGGTGATTCAGTCTCTATGAGCCCCCATGAACCTAGCATAGTTTAATCTGTAGGTCTCCTTGTGGTGGCTTTGATCCTTCGGGGTCCCTAAATCCTTTCCCCTATTCTTCTGAAAGACTCCCAGAGCTCTGCTTATTGTTTGGCTGTGGGTCTCTGAATCTGTTTCTATCAGCTGCTAGATGAAACCTCTCAGAATTTTTATTTTAATTTTTAAAACTTTTAAATCTTTTTGTTAATTAAACACATTTTATTTTTTACATCTACATTTATATGATTACATGTATATACAATAAACTACTTATAGAAAGAAGAACCTATGATGGTTGTGAGCCACCATGTGGTTGCTGGGAACTGAACTTGGGACCTCTGGAAGAGCAGTCAGTATTCCTAAGCTCTGAGCCATCTCTCTAGTCCCCAAAATTTTTATACACTTCTTCACCACCCAAACCAAAAAAAAGCCAATGACGGAGCTAGAACTAGAGACACAATTAGCTTTATAGCCTTCTTCAAAACTATATGTACGTTCATTGAGATGAATAGACTCTCCATCCAGTTAATTTCATGACTGATGTTTTTAATTTCAAGTTTTTTAAAGAACAAAGTTTATTTTTTTTTTAAAATTAAGTTTTAATTAATTTTTAAAAGTATATAAGCAATCTTTGTGACTATGTACTTTTACTTTGTAGTAGCTTGAATACAAAATGTCCTCATAGTATTAGACATTTGAACACATGGTCCCCAGTTCATGACAGTGTTCAGAGAGGTTTAGATGGTGTTGGACGTGTACTTTGAGATTAAAATCCTCACAACAAATTCAACTTTCTCTCGCTGCCTCCTGCTTGCATTTGAACACATAAGCTCTTATTTCACTGATATCATAAGTGAAACTAAACTCTTTCTTTAAAAAATAAAGGTTTTACTCATTTTTTTCCCATACAGGTTATCAGTTGATCAAAAACAGAATCAAAACTTTCCTTAATCCACTTACTGATTTTTCTCTCTCATGGTGTCACTTAAAGACTGTAATGACAAATTCCCTGAGCCTAATTTGTACATTCACATTGATTCAGACAAGATGTTACGCTTACCCTTTCAGAGAAAATATTGTCATCTTGAGAAAATATACATATGGCAAGTGGCTTCTTCTCCAGATTTGATAACAAGAAAAACAAAAGAAGTTTTAGGTTCTTAGTCAATGAAAATTAAACCTCGGGTGTCAGCTCCAGATGCTTCAGCTACTTTAAATGTGTGCACATACAATCTTGTTTCTAGATTCCAGTGATAGAGTCTTTCCTTTTATATTTGTAAATATGGAGAAGTCAGGGAGACAGACTTGGGGACAGCTACATGCTGGATTGCAACCTTATTGTATCAAGCTATATGTTCTTAACTTGATTAACGTGGCAAAAGTTAACATCCAAGAATCTATCTTGATTTCCACAGTGTAGTGTATAATTGTGTATCTCTATCATGTTTTCATTCTCTCTTTTTTAATTTAAATTTTTTATATTTATATTTTATTTTATTTTTAATTTGTTCACTTTACATCCCCATTGTAGCCTCCTCCCTTGTCACATCCCAATCCCACCCTCCCTCTCTCATACCCTCTCCTTCCCTCCCCTAGTCCTCACAAAAGGGAACCCTCTTCCCCTAACATCTGTCTTCATACCATCAACTCTCATCTGGACTGTCTATGGACGCACCATGGGTCTTGTCCTAGAATACTTTCTTGATTCATAGTAACAACACTTTCTTCTTGTTGAAATATTTAGCAGCGATGAAACAAACACATTGGAATGCCTGGACATCTGACCTTCTTGTTTATTGAGCCAACAGTGGAAACATCCATTTACTTGGCAAGAGCTCCCTGGTATTGGGGATGAAATGGGATGGGGAATAGAAATTTTTGGCTATAGTTTCATGGTGTCTCTAACTTTTTCCTCCATGGTCACTTACCCACAGAGCTGAAGAATTTGACTTGTGCCACATTTCCTTTTCTGTTTTTCGTGTTTGCCTCTCCAGTATCTAGGGGCAAATGGAAGATTAGCTGGAGAACCTGGAAGAAAGGCAATTAGTATTCCTCCACAGCTACAAGATACCCTAGGTGGAGCTGTTTGAGATAGGTAGAGCATTGCAGCTGGAGCTAGGCCTACCATCTGTGCTCTGGGAACAAGGTTTCTATCCAGAGAGCCAGGGTTAAGCACAAAACCACCAGGTACCCTATTTATCAGCAAGGCTTTAGACACTGGTGGCTTGTGGCTACTGGAATGCAGGCTACTTATACCACGACCAGCTGAGAATTGTTGTCTCCTTGAGTTCAGAGATCAATTTCAGAACACCTTTTGCAGTAACATCAAAAAGGATTTTCAGGCCTTCTGGGTCTGAAAGCATTTCCCACAATCTATGACATACAGACTTTAACAGTCTCAGTAGCATTGCCTCTTGGAGAGTGGAACATGGAGCCTGGGGAGAGCTAGGTAACCATGACAGACACTAAAGACAGAATGAAGGGGTTCCTAGACAGTGTTTTTCCTAGTATCTATCCATGAGAAGATCAGTGGTATTGGCTCTTTATAGCAGAAGTTATCTGAAAAAAGGTCCTTGCTAGTTCAAGCAGAATCCACGTGGCTGAGAGCTGGAAAATGATTCCTTCTTGAACCAGCTGGGTAACAGAAGTGTTTGCACATGAATCTGATGGCACCAGATACAGGGCTCATATTAGGCCCAGGAGAGACAAATCTGTTTCCTCAATCGTGGAAATAACCCCTTTGTTTCTTTGTTTGTTTATGTGCTTGTCTCATATTTTTTTTTACAACATTGCTGAAGTAACTAATAAAAAAGTATTTTATGTGTTTACCTTCAAAGGAGAAAGATTTGATAATTAATCCAATTTTGGAAAGCAGGTTTCTCTACAGAAATGGATGTATTTGCTTTTAAGTAGCATAATGTCCCAAGAAAATAATGGGCTTGTTGTCCAAATAGCTGTGTTTTTAAATCTGTTCTACCCTCTTCATATATTATGTTTACAATAAGTTCATACATCTCTGAAATTATGAGCAATCTCTATAGTGGTTCATGCCTATTATTTGTACCTTGCTTAAGGGATAAGACCTTGTCTAAAACCAAACCAAACCAAACAATCTATTCTGCCCACACCAACAATAAAAAAGATAGAGATACCAATAGGGAGGGTTAAATAGAGCTTCCCTATCCCCCCAGCCACCCAGCCCCCATGTCTCTGTCTCTGTGTCTCTGTCTCTGTCTCTGTCTCTGTCTCTCTCTGTCTCTCTCTGTCTCTCTCTCCCTCTCTCTCTCTCTCTCTCTCTCTCTCTCTCTGTCTCTCTCTGTCTCTCTCTGTCTCTCTCTCCCTCTCTCTCTCTCTCTCTCTCTCTGTGTGTGTGTGTGTGTGTGTGTGTGTGTGTGTGTGTGTTTGTGTGCTGGTTTGAATTAAAATCTCCCCCCTAAAGACCCATATATTTCAATGCTTTATTCCTAGTTGTTGGACTGTTGGGAAGGATTAAAAGGGCATGGCCTTGTTTGAATAAGTATGTTCTTGTTGGAGGAGATGTTTCACTAGTGGAGGGATTTGGGCTTTCAAAAGACCACACCAGGCCCAGTATCACTCTCTCTGCCTGCTACCTGAGGCTCTGGATGTAAATCTCTTGGCTCCTTCTCAGATCTATGATTGCTTGCATGCTGACAATGTCCCTGAAGGATGATAATTGACTAAGACTGAAACTGTAAGGAAGCCCCCAGTTAAATATTTTTATTCAGAAGAATTGCTTTGAGCATGATGATTCTTCACAACATTCTTTTTCATCACAACATTATAATACTAATTAATACAGAGGTTAGTACCAGGAATGGGGTATTGTGACAGACCTGGCCATGCTGTTTGTTGGTAGATTATAGAAGGCTTTGTGTTGTTGAACTAGAAAAGTGGTTGAGTAATTTAAACAGGGATATTGGGTCATCTCAGTAGAAGCTGGTACAACACTGGTGCTCAGAGTGATGTGGACTATTCGGAATATCACTCAAGAGGTTTCACAGAGAAGCAATATTAGTAAGTAGCCTAGAGACCACTCTTGTAATATTTTAGCAAAGAATATGTTTGCTTTTTTTCCTTGCCCTAAACATTTGCTGAAGGCTAAATTTAAGAGTTGTGGATTAATGGCCTTGGAAGAGGGGATTTTTTTGACAGACTCTTATGGATTTTGTCACATGATTACTAGCAGTCATTCTTATACAATAATACAATAAAAAGGAACAAGTAGGTTTAGGAGAAATACAAAATTAAAGTCTGAGGCAGAAAAGTGCCCAAGGAAAGTTGATGTTGGAACCAAGTGTCCTTTGTTCAAAAGATATTTTTTTTTAAACCTGATGAACAATAAAAGGAAGGATCCTTCCTAACTATGTTCATCAGTGTCCTACTGCTGTACAGAGACACAGTGACCATAGTAACTATTTTAAAGGAAAACACTTAATTGTCCCTGTTTTACAGGTTCAGAAATTTAGTCCATTACCATCCTGGTGGAAAACATGGTAGCATGCAGGCAGACATGGCATGGGAAAGGGATCCAAGAGTTGTACAGCTGGATCTGCAGGCAGCAGCAAGGGAGAATGACAACGGGCCTGGCTTAAGCAATTGAAACTTCAAAGCCCAACCCTAGTGACCCACTTTTCCCAACAAGGCTACCCCTCCTTATAGTGCCACTCCTTGAGCCTACAAAAAAAACCAAACCAAAACAAAACAAAAGCCATCAATGTCTGAAAGCTAATGTAAATATAATACAAGGAGGGGACCAAAATTTCAGCACCATCAGGCAGAAGGAGTTGGCAGCTTTGGCCAGGAAGTTTTGACTTAAGTATCAGAGATACAAGAATAGTGTTAGGAAAATTCCCCCATGGCTAAGGAAAGATATGATTCACAGCTTCAGAGTGATTCGGATCCCTCGTGGTGCATAAGGCTGTGGATTAATATCTAGTGGCATAAATTGGAGGCACATTTGCTTTCTGAATCAGACAATGAATTACATAGCAATATGGCTATGAAGGCTTACATAAGAGAAGGTGGCACCAGAGTACGTGAGAAAGTCATATCCCACTCTCCACTCAACTGTGGAGAATGTTCTGACCATTGGCTAGCTCTGGGTAGGGGTTTATAGTTTACCTCCTGTATTGTCCTTGGCTGGTGCCTTAGTTTGAGCGGGACCCCTGGGCCCAAGTCGGCCTATCATAATGTTCTACTTGTAGGTTTCTAGGACCCTCTGGATCCTTCTACTTTGATATTCTCCCATGCTTCTCTCATCTAGAGTCCCACTATGTCCCCTGGAAGGAGAGACCTAGTGGCACTCAGAGGAAGGACAGCAGGTTACCAAGAAGAGACTTGATATCCTCTGAGCATATATAGGGAGAGGTAATCCCCCTCAGGAACAGTCATAGGGGAGGGGAATAAGAGGAAAATGGGAGGGAGGGAAGAATGGGAGGATACAAGGGATGGGATAACCATTTTATAACCATTGAGATGTAACAAGAATAAATTAATAAAATAAAATTTAAAAAAAGAGAAGGTGGGGTCAAAATTCTGTCCTCTCAGATAGTCCCCATTCAGTAAAGGATGAGTTCTCTTATTCACAATTTCACATCAGAGACTAAGGAATTACATGTTAGGCATTTTCCACTCTCCTGGACTCCTAGGAAGACCAATTAACTTAGTCAACAAAATGGGATTTTTTTAGTCTGTCAGAAGCAATGCTAGGCTTCATGTAGAGCAATGCAATTATTTTTCAACTTGTAGCCCAATCTCCTAATACATCAAAGACCCCAAAATTACCTATTTGCCTAAACTTGAGGCAGCTTCCCTAAACATGGGCAGCGTGTGTCCTCTGATTTCAGGAATAAGGAAGCCATGTCTAGTGTATTTTCCTGCTGGGGCCCTTCTTAATCTTTATGACCCAGGTGCCACAAATCATTGCCACTACCTTATTCACCAAGGCTATAGATTTTCAACACTCAATTTTAATGTCCTTATAAGTAATGTTTGGTGCTGAAGTACACAGAGCCTTGGGGTGAATTCTGATCATATTCTCTGTGTACCCCCTTTTTTTTGTGCATTCAAGTGGTAAGCCTCAAATAGTTACTTAAGCGAAAAGAAATAGTATGTCCTCAAACAATTTGTTTTCAAATTCCAATGCAAAAAATACATTTCTCAGAGCAGGAATGTAAATCAGTCACCCTTGATAATGTTTCCAGTTCAGCACATTTTAATAGCTCAAGGCCTTGCCGCTAGCCAAGAGTGTCCAAGTACTTCCCCTTACCAGTCAGACCCAACTTTCCACTTTCCTATAGCTTCTCCTTCAGTTAAATGGACCATTAAGAATGTAATCTATCTGCATCTTTTTCCTCAGCACTACTAGTTATGAAACATTGTCTTTGTCACAAACTGACTCTTAGCTACTGCCCTTTGTGACTCCTGGCAGAAGACTATCTTCCCCATGATAAGCATGCCTTCCTTAGCACTGAGAAGTAAAGATCTTTGAGCCTTCTTTTTAAATTGTGGCATTGCATTTAGTTTGTACCTCCTATATAAAAAAATGTATGCTAGCTAACATAAGCTTTGTTTTCCCTATGACACAAGAAAGTAAGCAAAGTAGATTTCCAATATGAAAACAATGATTAATCAGCTATAAGCATGACACAGGTTAGACAAGAGCCACAAATGCATACATTGTATGTGATGAAACCTTGCTTTCAGGCGAGATGAAGTGAAAAAGGCTATCCCTAGCAAATAAGCAGTCTAGTTGAGACATAAGGTTTGTATCCACAACAGTCCCTCCTTAGACTCCATTAGACAAACATTTCTGGCTCCTCTGGTGCTCAAAATAAAAATATCTGGAGGGCATCTAATCATGATTAACTGATACTAGTAACCAAACCATAAAATTATATTTATAAAATGTATGTGCATATCCAAGTTAATTGTGCACAGTAAAAGTTGTACAAATTTCAACAGCATAGTCATATGTGGTATATATTACTTCCAGTGAAAGCAGTGTTCCTAAATTCATGTTTCTTATTGGTCAAGGTCTTTAGTGAGAAAAAGACAATAATTTTTCCTGCAATTGATTCCCTATTGAAATAATTCTCCAATAATTCAAAGGAAATAAATTACATTGATTTCTAAATATGTTTTAATCAGAAACAATGAATTGTCAGCTACACAGAGTTTATGGGGTCAGTTGTTATGAAAACGTTTGTAATATGACATGACAAACTACATTTTTTACTTCACAGCACTCAAAGCAATTAATATAGTCAAATATTTTAGAAGCGGCTTTCTGTTCTCAGTTAAAATTCTTCATCATATTACTTGCATAGCATAATAGTTCAAGATATGCAAACATAGCTGAATGTCAAAGTGATTTGTTGAGGTTTCAAGCAATTATTTATTTGTTCATCAAGATAAAAGTCATGCTTAAAGCCTTTACTTAGGGCCAGAAGTGGTGGCACATGCCTTTATTCCCAGCACTCTGCATGCATAGGCAGGCAGATCACTGTGATTACAATGCCTGGTCTACAAAGTGAATTCAGGGTAGCCAAGGCTACGCCGAGAAACCCTGCCTCAAAACAAAATAAAACAAAACAAAAACAAACAAACAAAGCCTCTTCTTAGAAAAAAACAAATACTATGATGTTGTACTGATGTTTCTAACTTCTTGTTCAGTTAGTGTAGGATTCAGGAGGTAAAATGTCAAAGCTCTCTGTCTTTCCCAGTAAAACATTGTTTGTTTGTTTATTGGTTTATCGAGACAGGGTTTCTCTATATAGACTTGGCTGTCCTGGACTCCCTTTGTAGGCCAGGCTGTCCTTGAATTCACAGCGATCCACCTGCCTCTGCTTCCCTAGTGCTGGGATTAAAGGCATGCACCACCATGCCCAGCTGTCTTATTTAATTATTTATTTATTTAGAATATATATTTAACTTCAAAATGAAAGTAAACTATACTTTTAATTCCCTTTTTTACAGAAAATATTAATACATGATGATGTGTTCTACTTAAACATATGGAGTTATAGTGGAAAACACTATATAACTGAATATATTTATCTTTAAAATATGATTTTGGATATATGTCAGTTACTCTGAGATATAAAACAGTTCCTTTATATTGCCCCATTATGTCAGCTATGGAAGTGCACCTGAAAAGTATCAAAATGATTAAGAGTAGTCATTGGCTATTTTTCCTGTCTTCTTAACTGCCAGTGCTTTGATATGACCTCTAAAAGCACTGCTTTGTTTTATTAAAAAGCTACAATTCAGTTGCTTGACATTGTAGCAGTGTAAATGTAAGTTATTTAATTACATTTTGCATGAAACTGATCTGAAGCCAGTGATAGAAGCAAATAATATTACATGATTAAAGTCATCATAACATATAAAAATTGTGACTTTTACATTTCTCTCATGTGTTTAACTGCTTCTGTTTAATCACAACTAATAAACATGTAATAGTGCAAAAATTGTAAATTTTCCCTTCAATTTGTAACAGGAAGAATAAGATCTAGGAAGCAAGATTTATTGATGATTCATGAAAATCAATTTCACTAAAAGGCATTTTAAGGACATCAGCAAGCAATGTGGTTACCCAGGGCAAAATTAAGCCTAAAAACTTATTGCCTTTGTGGCAGAACAAAATCATTTCTCTCAGGGAACAATATTGCATAGTCACAGCATGAGCCTTGAATTCTATTTCAGGGAAGACACAAGAAAAGAAAAACACATTAATATTAATCTTCCATCTATGGTCATGGAAATTCAAATTTCCTGCCTTGGATGTGTGCTAGAGTAAGAACACTACAATTCCTTCCTCTTCATCTGAAAGTGAATTGTTATGATTATATTATTAAATTACAGGTTATGCATTCATTTTACTTATAACAAAGTTGGTTATCACTATCATGGTTTGCTATTTTTTACCTTCCTTATTAATATGGCATAGAAAAAGTGTGTTGTTTTACATTTTGAATGCAAAAGAAGAAAACAAATATTTCATTCAAATCTGGTTTTGGGGGGTGGAACAAAAGGTCAAAGTCAAGAGCACTTTCTGCTCTTACAGAGGACCCAGGTTCAGCTTTCAGTACCCATGTGGTGGCTCACAACCATATGTAACTTCAATTCCAGTGGTGGTAGCATCCTCTTCTGGCAACCAGGCATGTACTGGGGAAACATACATACATTCACACAGATCTCTTATAGACCTAAAACACAGGTAAAGGAATCCCGTAAAAATGTTTGTGCAGTTCAGTTCGATTGAATGCATAGTTAGTTTCACTGTAGGTTGACATGCTTCTCAAGTATCAGCCTCACCCTCACCCCCTTTTCTTTTTTGAAACACAGTTCCTGTGATGCTCCTTCGCTTTACAGCTGTCATTGCTGTTACTCCAAATACGGATTTGGGCAACGGCTTTCTCTTCAGTTGTGCACAGTCATTGCGTATTGCAGAAATGGTAAATGACAGACTTGGACCTCACCTCAAGCCTTATAAAGTCCTCCATTGGAGTATTTAGTTCTACAAGATAATCACTGATAGGCCAGAAAGCAGGTTTTCAGTATGGAACTTTTTATTTTGTTTTATTATTGTGTCACTACTGCACTTTTTAAAAAGTAGTTCTTTAAATGCACCAATTTCTTCTCTGAGATAATGAAAAAAATGCAAAGGAATGGCAACATCCAGAACAAACCAGCTGAATACACGCAATCATCATGCAACTTCACACTGGGAAATATCATCTCCGATGCCATAGAGAAGATGTACTATATTTAGGTTTAATATCATAGAAACAGCACAGATTCAAAATTGTGCATTTGTCAGATCCCATAAGAAACTATTTCATTTTCTATAATTTTCTCTTTTCAGAGTTACCAAGAATGTATTCTCTCTTTTCCTCTCCCAGGCGCCTCTCTCTGTTGTGTTTTTCTTAGTTACTGGGAAATTTCCACTGATGCCTTTTTGAAATTCTAGGTTTATTCATCATTTTCTTTTCATGAGATTATTCTGTCTTAAAGCTTTAAGAATGTTATTTAGTCTCAAAATGATTTTGCTCACTTAAGGCAAGAAAGTCTTTCTGCACTCCGTTTAACTTGGCATCAACTAAACCATCAGAACTGCATTTTCCGTTCCTCTCTTTTACACTGAGATACTTGAGTGATGATTAAGTCCAGATAATCTTCCTCTGCTTGTATATATGTGGTTATTACATGGTACTACATCATTTTGAAAAGAGCAGCCAGTACAGCTTTCTGATGTGAAATTACTTACCAAAGTACACAGCATGACCCTGAACAGATGCTCTCTCTTGACCCATATAAATCCATCTTTTCTGTGTGAAGGAAACATACCAACAGCATTGTAGGAGTCTCTGCCTAGTGTCATGTTCTCTCCTTGATTTTTAAGACACATCCTTACATTTGCAAATAAGTGTTGCTACAATATTTTCTTGACATATAAATGCTTCCAATGTTTGATGGTCTCAATAGTCATCATTACAAGATGAAGATGCTCTTTAATACTAACACATTATTTTCTAGAACGCTAGCATTGACTTGGAAGCAGGAACATTTCAGTGTAGATAATAGGTGCCATTCAAGTAGAAATTCTACCAAGTACAACATGGCATTCATAATTAACATAAACTGTCAATTTGGTTTATACAATGTATACATCATGGCAAATCTAATAAGGCATAGAAGAGATATGCAAACATTTTTAATAGGGTTCAAGGAAAATAATCCCAAATTTTCACTCATGATTCATGTCTGATACTTTTTATTCTATATATGCAGTAAATTTCATGACAGATAACACAAAGTAGATTTAGGTAGCATACAACTATAACAAAAACGTGACCAACCGAAGCCTAAGCGCATTGGAAGAAAAATCTCTACTAAGATCTGGAAGGTATGAAAGATATTGCATGAAAAGAAAGAAGTAAAGACATAAATGATTTTATAGTACCAAGTTGGTGACAGAGCAACTGTTCTGTTGATGTGTTTGTACATGTGTGAATGTGTTCACACACATCCTGCTACATGAGCAAATGTAAGAACCTGAGCATGGAGACTCCAAGACATAGTCAGATGTTGTTCCTTGGGCACCTGCGACAGAATCGTAAACTGTATATGAAATCACCTCACCGAATAAGGGAGAGCGGCTACTCAGTGAACGTTAGGGTCTACTTGTCCCTGCCTCCTTGCGCTAGGATTGCAAGGTACATCATCTTTCTAGGTTCTGTGGGATGGAATCAAGGTAATAGTGCTTTATAGAGTGAGCCCATGGCAAAGCCCTGCATCGCTGATAATATTATTTTTGTTTGACACAGACACAATTAGGATAGTGATAAAGTACTGACTAAGTTGGGGTTGACGCTCCCTCCACAGAACTCTGACTCCCAGAGTTCTAGCTCCAGAACCCATGGGAGAAGAAAACATACTCTCAAAAGTTATCTTTTGACCACCCCCACACAACTGCATTGGTGTCTGTACACTAGTGTTATGTACACACACACACACACCCACCCACACACACACCACTAAAAAAAAAATGGCAAAATTTCTTTGACTAGATATTGATCAAAGAATAATGTCATTCACAAAATAAGACAACAGATTATTGCTGAGTCACTTAATATGTAATCATATATGTCCTTTTTTTGTTAAATTTAAGTATAAACTCATATTTCTACTTGTTCCATGCATAATGGGCTTAGGTCTCTGTTAATCATTGGTGTTATTGTGATCAAAAGTATGACATAAACAGCTTACAAAGAAGCAATATTTATTTTGCTCAAAGTTTCAGAGATTCTTGGCAAGATTATGGAAGATCATACTTATACAACAGAGACCAGAATATACTGAGTAGCATATATGTTCTTCCATGGCAGATGGGAAGCCAAAATGGCAGTACATTTGATCCTATTGTGATCCAGTGGACTCTAAAAGCCTATCTTTTGTTTGGTGCAGTGGATCCCTAACACACACCTTTTATCCAAGAGCTTTCTGTACACAGGATTTAATAAAGTTTACCCCAAGTCAAGAGGTGGAGCAAGAAACTAGCTGACAGGGATTAAAGAATAGTAGAGACTGTGAGTTGAACGGTATTTAAGACAAATGTGGAAGTAGAGGGGGATTTTAGCTTTTAGCACTTTACCTTTTGGGCTCTTCAGCTCCTTGGACTTTGGCTTTTGGCATCTTTTGAGTTTTGAGCTAACCAGCCTTTGGCCTTGGATTTTTTTTTTTTTTTTTTTTTTTTTTTGGCCTTTTCATCCTGGCCTGTCAACTAAGCTAGTGATTCATTGGAACCTTTTCAACCCAGAAGTGAGCAGAGTAGGAAGGTCAGCTGGGTGCTTTTTCTCTGCTACTCTAACCTAGAAGGATTTTACCCCAGTGTCTAGATCTAGCTCCTGAGTCTTTATTGGTAAAATAGAAAGATTGGGATTTTTATTTAAAATAAAACAAATGTCCTTATGTTCTTCAAGGATGTGTTAATTCTCTCTCTCTCTCTCTCTCTCTCTCTCTCTCTCTCTCTCTCTCTCT
>OU015747.1:102739716-102803746 GCA_907169655.1 Acomys percivali | reverse complement strand
TCTCTCTCTCTCTCTCTCTCTCTCTCTCTCTCTCTCTCTCTCTCTCTATCAATTTGTTCACTTTACATCTCAACTGTAGCCACCTCCCTCATCATCTCCACATCCCACCCTCTCTCATAACCTCTCCTTCCCTCATAACCCCTCCCCTAGTGCTCAGAAAGGGGGAGCTCTTCCCCCCCCCCCGGAACAGCTGATTTCAGCCTATCAAGTCTCATCTCGACTGCCTGTATCTTCTTCTTCTTTGGCCTGGCAAGGCTGCCGAGCCAGGAGGAAATGATCAATGAGTAGCACCAGAGTCCATTTCACAAGTAGCCCCCTACTCCACATATTACAGGAACCGCAAAGAGATGTAGGAGCCTATCTCCTACATCTGAGCAGAGAGTCTAGGTCCTCAACATGCATGGTCCTTGGTTGGTGCATCAGCCTCTGCAGCACTCCCCTCCTCTGCCCAGATTTGTTGGCTCCATTGGGCTCCATCTGGATCTCCTGACCCCTCCAGGTCCTTCTGTGCTCCAACTTCTCCATGAAACTCCCTACACTCCACGTTGAAGTTTGGCTGTGAGTCTCAGCATATGCTTGGATCCCCTGCTAAGTGGAGTCTTTCTGAGGACCTCTATGTTAGGCTCCTGTCAGTTCCTTCTCTTCAACTACTTCCATCGTCTATTATATTAGCCCTTCTGAAGGAGAATTAAGCATTCTCACTAGCGTCCTCCTTCTTAATTAACTTCTTTAGATCTGTGTATTGAGTTTTCCTTTGTCTCTGATAATTTTTCACTCTTTTTCTCATACTAAAGAGTTATGACTGTCTAAAAAGCAAATTATTTATGGAACACTGAATGTTTGCTGTTGGTTAATTTTACAAAACAAGTGAATAGAAGTTCTCATAGTTAATCCACAGACTATGCAGCACATGAACATCATGACTCTGATACAAATGCAATAATTAAGAAAACCTGGAGGTCTAGAAATGATATAAATTTTTCTCTTAAGGAGACCCTGTAAACTGAATCATTTGCCTCCATTTCTACATTTAAGTTTTAATCAGATCAATGATCTTGTCTTAGTTATTTTTCACCTGTACTGCTTTACATTTCCATTAGCACGCCGAGAAGCAAGAAAGAATGTCATTTTTTACCTTCAATTTTTTTTTACCCAATTGCAAATATTTTTATTATAGTTTAAATCAAAACATCATATATTTTAAGTTATTTTATTTTGCTTATTAAAATATATTTTTATATTTTTTCCCTGTGACAATGTTTTTCTCTGGATTAAGGTTTCTTAATTTCTATGAAGTTTTCTCTTTATTCATAGCATTAACTAGAAGCTTAGAGCATAATATGATTTTGGGTTCATAATTAGGATTTAAATATGCAATGCAACTTGAAATTTTAGTATGATATACCCCTAACTACAAATATTTTAAAATAAAATTTTATAGACAATGAATAAAACATTTACATTTATCATTAATAAGATACTAACATCTTGAACATGTAGGAATTTTTAAATTCTGTATAGACACTTTTCTAAAAAAATTAATCTGGCACCAATGATATTTTATAATTTTTCCATTACAACTCATTCTTAATTTCTTATAATTTTATTTATGCAAATATTATATAAGTATAACATTTCTTCCTTTCTTTTTCTTCCTTCAATACCTTCCATATATCTCTTCTTGTTCTCATTCAAAGACATATAGTCATAGATAATTTTCTTTGCAACATCTGGAGACTGCTACAATAAACTAAAAACAGTCAAAGTACAGTTCTATGGAATGTAATCCCAGGGATATACCTGCAGCAAACTTCCATAGCTAAGGTTGAGGCACCATTGCAGGAGAGAATGCAGAAAGATCATAAGAGCTTGAGGATGAAGGAGTTTGCTCTGAGATTGTGTCTGTTAATAATATCAGAATCTCCATCAATAAAACCTAATTGGCATGACTTCATAATATGAACTAAATGAGGATGGCATCTATGAACCTTCCAATGAGGACAGAAAAAAATTCACATAGCCTCATTTCTACACAAAACTCTAGAGGTAACTGAGGAAATATAGGAAATGAAGTAGTTTTTCTCAGGGAGTAGCATACCAATTGGTTGTGTAGTGCCAAATAATCAGCCTGAAAACATCTATATCTATATCTATATCTATATCTATATCTATATCTATATCTATATCGATATCTATCTATCTATCTATATATTATTATATGGACTGAACATATTATATATAAACAAACATGCATGATTTTATTATTAAACACAGTAATTATGTTGAGTTCAGAGACTATGCAAAACAGGATCAACAGCATGAAATACCAAAATAATGTTGATAGAAGCTATACTTTGTAAGTTGAATACTTATAGGCATGATATTAAAGTGATTAATCTTGTGTAATTTTTTGTACTTATTTAATTTTTTCTCATTTTTATTTAATTTTGAAATTATAATTTAACTGCAATGTTTCTTCTTTGCTTTTACTTTCTTCAACTCAGCCAATATTCCACTCACTACTCTTCTTCAAATTCATAGGTTCTTTATTCTAATGATTATTGCATGCCTATATATATTTAAATATATTATTGATTTTTTTTGTTTGTTTTTCGAGACAGGGTTTCTCTGTGTAGCCTTAACTGTCCTGGACTCACTTTGTAGACCAGACTGGCCTCGAACTCACAGTGATCCGCCTGCCTCTGCTTCCCGAGTGCTGGGGTTAAAGGCGTGCGCCACCACACCCAGCTTTATTATTGATTTTTTAATTAATGAATTTATTCAATTTACATCCTGATCATAGTCTCATCCCTCCTCACCTCCCAGTGCCACCCCATCTTCCTTTCCCCCATCCCACTCCTCTATTCCTCAGAAAAGGGGAGGCCCAACTTCCAATCCACCCGAGGTCATCAAGTTGCATCAGGACTGAGCACATCCTCTTCCGCTGTGGCCTGGCAAGGCAGAACCACCAGGGGGAAGTGATCAGAAAAACTGGCAACAGAGTCCAAGTCAGAGAAAGCTCCCTCCAGTACTCCCCTTAGTAAAGTACGCATATGAAGCCTGAGCTGCTGATCAGCTACATCTTTGTAGGAGGCCTAGTTCCAGTCCAGCGTGATCATTGGTTGGTACTTCAATTGCAGCAACCCCATTGAGCCCTCGTTAGTTGGCTTTGAGGAGCTTGGTCTCCTCTAGGTCCTTCTTTCCTTCTCTCCCACTTCTCCTCTGTATTCTTTATGTTTCATCAATGTTTGGCTGCGAGTTTCAGCATCGGTTTCGAAGTGCTGCTAGGTGGAGCCCTTCAGAGGACAAGTCGGCTAGGCTACTGTCTGCAGGTATAACGGAGTACAGTGAACAGTGTCAGAGGCTGGCTTTCTCCCATGGGCTGGGTCTTGAGTCAAGGCAGGTATTGGTTGGACATTCCCTCAATACAGATATTGAGCAGACTCTATTCTACATTTGTCACTGCACGTCTTGTAGTCAGGATGAATTTGGGGTAGTGGTTTTTATGGGTGACTTGATGCTCCCTGGCCTCTACTAAAATACTTATCTAGTTAGAGGGTGTCTTATTCAGTCTCTATGGACCCTGCTACTATGAGTTTCTGCTAGAGTCTCCCTCATATCCTCCCAGGAGCCTACCCTGAGTCAGGTCTCCAGTTTGTCACAGAGCTGCTCCCACCCTCAGTTTCTCTTTTCTCTATACGTCTCCTGTCCTCCCAGTATTGCATTACCCAGGTATGATCTCCACCCTCATATCTCTCTGAGCTCACTCTCTCACCATGTTCCCTCTCTTCAACCACTACCTTTGCCTATTATATTCCCACTTCCGGGTGAGATTTAAGATTCTTCCCTTGGATCCTTCTTTTGGTCTGTGCATTGTATATATGTACTATAAACACATTGTACTAAATGACTGTAATCCACTTATGAGTGAGTACATACCATGTGTGGCTTTCTGGGTTTGAGTTACCTCACTCAAGATGATCCATTCATTTGGCTGAAAAATTTGTTATTTCTTTGGTTTTTGTAGTTGAGTAATATCCAACTGCATAAATGGACCAGTTTCTGTATCCATTCTTTATCCATTTATCCAAACAACACCTAGATCCTGGCTGTGAACACATTTGAGCAAGTGTCACTGTTGGATGGTGGAGCATCTTTTGGATACACACACAGGAGTGGTATAGTTGGGATCTGCGGTGAGCTGTTCTTAATTTCTTGAGAAAGCACCAGATTGATTTCCATAGTGGTTGTACAAGGTTGTTTCCCACCAGCAATGAAGGAGTGTTCCCTTTTCTCCCCTCTTCACCAGCATGTGCTGTCATTTGAGATTTCAGTTTGTTTACGTGGTGGATTAGATTGATGGATATTCATATTTTGAACAATCCATAAATCACAGGGATGAAGCACACTTAATCATGGTGGATAATGTAATTGATGTGTTCTTGGGTCTGGTGTGTGAGTATTTTTTTTGAGGTTATTTTTTTGCATCAGAGTTTATCAGTGAATTTGGCCCAAATTTTTCTTTTTCTTTTTCTTTTTCTTTTTCTTTTTCTTTTTTTTTGTTGAGTCTGTGTGATTTAAGTATCACAGTGATGTTGGCGTCATAGAACGAATGAGTTTAGCAATGTTCTTTCTGTTTCTATTCTATGGAATAATTTAAGGAGTATTGGTATTAGCTCTTTATTGAATGCTTGGTAGAATTCTGCACTAAAGTCATTTAGCCCTTTTAGTTAGGTTTTTCATGACTGTGTCTATTTCCTTAAGGGCTATAAGACTGTTTAAACTCTTTATCTGATCTTGTTTAATGAAGTCTATCAAGAAAATTGTAAATTTTCTTTAGATTTTCCAGGCATCTACTCCTCTTTGGTGAGTCTTCTTTTCTTTGTTCTAGGGCTTGCCATTGTGCTGTTAACTTGCTAGTATGGATATATATATATATATATATATATATATATATATATATATATATATATCAATTTGTTGTTGAGTTTGTATTATATGGTTGCTTTAAGGGCTGAACTGTTTTCTATAAGAAACTTTAAGAGTTTAATTTTTCTTGTCACCCACATAACATTTACATGTTTCTGTGTTAGAATAGCAATTCCAAAACAATTTGCCAATCTTAAAACAGACTAACAAAAAGGTGCCATGTTTCTCTGTTGATGGAATATTAATTTCAGTCATCATGGAGCTGAGGATATATTGGTCTCTTACCTCTTATCTGATCTTCTTCAGCAATTTCCCATTTCACCTCTTCATAATCATATTTTCATGAAAAATTTAACTCTTATTTCAACTTTCTTTTTCAACCTATCCTTGAAACTGCCACTTCTGGAGTTTCTTATTATCTTAATACTACTTAGAAGCAAACTCCAAAATTATATCCAGGGATCAGGGACAACTTTCAGTGGTGGAGTTCATGTTTAGCCTATGTGAAGGACTGAATTCAATCCTATTTAACAGGTCTCCACAAACTCAATAAAAACACAAACATTGCCTTATTTGATGTACAAAAAAAATGTGTTTTGGAGGCTCGAACGATGGTCCAGAGGTGAAGAGTACTTGATGATTTTGCAGAGAACATATTTTAATTCCAAGCACTCACATGCTGGCTACTATTTATATGCAATACTTAATCTAGAAACTTGGTTGCTTAAGCAAAGGATCACATCCAAAGACCAAGGTTTGTGTGATCCAGTGGAATACAGACACACCCTTAGTACACTTTATTCCCTCTGGCTGAAATACAGACATATCTTTTCTACACGCCTTTAATCCCAAACAATGATGTCTAATTGAGGAACAGACAAAATCAGAGAAAGATTTACCAGAATGAGTCCAAGATAGCATATGCCCAAATCTCACAAAGGACAGAAAAGAGAAGCTACATAAGAGCAGCTCTGAGAGAGATCAGGAGAAATTGTGGAGACAATACAGTAGAGTTCAGGAGTATAAAACAGTTGAGTGCATTGTGGGGTGATTCAGATGAGTATAGTTGAGTTCCTACAGTTTACTTCATGGATTTCAGAGTCAGTTTTTTAAGCAAACCAATTCAGTGAGAAGCTGGGAAGAGACAGTTCGAATGAGTCAGTTTGGAGAGGAGTTTTGATCCAGAACAGCTGAGTTGAACCAGCCAGCCAGGGCTCAGAAAGAACTAAAAATGGTGAATTTTTCTCATCAGGAAGTCTCAGAGGCTGAAAATAATACAAGCCAAGGTTAGCTGATAAGGAATGGAAGCTGAGGCCTTGAGGGTCCGAGTATAAAGACAAGAAGATCCAAGGCCTGTGCCTAGGGATAGACAGAAAGAAATGCTCTGGCCTCAAGCAGAGCCTTATATTAGTAAAGCAAGAGTATAGCTTTCATCTCATTCCCTATCATCTTAGAAAATAAAAACAACTGTTACAAAAAAAATGAAGGCACGAATTTGAAGGAAAGTAGAGAGTGGACTATACAAAGGTGTGAAAAAGGACAAAGAAAGAAGAAATATTAAAATTGTATTATGATTTCAAAGATAAAAATGAGAAAAAATAACAATAAAATAAGAATAAAAGTGTAATAGAGAAAATCACTTTGAATGTCAGGTCATCTCTAACTCCAGTTTCAAGTGGGAAAAACAATCATATACATGGAGCAAATACATTCATGCCTGGAAAACATTCATTCATAGCCGAAAAAGTTTTTAAAAATTCAAATAATGTGTTTTTTTTAAGAGAAAAGCTCTCAAATGTCTGTTTTAAAATCTTATTATTATTTAAATATTAAAGTATATCAATCCTACACTTTTCTTTTTGAATCTATAAGCCATGGTCTTTCAACACACTATATCTAATTGTTAAATATAAATGCAGATGTTCCAAAGGAAATTATCAACCTTATAGGTGGTATTTAGATTAGCTTTATTCTTTGTATCTCATGCTTAGGACCACAAAAAAAACTGTTAAACATTTAAATTTAACTTCCATAAACCCCCAAAAAATAACTGGTCTTTTTGAATTGCCAAACAGTTGCCCTCTGATGCATTCTACACACTTTAAAATGACTAATAATTATAAGTGGCTCATTGGTCTTCCTAATCTATAGTACATTTGAGGGAATAAATCACTTCAATAGGTATTGCATATGGTTAATGATATGTAAATACAAAATTTGATTCTTTTTCAGTCACAGACAAACAAAATTAAAAACCCTTTCAAGATAGTCATTGAAAGAAATGCAAATAAAAAGTAGATTTGCTTCATGCACCAGAAATGTTTGCAACTTGTCCTTATGAATTATGCATATGGAGAGCTAATCACAGCCATTACGGTTTGCAGGTCTCCCTAAATAGTATCATCATGCTCTGATGTTATGGGAACAGAAATAGCAGAGCATTGAATTGGAAGTCAGTGAACTCCCTCATTGCATCTACAATCCATTTTAAATATCATCCAATTGTTTAAATTCTATGCTTTTGGGAAAGATAGATATGTAGAATAGTGTTTATCATAAACATAAATATGCATGACCTGTTGTCTATATTAATAAATATGTATACATACAAAATTTAATTTGTGGTGGTGAAATCTCAGTTGATGTGGGACTATTGCACTATGTGAAATTATATATATATATATATATATATATATATATATATATATATATAAAACGTATAGTATACATTATATGATATTATTTCTTAATTCGTACTATGATATTCTTCTTTATCTGAACCCTGAAATGACAATGAGGTACTGGTTAGTGTATGAATCAGGATTCTTTAGAAGAACAGAACAATAGAGTGAATATAAATAGATACTAACAGGATACCATGAGATTGGCCACACAGTACATTTTGGGTTGTCTAACGATGGCTGTCTCACAGATGAGACAGCAACTTAGTAAATCAGTGGTCGCCATGTGGCTGAAGGAGTCGAGGATGCCTAGAGAGCTGCTGGTCTTCAGTCTACCTTGGAAGCCCAAAGAAGCTGTACTAGCATCAGCAACAAGATGCAACAGTAGCAATAGAATGGACAAACTCAGCAGCAAGAGTGACCACAAGAAGGCAAAGACCAAAACGTTACTCTTTCTATGTCCTTTTATCTTAGTTGCCTCCACAAAGTGTTACTCACATTTAAGGAGGGTCTTCAAAAAATCTGATCAAGAAAGTTTCTCACAGGTGTGTCCATCTGCTTGCATCTCAGTGGATTTCAGACCAGTTGAATTACCAACCAAGATTATCCATTTCATTTAGGATGAGTTATTTATAATAGACTTATTATTTATTTGAGACGTTACTCTAATGTCTGGCTTGCTCAAAGGCAAAATGTACCCAGCAAGGATTACCTTGATTCACCCGCTATTTCCGAGGTTTTATGTCATACTATTGTTCAAACTCATGGTTTGGGGCATTCTAGTCACCCATCCAGAGGACCTCCATCTACAATCCAAAGTTATAGTTCTGTTTCAAACATCTTTTCAAAAATAAATTAAAGGTAAAAAGTTACCATAAGTTACCTTATATTTTATCAAGACTTTTAAATAAAAATGACATTTTGAGGTGTATAAAATGGCTTATAAGGTAAAAGTACTTCCTGGGCTAAACTGAACTAAATACATAACAGGGATTTCAAAGGAAGAATAAATAATTTGGCTTAAAGTTTCAAAGAGTTCAATATAGTATGGTGAGATTATAGTAATCAGTGCTGAGAACAGGGGAATATAGGGACAGGCCACTACAAAACATATTCTCCAAAAAAAATGTTCTTGACATTGTATTTCCTCGCCAGCTCTCTCCCCTACCTTTTACCACCCTCAAAGATACTAGCATATTTCAAAACACCCAGTGATTGACCAAGCCAAATAATTTTAGCTCTTTAATTGTAATTATCTTTAGAAACACAATCATGGACACATTGAAGCATATTTTACTTATAAATTGGAGTTTATTAATACATCCAAAGTAACAATGAGGGCTAGTCATTGAGAGGGAAAAACATCATAAGAATTGAAAAGGAAAAATAAAAGGCAACAACATTATTTGAGTCTCATCTACTCAAGCTTTTGTGAATGAACAGAAACTGCTGTCATAAACAAACACCTCTTTTTCTGTTTGAGGAATAGTGGGCTGATCTGAATTTCACTTACCTCAAACTGAAGGGACCTGACCCCAGGGACTCCAGGGACACCAACTCCCTGAAAGACCTCAGTTACTTGACTTGACTAACTCCATGACAGGCTTCAGGTTTTCACTCTGCCTAATGAGGCCAACACATTCCTGGAAAAACCACAAGTTACGGACAGCTCATGGGCAGCTAATCAACTTACAGAACAAAATGACTAGATACAATGTGTTTTTTTTAAATTTATTCAGATTACAACTCAATTGTTATCCCATAATTGGATCCTCCCGTTCCTCCCTCCCTCGCACTTTCACCCAATTAACCTCCCCTAGGTCTGTGATCAAGAGGGACCTCCTCCCCCTCTATGTGGGCATAGGCTATCAAGTCTCAGTTGCCTGCTTATTCTTTCTTTGAGTTTCCTCAGGCCTCTCCACCCAGAGGAGGTGATCAAATATGGGGTACCATAGTTCATGTCCGAATCAGTCCCTGCTTTCTTCATAACTGTGAAGAATGTCCTGACAATTGGCTAGATCAGAGTAGAGGTTCATTGTTTACTACTTGTATTGACCTTGGTTAGTGCAATAGTTTGAGCAGACCACCCTGGGCCCACATCCACAATCCCGATGTTCTTCTGGTAGATTTCTAGGACCCTCTGGGTCCTTCTATTTCTCCATCTCTTACATTTTTCTTACCTAGAGTCCCAGTTGGATGTCCTCACATCTATCCAAATCTCCTGGTAATTAAGACTTTCGTGGGACGTGCCTTTTGGGCTAGTATCCACTTATAAGTGAGTATATACCATTTGACACTTTCTTCTTCTGGGTAATCTCACTCAGGATGATCATTTCTAGTTCCATCCATTTGTCCACAAATTTAGGGATTTCCTTGTTTTTAATAGCTGAGTAGTATTCCTTAGTGTAAGTGTACCACAGTTTCTTTATCCATTCTTCAACTGAGGGACATTTAGGCTGTTTCCAGGTTCTGGTTATTATGCATAAGGCTGCTATGAGCATGATTGAACTTATGTCCTTGTTGTATAGTGGAACATTTTCTGGGTATATTCCAAGGAGTGGAATAGCTGGGTCTTGAGGAAGGCCTATTCCCAGTTTTCTGAGAAAACACTAGATAGGTTTCCAAAGTGGTGGTACAAGTTTGCATTGCCATCAGCAATGAAGAAGTGTTCCTCTTTCTCCACATCCTTGTCAGCATGTGGTGTCACTTGAATTTTTGATCTTAGCCATTCACAACATCCTAGGCCTCAAGGTCAATAAATGGGACCTCATGAGGCTGAGAAGCTTCTGTAAGGCAGGAGACACTGTCAACAGAACAATGCCTACATACTTGAAAAAGATCTTCACCAACCCTACATTTGACAAATGTCTAATATCCAAAATATATAAATAACTCAAGAAATTAGACACCACCAAACCAAATAACCCAATTGAGAAATGGGGCTCAGACCTAAACAGAATTCTCCACAGAGGAATGTCAAATGGCTGAGAAACACTTAAAGAAATGCTCAACATCTTTAGTCATCAGAGAAATGCAAATCAAAACAACTCTGAGATTCCATCTTACACCCATTAGATACCATGTTTTAATTACTTCATGGCCTTGGTAAAGAACACAGCTGTCCCCATCCAATCAAATTAAAGGCCAACTTATGAGTAACACCCAAACTGTCAGTGACTCAAATGTCCCCAATAACCAAACAGCCAGTCCTGAATTCCCTTGTATACTCTGATTCAATTATGTGCTCACATATCCCTCTAACTTTCTGTAAATTGAGCCCGAGTGCTCATTTCAGGGTTGTCTTGTAGAGGAGAGAGGCAATCCTAGCATGCTAGAATAAAAACACTCTTTTTTTCTTGAATACTACCTTGGAATCTTTCTTCAGCAGATCACTGGAACCCCACAAAACAGTGTGGCTATTTACAGAGACAGGGAAACCAGAATTCTAAATTGTTGATACTTGTGTTTGAATCAATTCTTTCTTTCTTTTTTTGAAGTATCTCATTATCAAAATCTTTATTTACTTCAAAGAGAAAAACAGGAAATTTATACTTAAAGAAGTAATAGCCATCAACCAAGTGGTCAAAATTAGCATCAGCAGTAATGGGAGCAACTGTGGCAAAGTTCTTTCTGATAGAAAAAAATTCATTGAGAAGAGTGTGTTTGAGATAGACCTGCTAGAAATGCAAATGTTGAGGGCAAATCTGAACAAAAAGCAAGAAAGCTTAAGTTTGTGATATGGAAGGAGTTAATCTCAAAGACAAATAATAAAAATTCATTCTTTAATCTTCAAATGTGCCAAGATCAAGATTGAGATGTGTAGTGGTAGTAAAATGTTTCTGTTTTGATGGCAAAAGTGGGATGTGAAACTGCCTTGTGTGAGTATGTGTGATGTTTGTCCACTAGAAACGGACACGATCTTTGTCAGTTAAAAAACACCCTAGTATGGAGTTTGAGAGGAGATAAATAGCCCTAAAAACAGAGGCTTTGCTTTTGCACACTTTGCATTGCTTTGTATTGCTTGGATGCTCATCACTCCCACTTCAAGAAGCTCCTAGAGAGAAATACTTGCATAGCCTTCATAGTTTCATAATTCATACAGAGACTGTGATAAAGTTCTGTAACTAACTATTCTGATATTGCCCTATGTAGTGGTATGCCTCAGCCCCCTTCAGCAGAGTCCTGCTGTTTCCATTGTTTAGGTGACTGAGGGAAGACGGACAACATATAGAAACGTATTGTCTTGTTCAAGGTTATATCTTTTTTCTTGTTAAGAGGTTTGTAGGTATCTTTATATTTTTTACTACCATGAGAGAACGTAGTAACACTATTTAAAATTTAAAGTCTTACTTGGATTTTCTATGGTGGTTTGAGTCACAAGTTGATTATTTCCACACTCACACTTTCTTCTACTCCTCTGTTCATGTTTTGTTCTGAATCACAGACTTTGCCGTTTTCAGACAAAAGTCTGTCTCTGCCTCACTTTCCAGGCAACCTGACTACAACCCTGGCATATCTACATTTTACTCTTTATTTTACCCTTATTTTATTTTGTACACAATATTCATACTGTGATAATATAAATTAATTAATTAATGTTTTCCTTTCTTACTCTTAAGTCAATGTGTTTTAATCATACCTAACCTCCTAAACTTTTTTGTTGTTGTTGTTTTGTTTGTTTTTTGTTTTTTTTTTTCTTTGAACATATTGGCGTCTGTTTAGCAAGACCAGCTGGGGGCTCTCTGAAGGACAATAGAACACTAGAGACATGATATACTCTTTTCATTTGTTTCCTGTTTCTTTCTGTCCTACCAACAAAGTGGTGGTTATTCCTCCTGCCAAAAACAGTTAATTACAGCAGATGAAATCTGTCTTGGCTTGCGGTTTGGCTACCCTACTAGACATAGCTCTATAATGCCTCAGATACACATGCTGAACAGGACCTCAACTTCTTTAGAGTCTGAACATTGGATCAAGAGGGACTCTCCTTCACATTATATGCATTTAATAATACCTAACGCTCTTTTTATTATTCAGTGCTTCATGGCAGGTCCTTTCTGCCATTACTACATTAATAACACTCCAATATTCCTCCTGGCCTTTCTGATTTGAAAATAGTTGGTTAAAATTCTTAATACTATGTTATTCTTATTATATCTCCCAGCATATTCAATAAAATTTATATTTTATATAAAACAATTTGAATAATTGCTTACCTAATAAAGTACATTCTTATTTAATAAGAATAGAAATATTTTGGAATATGGTAAAATGAAAAAATATAGTCATAGAGCATGAGTTTCAATTTATTTTATTTTTTAGACTTTCATGCTTGTAAACAATAAAAATTGTTCATAACTAACACCTGTTTTCTTTCTCCTACTTTGATCATAACTTCTTAACGGTTCTTTCTCCCATGTGTAATCATAGCGCAATATCTCCGATTAGTGTGATGCCCACAAGCTTTTATTGTTTATCTAATCTAAAGATCTGTTTAAAATTCTATTTTCTAATTTAATTTTATGACATTTTGAAATATTCAAGTTAGTAAAGAAGTTACAGATATATAATGACAGTTATTCCATTTTCTACATAAATATTTACATACTGATTAAGACTAGTAACTAGTGCTTTAGGTATAAATCTTGATTTGCCAATATAGATAATTCAAAATTTATGTAAGTTAATATGTTGAGATCTTAAAATCTTCAATTACAACAATGAAGCATGATGAAAAAAAATTAATTGCATTGAATTCAGTAAAAATTTCCAAAATTCTATACTTATTTAGCCAAAATCTCAACACTATCTACTAAATTTGCTGGTGTTAATTGATTTACTGCTATATGTACAAAAACAATCCAATGAAATAAAAGTAGCATGATTGAATGTGACTACAATAAACAATAAAATAAAGCTAGATAAACATAACATGTATTTCAGAAAATAAAGATCTTTGAATAGCTTTTTATTGGCAAATAGAACTTGAAAATAAATAACAACTTTCTATTGCTGATTAAAACAAAGACTTTTAAATATCTGAGAACCTGAGCTCTATACAACTAGAACAGATTATTAATAGACTATTAATTATTGATATGAATTGAATCAAGATATTTTCAAGATTGATGATTCTAATTTTTCATTCAGATAACAGAGAACATTGCAAATACTATGAGAAAATCACCAACAAAACGTAGTTATTTTTGTTTGACAATTTGACCACATTAACACTTTTAAAAACAAACTTAAAAAAAAACTTCACAGAAGTAACTAGAAAAGAGATAAATTTTAATGCTGACTGACTTATGATGTTTTCCTTTGAAATGTTTGAGAAACAACTTAATTTCACTGTTACTTTATTCTGTGTTAGCATTAGGTTTGGTATATTTATGGCATGAAGTTGACTTTCTGAAATAGAATTCGAATTTATGTTACTAGTGTGCAAGCAGAATACAATTAAATTATTTTCTGAAAAACAACTCCCATAATGTTAACACATAAAACACAGTTGTGTGTGATGTGCCAAATTACAAGCAAAATAAGACAACATAAATGGAAACCCAAGCACATTTTGTTACAAATATTCTTGAAGCAGCTATAACATATATTTTTGTAAGAAATTTATTTTACTTATGTAAATGTAGTATTCTGAATAATAATATTCATTAAGAAGCCATGAGCCCCACGGTGTCACATTTTACCAACTGTAATGGAGCATAAAATTACAAATGTAAAAAATATGTTCTGAATATTTGTAAATAGTAGACATAACCACCAAACTAATACAAAAGTTATTGGAACATGATGTTCTAATCCAGATACAGAAGGCATTTTATGCCACAGTAATGTAAAAGCAAGCCAAAATTCAAATACATCCATGCATATGTGTATATACTGCATTTTAACATGAATACGATAACAATATATGAAAACATGATAAATGTATATAAATAAACACATAAATATCGATTCAATTTACGACTTCTATTTATATAGATAAATATATAACAGACAGGTACCAAAATCAAAGTATTCTTATTGTGTCACCAGTCACATTATTAATAAATTTTATATTTTACCATACCAGATTAATTTCAAACATATTTTCATTGACTTTGTGAACCACAACTTTATGATAATTTAAAGATTGCTAGTATCATCTTATATGTGTTATGATACTTTTTTATCTGGTGCCCCATATTTGACCTTTTCCCCTTGGTGGGGAGGCCTGGTGGTACTCAGAGGAAAAATAAGCAGGTTACCAAAATGAGACTTGATAGCCCATGACCATATAGAAGGGCAGGAAGTGCCCCTTGGTCATCGTAGACCTAGGGGAAGGAAAATGGGTGAAAGCAGAAAGGAGGGAGGAACAGGAGGAGACAAGTGATGGGATAACAATTAAGATGCCATCTTAATAAATTAATAAAATAAAAATAAAATACAAAGAACAACAAAAAACAAACAAACAAAAAGAAATCAATCGCTCCAATGGACTATTGTAGAATTTTGTCAGAATTAATCTCTAGTAACTCAGTTTTCCTTCGTTTTCACCTGTAATGCTCAGTGAAGAAAATTAATACTGCATACCGTAGGATGAGATAAAAACTGCTTTAAAAGCTACATTGTCCTGTCTCTTATAGTAAGTGAAATATTTTGATTTAGGTTTAGTTTTGCTTAGGATCCCAGAGGGACAAAAGTCTTTTATGACAAGATGGAATCATAAAAGCAAGGGACCAGCATCTGGGGAAGAGCAGTTGTTAATAGCAAACACTGAACAGAGAGCAGGAATCTGAACTCTCAAAGGCCAAGCCCAGTGACTACTCCTTGGAGTGAGGCTGTATCTTCTGAATCTCTCAAACCAAGTTTCATAGAATCCAGAACAATTGGTGAGAAATGTATTGTGGAGAAAGGCACTAGTTATGGAAGGGTATAGTGAGCACTGAGCTTAAACTCTTGCTCTGTCGTTGCATAGTGTCTATGCTGGGCTTCCGTAGGAAGGGGGCCTCTCCTGGACCCAGTGATTGAAAAGCTGTTTCAAAGTCTGAGAATTTAATGTATTTAGTTAAGGAATCATTTTATATGATCAATCTGCAAATTAATTTATTTCTTCTTTCTTAAGAATAGATGATACTTACATACAATTCTAAATCTGAAAGGCATAATAACATATGATTAACATATTTTACATTTAGTTATTCTGTTATATTTTCAACCTTTCTTTCTTTTTTTTTTTCAACCTTTCTTTCTGGTCATTTGTTGCGGTTCCTGTGCTTTATGTTTCTTCCTAGGTACAACTGATTTTATGCATTTCATGATATATATTTTATTTCAGCTTTAAATATTTAGAAATTACTTCTATATCTTTACATTTCTTTCTTGTTTTTTATAATCATAATTGTTGTATATTTGTACCCACAGTTACTACTTTATCAATAAAAAATATTTGAAAATTTGAGTGTTCTCTGCCTATCCATTGCCATTTTTCTTTTGTTGATGACATGCATTTTCTGAGACTTTCCTCTCAACATCCTCACTTAGAGTTCAAATGAATTCTTTTCATCAACCATGTTTTCTTGTCTCCTCAGAAAATTACTCTGGGGTGTATTCATGCCTTCCCAGTAATCTAGATTATTTTTCATTTGTCACATTACACATTTCATTCCCTGGAGGTTGAATAGGTTGTTTTATCCCATCATTTTATCATTCAGTATTTCAGTGGGCAAACTAAAGATCAGCTTGTGCTTTTCATCAAAAAGAAGAATCAATTTTTTTAAATTTAAATTTATTTTTTAATTTATTCACTTTACATCCAAGAATTTTTGTTCATAAATATAATATTTGAAACTTAGTTGTCTTACTATATTCAGACCCTCACGTTTCCAACATACATACACACACACATCCACAGAGGTATGGGGAGGGAATGAGGGAGGATGGGGAGAGAGAGAGAGAGAGAGAGAGAGAGAGAGAGAGAGAGAGAGAGAGAGAGAGAGAGAGAGAGAGCGCAGGTAGGTGTATGAGACAGTGCAACAGCATGGGTGGTGTGGTAGTCATAGGATTATTTCAGGAGTTGGTCCCTTGTTCTTAAGTCAGGTCTTTTTCAGTTCAGCAGTTAAAAGCCAGGCTATCTAAATTTGGACTTTTGGGTGATTCCTCATGTGTAGCTTTCTATTTCTTATAAAGGTGCTGGTGCTGGGATTTTGGATGCCAACTCTCACAGTCTGAATTTATGTAGGTATTGCACATCCAGCTCTGGTTATGAAGCTTGTGCAAGTACTTTTACACAGCGAACCATCTTCCTCACCCTCAATTTGAAATCTTGAAGTTAGGACGTATTTATAATTTATATTTGAGGAATGTCATTTCATAGAGGAAGTGTTATATGTGTTTCCATAATTCTGTGTCCCAGGTCTTACTCGAAGACACATTTCTACATTAATTATTAAACTCCTAAACTTTTTAGTTTTAGACTTCAGCGTCTTGATGTATTCAAGGTTGGCATTGTATTTTTATTTTCATTTTAAAATCTTTTTTAAATAGGCATCCAAGTATTGCTAAAGGTAAAAAACAGTCTTCTATAACTTAAAAATATAATTTGTCAGAAATATGGGTTTGTGATATACCATGGGTGTCTGTTTCAAAAAGTGCCGTGGAGTGAGGAAAAAATTTTGAAAGTGAGGCACAGCTGGCTCCATGGATACCACTCTAGTAACATTAAATTCATGCTGGCTACAATCTAGAAGTTCAGCTTTTTCCTATCAGACTCAGGCTACCATGAAGCTGTGTTGTTGTTAATTTACCATTATGAGCCTAATAATGATTATTATTAGGTCTATAATTTTATTACAGCACTATTTTCTAACCCACCAGCAATCAATGAGAACACAGATACCGGTTATATTTTAAAATAGTCTTAGTTAGCCTTGGGTAGGTCAGATATGAATCCCCTAAACTACTTCCCATAGTGGGGCAGGTATGGGATCCCTACCCTAATCCCATGCCATCTGCTTCTAATAATTTCTATCAAGCTGCTTCCCATCCAGAATCCCAAATACTCGCTAATGTTCTTCATCTGGGCCAAATCTCCATCCACGCTGGCCATGTGCTTCTCTTCCATCTAATCCATAGTGGCCTTCTTTTTCTTCTCTTCTCTCCTCTGGTCTTTCTCTTCGCAAGAGTCTCTGTCTCCTCCAGCCTGAGATCTTTAGCTATGCCTATCCTATTTGTCCTGCCCAGGGTGATGGCCTTTTAGAAATTAGCATAAAAATACATCATACCAACAATGCTGCTTAAGTTCCCGTGTTCAAGTGCATGCATGTTCAAGTTTGCCAAGGAAAAGGTGTCTAGGTCTGTGCTATAAAGAAAAGCTTTTTTGATAAGGAGTAAAGACTATGCTTATCTGTGGATATAAGAATAAATATTTATAATGTAGTACAGATTATGAAAACTTGCTGTTTATAAGTTCTCCTGAAAGATGCATGATATTATTAACTTGCTAGTAGGCTAGGTTTTCCGTAACAGGCATGATTTACCTTTTGATGAATGGGCCTTCGGTTAAATTAGAGAGATGTTGGTTACTGACAAGGTATGCATGCAGCTACTTCACCCTGTGGGTTCTAACACCATGCTAGTTACTGTAGTTTATAGGCATCATAACCAAGGTAGGACTGTTGGCTGTTTTCTTTCTTTGGAAGCTTGTTTCGAATTTTCTGGTACTATTAAAACTAGTTCTCAGTGAAGGAGGTATTCATGACAGTTCCAGTCAGGGGCTCTGGGCTCTGTTTCTAAAATATGTTGTGTCCACAAAAATAATGATATATGATTAAGCCTTATAGAAATTTACTAGATTATGAGTTACTGATACACACACAAACACATACAGGTACACACACACATGAGCACAAGTGTAATCAGAGATACTGTGTGGGTGGACTACTGCTGCCAGAAGACACGGATTATTTCATGGAAATTCAAGTTCTATGCAGTGAATACCTCCATATAAGTTATTGGAAGATCACTGGGACCCCTGAGGTACCCCACACAACACAGCCCATTGCAAGACCCTATACTGAAAATTCTAAACACTTTGGTTGTAGAACATAGAAACATCAATCTCTAACTGAGGAGGAACTCTCTTCCTTCTACCTAGCTTCCAGAGTGCTGAAAGGTGCTATGTAAGCAGCTTGGGGATAAAAGACATGTGAGCTCTGTGGTGGTTCAAATAATAATAGCTCACATATGTTCATATATTTGAATGCCTTGTTGCCAGGGAGTAGTGTTTCTTGATAAGAATTAGTAGGTGTGACCCTATTGGAGGAAGTGTGTCCAAAGAGTTAGCTTCGAGGTTTTAAAGGCTCAAGCCACCCAGTGTTTCTCTCTCTTCCTGCTGCTTGCAGATCTGGTTGTAGAACTCTGAACTTCTCTAACACCATGTCTGCCAACATGGCACTATGTTCCCAACCATAATAACAATGGACAAAACGTCTGAAACTCTAAATGAGTTTAAATGAAATGCTTTCCTTTATAAGAAAAAAAATATGTTGTGTCTTCAGCAATAGAGAATTAACCTTTGATCAAGGCCAATAGCAAGAGCCTGTCATGTCAACATTCCTGACCAATAACTCAGAAGAAAGCTTTTGTCATCTAATGTCATGGGGCTTTTATAAAAATTATCTTTGGCTCTTAGGAGGAGAATTGTGATATTATCTCATAGTAATGGCAGAAACTACATCCATGACATCATTCAAATATAACTGGCCAAACATGAGATGAGCAAGTAAAACATGCAGAACAAGCAGACATGCTAAATTACACTGGAGAAAACTCAGGAGGCCTCAACTCTACATAAGGAACTATGGATAACTAAGGAACGCAGAGAGGGGGAAAGATCATCTTCCTCAGGAAAAAGCACACTGATTAGTTATCTAATGCCAAACAGTGATCCTTGAAAACATGCATATAAGTAACATACAGACTGAGTAGGTTGTATTTATATATTTAGGCATTTTCAAATTTATGAATTTCTCTCTCTCTCTCTCTCTCTCTCTCTCTCTCTCTCTCTCTCTCTCTGTGTGTGTGTGTGTGTAACAACAATTAGTAAAAAGAAAGGCCATGCATTTTGAAAGAATAATAAATGTGTGTGTTGTGAGGAGGGGTATATGAAAGTTTTTGAAGGCAGTAAAGGGAAGGGAGTAATTGTATTATACTATCAAAAATAAAAGAAGAAATAAAAACTGGTTCATTTACACAATGGAATACTACTTAGCTATTAAAAACAAGGAAATCTTGAAACTTGCAGGCAAATGGATATCTAGAAATGATCATCCTGGGTAAAATAACCCAGACACAGAAAGACATTCATGGTATTATTCACTTATAAGTGGATAGAAGCCCAACATAGATGTCCTTGAGAGACTCCACCCAGCAGGGGATCTGGACAGATGTTGGGACTCCTGATGGATTCCAAGTGAGAGTGGTATGGAAGAATGGTGGGATGGAAGGACCCAGAGTGTTCAGGAACCCTACAAGGAGAACGTAAATGCCAGATGATCTGGGCCCAGAGGTCCTGCACAAGGACAATGCATGCAGTAAACCTGACCACTAGTTCAGGTTTAGCTAATGGTTCTTAAGTGTGGCTCTTAAATGATCTCTGTTGTCCTCAATGTGATCATATCCTCTTAGTGGCAAGGCCTGGAGGCACATAGGGGAAGGGGGTGCAGGCTATCTGGGTGAGACCTGATAGCCTGTGGGCATATGATGATGGAGAAGGTCCTCTTCCATCAGAAGTGTAGGGGAGGGGAATAGGGTGGAAGAGGGAGGGAAGTTGGAAATGGGAAGATACAAGTGAGATAAAAACCCAGATGTAATCTGAATAAGTTTTAATGAATTAAAAATGTATGAATAATGTTATAAAGAAAAATAAGAGTGTGGAATAACATGTCTTAGCCCAAAAGAAGTAGAATTTGCTTCGTAATTCACTGGCAACATAAAAAAAACAGATATCAAGAAGGACTCATATATCCCACTTCGCATTATTTTGTACATGCTTACACTAAAAAACTAAAGAAAAACCCATGCAACAGATTAAAAATACATTTTTTTGTTATTTTTTCTTTTTTTTTCACTTTTTTAATCAGTTCATTCATATTACATCTTAATAGTTATCCCATCCCTTGTATCCTCCCATTCTTCCTTCCTTGCTGCTTTCCTCTTACTCCCCTCCCCTATGACTGTGACTGAGGGGGACCACCTCCCCCTGTATATGCTCATAAGGGTATCAAGTCTCTTCTTGGTAGCCTGCTCTCCTTCCTCTGAGTGCTAGCAGCCCCTCTCAAGAGGATGTGGTCAAATATGGGGCACCAGAGTTCATGTGTGAAAGTCAGTCCCCATTCTCTGCTCAACTGTGGAGAATGTCCTGTCTATTGGTTAGATCTGGTAGGGGTTCGATGTTTACTGCATGTATAGTCCTTGGCTGGTGCCATAGTTTGAACAGGACCCCTGGGCCCAGAACCACCCATCATACTGTTCTTCTTGTAGGTTTCTAGGACCCTCTGGATCCCTCTATTTCCCATTCTCAAATGCTTCTCTCACCTAAAGTCCCAATACAATGTCCTCCCCTCTGTTCCACTTTCCTGACAAGTGAAGGCTTTCATCAGACATACCCCTTGGGCTAGTGTCCAGATATAAGTGAGTATATACCATGTGAGTCTTTCTGCTTCTTCGTTAACTCACTCATTATGATCATTTCTAGTTCAATCCATTTGTCCACAAATTTTAGGAATTCCTTGTTTTTAATAGCTGAGTAGTATTCCATAGCGTAAATGTCCCACAATTTCTTTATCCAATCTTCTGCTGAGGGACACTTAGGCTGTTTCCAGGTTCTGGCTATTATAGTAAGGCTGGTATGAACATGCTTGAGCATATATCCCTGTTGTGTGCTGGAGCACCTTCTGGGTATATTCCAAGGAGTGGAATAGCTGGGTCTTGAGGAAGCCCTGTTCCCTATCAATGATATTATTTGCAAATTTTCATTGTATTGGCATCTCTTAATTTACAAAATAATGGGTTTTTAATATTTTACACACGCACACACACCCACACACACGCACACACACATGCACACACACACGCACACGCACACACTGACCATGTACAATCTCCGATCATTATACCCTGCTCTCTCACACGTTTCTCTTGACTCTAACTTCAAGTCTTCCTTCTAATTATATTCATTATCTCTAATACATAGATTATTATTTGCACATGCACACATATATATTGATACCTTTTTGACATTCAGATTTGCATATTGTTTTTAATTTTAGTTTAATTTTTCATGTAAGACTCCGTGTTTCCAATGGAGTCTCACTGAATATATGCCCTTGTTCATATTAGCTGTCCTTCACAAAATGAATTTACATGCTATTTTCTTAGATTTTTTTCTTTTCTTTTCTTTTCTTTTTTCTTTTTTTAACCATATTTTCTTTTGATTTGATTTTTTTGTCTTGTTAATTTTTTTCCTTGTATGTTTGGTTTCCATTTTGGTTTTTTTTTTTTGTGTTTCTTATTTTTGTTATTGTTTTCTTAAAGACTAGTGCAACGTCATAGAGTTGGATAGGTGGGAGGAACTGAAAGGACTTGGGGATGATATATGCATGATCAGGACATATATTAACATTTCATATGAGCCAAATTAACTGACATTAACACTTTTCTTTGTTCCTTTTTGTTATATATATATGTATATATATATATTATATACACATATGTATGCATGTATCTGTCTACCTGTATTTATCTGTCAATATGTATGAACGATGATAATGGGTCTTTGTGATATTGATTCATTAATATAGAATGGATGATTTAGTATTTACTCCTTAAGCTCTATTGTAAATCATGGTATTTGGTGATGCATCATAATTTACTATTTTTATACTCTCTTTACTTTGCATCCATTGTTGTCCATTGTCAATTTCCATCTCTTACATATTGCCTGTGTAATTTCCAGCATCTATTTTTGTATTTTTAGCTCTCTGTTATGCAGCTTTCAGAAAGTCAGAATCTAGTCCTGTTATAACTTACATTCGAGTTTATATAAAAATGTAGCAAAATTAACCATTTGATCTATTCTCATACATATTCACATAATTCACATTTTTGTTTCCTACTTTCCTATGTTCAACTCTGAATGTATATTTTCAAACAATCCCCTGCTTTTATTCATTTAATCCAACAATGCTTAGGATTAAGATTGTATCTGGGCATTTTTATTTTTATCAAATGAGATATTATGCAATATTAAAATAGAATATATGGATATCTTAAATATATTTTTTATTTTATGAGCTTTTCTTTAATACAAATATACAAATAATTTTAATATAATGAAAGAAATAAACATTTCTGATAGTAATTTGATTAACAGATCTAGAACTTTTCATTTATCAGATTTTATTCTTAATTGAATAATGATGCTATATTACAAATGAATAAATGCTTATTTTTCAGTGAATGTCAGTTTATCAAATGCTTGTTTGTTATGCTTTGAAAAAACAAGAGTTAAATTTTAGATTTACTTTATACTTGTAGCACTTTGAATATCACAAAAGGGATCTAGTGCTAGGAAAGAAATATGGATGGGGCTTTTTGTACCTGAGCAAACAGTTGCTTAATACATGAAAAGAAAATTATAGTTAACAAAAATAAAATCAATTTAAAATGTACAGTTTTTGAAGATGGCATTTGCACAGGTTTCTGTGCAGTACAGTGGTCTAGAAGAAATGATTGATGGGGGAAGCAGATGATGGCATCTCACATTAAAAAGTATTTCTTCTTTCTTAAGATAATAAGAAATACACTACAAATTCTACATTAGTAATGATCAATATTTTTATGACGAACCTGTAATTTAGTAGTAGACTTATGTAGGTAAACAATTATGAAATGCGCAGCACTATGGAGAGACCAGATGAAGATTTGTTTTAGAGTTATGTGATCGAACAGCATTTCTGAATGCAAAGAATGAAACTTTCCATCAAATAAAAAACCAATGCCAAACGTAAAGAAAATCAGCACATAGAAAGTAGATGAAAACAAAGAAAAGTTGAAGATTAAATTGATATATCTATCCTTTTTATGACACATATTACAGCAAATTGTTTATGCTAATGAGTGCTGTTTGCAAATTAATAGAATTATTGTGAGTATAATTTGATAATATCAAATTATCTTACAAATGTGAGCTTTCAGCTATTTTAATTTAATTGCAAAATCATGAACATTCTAAGCATATTACTTCCATATTTTAAAGATAAATGCTCCTACTTTTGGATTTGATACATTCTACCATCCCATATTCCAAGCATGAATTAACTCATGAAGCTATTTTTATGAAACAAAATCAAAATAGATAATGATTCCCAGAAAGTGAAATATTATCTCCTGTTACTTTTAAAATTCACATCCATACTCAGCAGTTTAGGTCAGATTCCTCTAGGTCAAATATGGATGCTGTATGAGAAAAAATTAGTTGTTACCTCACTGAGCAGTACCGAAGACAGAAACAGTGAAAGAAATTTCTCTAATAATTAGCACTCAGAAGTTTTGAAATACAATTAGTCCCTCTGTAAAAAGGGACAGACAGTAGATTCACTATTTGACTCTATGTTGACTCAGGTTTGTGTTTTCTTAAGAACAGGATGTAAAAAAAAACATACTAAATATCAAGACAATGTTCCCTTGATAAAGATATTATTAAATTACTACCAATCTGGACCTATAAAACATATGTAGTTTTTTTTTAATTTAGATTCCTTTAAAAAAAGATGGGGGCATTTGAACACCGTTTTGAGCTGTGAAATTTTAACAAGCTGTTTTTCAAAAGGAATGACTTTTTTCCATATTAATCTTTGTTTCTACTGCAATGAAGCTTACAAGGTCAGGACCTGATAGAGACTGCTTGCCCTCCTTTTGCCGCCATACCTATGGAACAGCGGGGTCCTGCAAGTGAAAGGGCAGGAGTGATGTTCCCTATAATGAATAGTGCTATTTTGTTACTTGACCTTCAAGACAGCCTGAAAATTTCAAGTCAGAGATCAGTGTGGAAAGCAAAATGATGAGCGGGAATGCTGTAATTTTAGCTGATAACTCTTTAAAGCACAGCCAAAGTTATTTCTTCACTTTCCGGATAAAAGTAAACTTTCAAAGATCTTAACGTTGGTATAGCAAAAGGAAAGGTGAATATTTGAAAGGCCTTTCTCAGACCATGAATCACATTAAGAAACATGAAGCAGTCTGTCCTTAAACAAGGATATGTAAAGTGTTGAAAATAATCCAAAAAAATAAAAAAAAATAAAAAGAGGAGTTTCACGTAGGACTGTCAGCATGCAAGAGCTATGAATGCTGGGGATAACTGTATGTCTAAAAGTTTATGAGAAAAAAGAACAAAACTAGTAGGAGAAATCCACATATATTTTGTCTTAAGCTAGATTGTAACTCAACCAATGGAGTAAAGGCAGGAGGATTTTCAGATACACATAATTTAAAAGCACGGAAGGAAACTGAATATTTATATCAATCTTATCAGGTATTTGAAATATGAATCATTTCATAAAATTGGTTAACTACATCTATTTCTAAAATTGGTTAATTACATATATTTCTTAAAATTTCTATAAATTTCAATTATTTGGGGATTATATAAACATGTAAGCAATTCTAATGATCAAAAATGGTGACAAACTTTAGGTGAATTAAATTTATTTTTATACAAATGTTAAAATTATCATTATTAAATCAAATATGATGCAATATAAATTATATCTGTTTAGTTTAGACAAAAATTATAAATAATAACTTCAGTTACAGATATCATTTCTCACATTTAAATTACATTGCCCTTTAATAACAGGAGACAGAGGAAGCTATTAATAGTAGAAAGCTATTTTGCTTCATGTATTTAATTTCTTTTCTGTTGCTTACAAATCTGGATGCATTATCTCATTTGTTAATAAAAGATGTTTATTTGAACCATAGTTCTGAAGCCTGAGATGTTCAAAGATCTGGTGATTGTGAGTTCTTTTACTCTTCCATTTGGTGCCAGAAAACCAATAGGAAAGTGATAACATGGAAGGATGTAGGCAGAAGAGTAGCCTCGTATCATATACAATGGGTAGATGAGAGCCCAAGAGAGGTTATTTCTTCTAAAGAACTTAGTTGTCTATAGAAGACACCACCCCCAAAGACAAAACTGTAACAATCAAGTCCATTTATTAATTTATTCATTCATACTAACATGGCCTGTGATATAGATGAATCATGTGAAAACCATGATTTATAAGGCATTACTTTATTACACGTGCCTTTCTACTCACAGGTGAACACAGAGAACACTATATTGCTGACCTTTGCAATAAGTGCTGAGGGCAATGGTGATCTGGTCTCACTGGCTTCCTGCGCAACCACATAGTCTGTTCAGGAAGTGGCTGTGCTTTCTCCCTGGTAGTATGTACCTCATCCTACTATTAGTAATTTAGTTACTTTTCTAATACTGCGATAAAACACCATAACCAAGGCAAGATAGAGAAAAAAGAATTTAATTGGGACTTGCAGGCCAGGAGATTAAAACTATGATGTAAAACAGAGGTGTTAGGTGGTAGGTAGCTGGAACAGCAGCAGAGATCTCAGATGTTGGACTACAAAGAGGTAACTTGAAGTGAGAAAAGACAGCAAATTTCTTGATTTCTTTCTATTTAATAACTGGGGAGTATTCCCATGTGTAAATGTACCAGGTACTTTATCCATTCTTCAGTTGAGCGACATCTAGGCTTTTTTTTTTCAGCATCTGTTTATTATAAATAAAGCTACTATGAACACAGTTGAGCAAATGTCCTTGTGGTATTCTGGTATATGTGGTATACTTTTTGGGCATATGCTTAGAAGTATTGCTGGGTCTTAAAGTAGTATTATTTCCAATTTTCCGAAAAGTGGTAGATTGATTTCCAATGTCGTTATACAAATTTCTCTCCCATCAGAAACGGAGGAGTGTTCCCTATCTCTACATTTTCACCAGCATGTGTTGCCACTTGGTGTTTTGGTCTTAGCCATTCTGAAGGGGAATCTAAGAATGATTTTCATTTTCCTGATAACTAAGGAAAAGAAGTTGATCATTTTTTAAGAGCTTCACAGCCATTAGAGACTATTTTATAGCTAATTCTGTTTAGCTCTGTACCCAATTTTTTATTTTAATTTTATTAATTTATTCATATTACAACTCAGTTGTTATCCCATCACTGGTATCTTCCCATTCTTCCCTCCCTTGCACTTTCACCCTATTCCCCTCCCCTAGGCCTAAGACCTAGGGGGGACTTCCTCCCCCACTATATGGTGAAAAGATAAATATAGAGACTGGGGGCTGTCCAACAATTGCCTGCCCCAACTTGAGAATCACCCCATGGGAGAGAGCCAACCCCTGACATCATTAACAGCACCCTGTTATGTTTACAGACAGGAGCCTAGCATAACCATGCTCGGAAAGGCCCCACCTAGTATCAGATACTAAAACTCAACAGCTAACATTAGGTGAAGCTTGGGAACCTGGTGGAAGAGACAGAAGCACCAACCAAAGACCATGCATGGACTGTACCTGGGCCCCCTACACATATGTAACACATGAGCAGTTTGATCTTCATGTGGTCCCTGGCACTATCTATGACATGGATTCTGTTGACTGCTTTTGATCAGTTTCTCCAACGGGGGCTGCCTTGTCTGCTCTCAGTGGATAAGGATGAGCTAAATGCTGTTGCAACTTGTGCACTGCGTGGGTTGGGGAGCTCCCCTTATTATGAGAAGGGGAGAGTAAAGGGGGGAAGAAGTCTGGAGGGAGGGACCTTTAGAAGAGAAGAGGGTGAGCTCTTTTGGCATATAAATTAAAATAAAAATAAAAAAATAATACAAGATAATCTTAAAGCCTGTCCCCATCTCCATATTTCCTTCAGTAAGGATAGACCTCCTATTCTTCTCCAAAGAGCTATCAACAAGGGGGAGAGGGCATGGACCACGTATTTAAGTGTCCATAACATATGCAATGGTCCAAGACACCATCAGTTTTGACACCATCGTTTTTAATAACCAATGTCTTCTATATACACCTTCTATTAATCTAACTTTGCTACTAAAAAGTCTTATATTTATTGTAATATGTTTTTTTCACTAATACTTTACCATGTTCTTTGACTGACATTTGTACTTTTACTACTTTTTGAAAATAATAAAAAGAAAGAAAAAGGATTTGCTAATGTTTGTGTTTTAAGTCCCTTAGGCATTGAGTTTTTCTGCCTCAACTACTTCGTCACAGGTTTTCGTATTTTTCATGTACTTATTTGTAATAAAATATGTATGTTAAATCATTACAGATTGTCTCTGTATAATATTACGAATACCTAACACATGGTAGTTGTACTGTAATTATTGCCAACTACAATAATTTTTATGAGTGATATTACACTTACTGCATTCAAAATAAGGATCTCAAGCACGCTCCATTCTAAATATGCACTTTAATTTATTCAATATAGTATCAACAAAAAGGCATTATAAAAGAGCATGCACAAACATAAACCTATTTATTTAAGCTTGTTTTCTGAGACAAGTGCTTTTATACTCAACTGTATCCTTGAACTGCAAAGTAGCCTGTATTTCTTGAACTTTTAGCAATCCTTCTTCAGCTTCTTTAGTGTGGAATGACAGGCATGGTTCCAATAACACATGGGAAAGTAAAACTCTACTTCTTTTCAGTATTTTTATATTTTTAAAGATATATCATTGATTATTTACATTTTCTTAGAATTGAAACAGAAGGTTTGAGTTGGATCACATATTTTGATAAGTTTATATTAAGGTTTGAAAATATATATGACACTATGACACATTCTATTTTGGCATGTTTATTGTTATTGTACTGTCAATCTCTTTGCAGAGTACATGTTAACTATTTAATTCAGACAATAATGTTATGAGGAATAATTTTGGGTTCAGAAAATATATCATTTTACTCTAAATTGCATTGTTCTTGACTAGAAAGAGGGGAAGGGAGAATTGGTTCATAGTTAGCCTGTTTTCAGATGCCTAAAATTATGAATATCCAGACTGCATATGGATGTCTGTTTGGACCATGGTTCTGTAAGCTGGGAAATCTGAGCTACCTACTTGTGTGAGCTCTATAACCTCTATAACCAACTCTGGCTATACTGCACTGCTGAAGACCTTTTTCTTGTCATTAACTTCTAAATGGTAGAACATAAAAACTGCCTATATTGTATCATGCAGAACACCTGGCTTGAGCTGACAAATATGTTTGATAGAATATGCAGAAGCTGTATGTAAACAATGTATTATTTTGTGTCATCTATTAAGGAAGGCTTCATTGAGGATAGTATCGATGAATATTCTTTATACATACTTCTGAAAATAATGAAGGACAGCTTGTTAGTATTGACTTTTGTGATCAGGCAATACTAAAAGCACATGAGAAAAGAGTAAAACTGCAGTTATTTACTTCCTTGTGAGTAACGAATGACACAGAAGTTCTAGGATTTGTTTATCTTCCACAAATAGAAAGATGGTATGGATGAGTAAGCACACTAAAATGGGACTGAACATAGTTTGAAAACCCCTGTCCATCTATCCCAATCTGCACCAACATTTAACTGACAGAACTGGGCAAAGTCTGATGCTTAACAGGCTTCAGAAGCAATGACACAGGCAAAGCAAAACATTCATTCATTTCAGGAAGCAGAATTCTGACAAATAATCGGAGCTCAATTTATCTCTTACTTCAAGAAGACATTTAGAAGCCGAGAGAGGAATGATACCAATTTAAAACACATTTTTGCATCTGAGGAATAAGTAGTTTTCTTGTCAATATAGAAGCTTAACTATCCTATCTAGCACGGATCCGGCATAGCCATCTTACGTTTATAAAAGTCAACTGTTTGAGGCATTTTTTCCTGGTTTTTAATATCTCTTTTCTAGCTAAATCACATGATATAAATTATAGCTTTCTGAAAAGGCATGGATAGCTATCTCTTCTAACACACTTGCAACTTGAATTACAAAGCGAATGTATATGAAGAAACAATTATGGTTTTCCCTGTATTTTCTGTGACAAATTTTGTGTAAGATTTAATTAACACTCATTAAATTTAGAAAATGTGCCATGAAATATTGAATGATTCAGAACTTGCTATTGTAGATAAATTTATAACCCAGATGCAAAAACATTAAAACATCTTTACTATTGTTTTCAGCTAGCTTAAGTATAATATTAGATAAACAAATATTCAAATGTAAGATGAATCTTTAAAATATTTTGAAATATTAAAAATTATTTTTATAGTCTTTTGTGAGAGATGTTATTATCTGGTATTATCTATGTTCTTTATATTTCTTCCATTGTAAGGCTTAATATATTGGTTAAATGAACCCTGTTTTATATCTCAGTAATCTATACCTCACTAAAAAAATTTATACCTCACGTACTCTGGTGCCTCATATTTGACATGTCCCCTGGAGGGGGAGACCTAGTGGCACTCAGAGGAAGGATAGCAGGTTACCAAGAAGAGACTTGATACCCTATAAGCATATACAGGGGGAGGAAGTCCCCCTCAGGAACAGTCATAGAGGACGGGAATAAGGGGAAACTGGGAGGATGGGAAGAATGGGAGGATACAAGGGATGGGATAACCATTGAGATATAACAAGAATAAATTAATAAAAAATTTTAAAAAATTTATACCTGTCATCTGCATGCTGACCTCAGCCTGCGTCAGCGCCCTACCGAGAAGAGACTTGATACCCTATGAGCATATACAGAGGGAGGTAATCCCTCTGAGGAACAGTCATAGGGGAGGGGAATAAGGGGAAAATGGGAGGGAGAGGAGAATGGGAGGATACAAGGGATGGGATAACCATAGAGATGTAACAAGAATAAATTAATAAAAAATAAATTAAAAAAAATTATACCTGACTTCAAATAAAATAAAATAAAATAAAAATTGATACCTGATTTTATTAGTTAGCCCTTTTAGTTGAAGCAAACTAGAGTGAAATATAATCCAGGAAACATGATCAGTTTTGATAAGCTGGTAATTGAAAGTACATAGAAGACAGGAAATAATCAAATATGACTGGAAAAAAAACAAACCGAAAACCAAAACCAAAACAAAACAAAAAACCAAATAAACAAAACAAAAAACAATTTGAGAGTAGAAATTATGCTCAACTCACAATAGAATTATTTCTTAATAAACATATTCCACATTGAAAATAAGGCAAAATTATATTTCATGCACCAAATCGAAACACAATGACTTAGTTGCAGTTTCCATACAGAACTCAACTCTGACTGTGATATCTCTGCTTTCTACTGCTCACCAGAATTGCAAGAGGAGGCATGTCTCATTATCAATATCTTGGAAAATATGAAGTTGTTACAACTGATTGAGGACTATAACAGAAATGCCCAACTATCAAGATGCACAGAAGTTATTATGGAGTGTTCAGAAAAAACTGCTACACAAACAACACAATCATATACCTAAGGTTCAAGTAGCATTAGGAAAGATGGGTCAGAATATTGAAAGATATGGAGGACCAAGCCACTTTCTACTAGATAGTGTCTTAAGGGCAGGAGAGGAAAGCTGCAATCCTGAAATTTCAACAATATGGTACTCTAGAGAAGACTCGGATAATGATGACACCAGTTAACATACTAATGGGATCATGGGAAATATGACAAGCTCTTACTCCAAGGTAAAGAAGTAAGGAAATAAGTGGATTCTACAAGGGAAAATGTAGTTTATCTATGGTTATAAGCTTTCTGAAAGCTTAACCAGTGTCAAGAGGGAAGCGCTAAACATCTTAGACTAGAGACAATAAAATCATTTCTGTCTGTCTATCCGTCTGTCTGTCTGTCTCTGTCTCTGTCTGACCCTCTCTGTCTCTGTCCTCTCTGTCTCTGTCTGTCTGTCTCTCTCTCTCTCTGCCACACAAACAGGCACTATAATAACTTTAGAAAGCGTACATCACTAATTTGGGACAGTATTGTAGCTTCTGAGAGGAGATAGAGGGTGATGGGTGGGTTGAAAGGATATAAATGTAGTGCTTTTTCATTCTTTGATTTAGGGACATTTAGGTTGTTTCCAGGTTCTTGTTATTACAGATAAGATTGCTATGACAAGGTTCAGCATATGTTTTTGTTGTGTTGTGGAGCATCTTCTGGGTGTATTCCAAGGAGTGAAATAGCTGTGTCTTGAGGTAGCCCTATTCCCAGTTTTCTGAGAAAGTTCCAGATGGATTTCCAGGGTGGTTGTACAAGTTTGCACTCCCACCAGCAATGAAGGAATATTCCCCTTTCTCTGCATCCTCACCAGTATGTGCTGTTACTTGAGTTTTTGATCTTAGCCATTCTGATGGGTATAAAATGGAATCTCAGAGTCATTTTGATTTGCATTTCTCTGATGACTAAGGATGTTGAGCATTTCTTTAAGTGTTTCTCAGCCATTAGATAGTCCTCTATTGAAAATTATCTATTTAATTCTGAGGCCCATTTCTTAATTGGGTTATTTGGTTGGTGTTATTTAATTTCTTGAGCTCTTTATATATTTTGGATATTAGAGCTTTGTCAGACGTAGGGTTGGTGAAGAACTTTTCCCAGTCTCTATGGAATACTACTTAGCTACTAAAAACAAGGAAATCCTGAAATGTGTGGGCAAATGTTTGGAACTAGAAATGATGATACTGAGTGAGTTAACTCAGACTCAGAAAGACTCACATGGTATACACTCATTTATAATTGAACATTAGCCCAAAAGGGATGTCCCATGAAAGTCTTCACTTACCAGGAGGTTGGGATAGATGTGGAGGTCCTCCTATTGTGAGAGAAGGAAGGGAGGGAGAATTGGGAAACAGAAGGATCCAGAAGGTCCTAGAAACCTACAAGAAGAACATCATGATGGGAATATCTGGACCCAGAGGGTTCTGCTCAAACTACTGCAGCAACCAAGGACAATACATGCAGTAAACATTAACCCCTACTCAGATCGAGCCAATGGACATGAAATTCTCCACAGTTGTGTGGAGAGTTGGGGCTGACTAAAAAAGTAATAACAATTTTATGGGAAATAGCAATATGGTTAATGATTAATGAATGACTGAATGAAAATACATTAACAAAATGTATCACTATATGTTATAAATGTGTACCAATAAAAATTAATATTCTCAAAATAAATAAATAAATAAATAAATAAATAAATAAATAATAAATAAATACTGTGCCTTAGTTAATGTTCTATTACTGTGGATAAACAACATGACCACAGCCACTCTTATAAAAAATTATTTGTGACTTACATATCTTTGTCATCACAGAAAGAAACATGGTAGCATCCAGACAGACATGGTACTAGAGAGGTAGCTGAGAGTTATACATCCATATCCACATACAGCAGGAAGAAAAGAGACACTGGGCCTGGCTTGAACTTTTGAAGACCAAAATTCACACAAAGACATATTTCTTTCAGCAAGGAAATACCTCCTAATTTCTCTCATGAAGTATCACTACCTGATGAACAAGCATTCAAATCAATGAGCTTATGAAAGCTATTCTTTTTCAAACTACCACATTCTACTCCCTGGCCTCATAGACTTTTAGCCATTTTATAATGCAAAAATTCACTCAGTCTAACTTCAAAAGTCCGTATTGTCTATAAAAGTTCAAATCAAGAGTCTTCTGAGAATCAAGGTAATCTCTAAAGGTAACCCCATGCAAATTCAAATCAAAAACAAAACCAGATCACATACTCCAGACATACAATGGCACAAAATATGCTTAACTGTGCCAAAAGGGAGTGAAAAGAGTGTAGTGAGGAAATACCAGACCATAACAAGAATGAAAAGCTGAAAACTGGCAGGGGAAACTCCAAATTCAATATCTCCATGTCCAATGCCAAAGCAATTTTCAGATCTCAAGCTCCTTCCATGTTTCATGGCTGTAACATATTCTCTACCTTGAGCTGGCTCCATTGTATCCACACTTCTTGACAGTTATCCTATGGCTTTGGCATCTCAAAAATGTGGGGTTCTCCAGTGTACTCCATGCGTGGACACCCCTGAACCACTCTTGGCCTCATCATCTTTCCTTAGAAGTGGAGGGAGGTTCCCAATATCATTTATTGTATTCTCAGCTCTAAAGCCAGAACCACATGGATAAATGTACTAAGCTATTTTGCTTGCTCAGACAAGAACCTAGCCCCCCAAGTTCAAGTACATTTTCATCAGCTTTCTGTATATGATGGTTTCCTTCACTGATTAAGATTTTCTTAATCTCATTTTATAAGGAGAAAGCTCAGCTGTATATGGTCTTACAACAAAGTCACCACTACCTTTATTTCATTTAGAATCAAACATTTATTTAAACTTTTTATCTTCTCGAATACTTGGCTTAGCTCTATTATACTTTCTGGTGCTCTTTTTCTTTTTTAACTGTATATTTTGTATTTTTCCTTGCTTAGCTTAATCCTTTTCATTATAGATCAGCATAAGAATGGCCACTAATAGGCAAGCAACACAGTCAATACTGTACATTCTAGAAATATCCCCGGGCAAGGCTAATAAGCCAAAAACTTTCAATTCAGTCACAGGAAAATTTTATGGATGAGAGCAGAAGGTAGCCCTCATTATTCACCAAAGTATCACAAAAATGGTCTCTAGGCCACTTACTAATATTCTTCTCCTCTGAAAACTCTTCAACAAAGCCTTTATAATCTGCATTACTTTCAGTAGCACCATCTTCCATGATCCTACTAGAATAGGCCATTACACCTTTCACATAAAAATGCAAATGCATTTACAGAACAACGTTCCCAAGTCCACATGCAACAAGAACCAGCATGCTGAGGCTTATGGTGACAGCATTATCTTGCTCCCTTGTACCAACTTCTGTGTTTTTTAGGATTCTCTAGAACAGCAGTTCTCAACATGTCCATAGCAACCACCTTTTGCAGAGGATGCATTTCATATATTTATATCATGATACATAACAGTAGCACAAACACATGGACAATACATGCAGAGATCCTAGACTTCCTGTTCAGATGTAGCTGATTGTATAGCTCATTGTCCATGTGTTTGGATGAAAGAAACATGATTTATTAGAATAACTTACAGGCTGTGGTCCAGCTAATTCAACAATGAATGGGTCTGAACAGAGGTCCAAGAATCCAGTAGTTGCTTAGTCCACAAGGTTGGATGTCTCAGTTGGTCTTAGTATATGTTATAATCCAAAATGGGTAGGCTCTGATTCCAGTGAAGGAGCAATCTAGCTAGCAATATGAGAGCAAGCAGCCAAGGGATAAAGCTTTTTGCCTTCCATGTTCTTTTTATAAGCCTCCAATAGAAGACATGGCCCAGATTAGATCTGGATTAAAGAGCTGGATTAAAGGTATGTCATCTTACTTCTAATTAAGGAAAAATCATTCACAGGTGTGTCCATCGTTTTTTAAGTTTTAGTTAACTCCAGATATAGTCAAGTTGACAACCAAGAATAGTCATCACAGTACTCTAGATAAAATTAAAATAATAGAACTTTAAACAAAACATCAAGCTTTAGTAGATTTAAAACTAGAATTCTGCTGTATGAATCACATACACCAGATAAATAAATGTATATATAATACTACAAAATTTCATAGAATAAGTAAAGTCATGAGTAGAAAAATGTTTTCAAAGGTCTCTAAGTCAATATAATAAAATTAAATCTATCCATATTTAGATATGCAGCTTTGACTAGAATGCCTTTCAGTGTTTCTTCATTCAAATGCAAGCCAACCTTAAAAGTCATATGAAAGTGAAAAAGATAATAAATCAAAAAGTAAATAGCCTAAAGCAATCCTACATAGAAATGAGATCCCATACATAGAAAATAGCAGCGTAACTTTACATCCTATACAAAAATTAAAGTAAGTTCTCATGAGAGTATTAAGTGTTAAATTTTAAAATTATAATATAAACTTGTAAATTTTGCTTTTATTTCCTTAGATGACGCTGTGAGATAAGATCCATTCCCAAGCTTTTCTAGCTCTTTCTGAACTCTTCCTGGCTAGTTTAACTCCGCTGTTCAGGCCTATGCTTCTCTCTAAGCTGACTGATTCAAACTAGCTTCTCTTGGCTCCTGACTGAATTTCTCTGCAAGGCCTCAAACTAAATCTGGCAGTATGTTTTAATCTTCTAGCTCTTTCTCATTCTCTGGTTCCTTCTGTCTTCAACTCTGTCTAGCCATTTCTCTCTTCAACCTGTATCTATAAAACTGTCCTAGTAATCCACTCTCTGAAAAAAAACATAAATAAATGAATAAATAAAAATAAATATAACTCTCTTTCTTCCTGCACTGCTCTGGGGTATCTGATCGTTCCTGTTGCTTTCCTGAGATTTGGGCATATCCTATTCCTGATTCATTCTATCATATCTTCTCTGATTTTGTCTGCTGCTCAATCAAGCATCATTTTCAAACATGGCTGCTTCCTTTTATAAACTAAGTTTACCTTCCTTGTCTGGGTTTAAAGGTGTTTACTAAGGGTGTGTCCATCTTTCAGCCAGATAATACTGTAATCCAGAGTATGTCTGCATTCCAGGCAGATCATATACACCTAGAATTTCTTTGGATATGATCCTGGCCTGGGCAGCCATGTTGCTAGGTTAAAATTTCTTAACATACATATATATAAAGTATGACAAAAATTCTAGAATTGAGGCTAATTATGTAATTTATTTAAAATAAAAACATAATGCTATATATATATTTCAGCATGTAGAAAGCTAAGGCAAACCAAGGCTGGGAAACCTGAATTCAATCCCTGGGACACAACCAGGCACTGGAGGAAAAGACTATTACATTGTATCTTCTAAGCTCTGTACTCACACTACATGAGTAAACACGTATATACATACATATACACATACACATGTTTAATAAATAAATAATGCTATATATCAAACAAATTTAACAGCAAATGGTAAGTTGAATTTCATCAAAATAATAGAATTTGACTTATGAAAGACATATGAAAATGAACAAATAGGTACTATTTTGAGAGTACATGTGTTGGGAAGGTGACATCTATCTAGGTTATGTAACTAAATGTTAAACCATAATTTAAAAAAATATAATTAAAAGTAAACTGCTCCAACTGAGAAGTAAGCTTATTTTCATATGACATAGAAGATATCATTGGAAATATTAAATGCAGAAAAGACTTCATTAAACTTCAAATAGAAACTAGTTATTAAAGAGCATACCACACAGAAAAGCAGCCACAGAAATATTTGCCTGATAGAATTAATTTTACTCAGTTTTCAGAACTGAAGACACAAAATGCACTAGTGCCATAATCTTAAGCTCTAGGGTGTAGAAAAGCAATTGGAATAAAGAGTGAGGCAAATTAATTCTGAGACCTACACATCTGCAACTAAGGATTTATCTGACTGTTTCTAAATGTTTTTAAAGTGGGTAACAACTTCATTTCACTTTTTTCTACTATTATCAAACTATATTCTAATTGTGAAGAATAATGATTATCTTGAAATCAAGTAAATCCATTCAATCACTAAGGAGGCACCACGGGATAAAGCACTAATTTCTGAACTCAGGAAAAATTTGTATAAAATCACATGATTAAATTACATACAAAGTTCATCAAAATGCATAAAAATAACAACAACAAAAAAACCTGAACAAGTACCCATTTTTCTCAATATGTCTAATGGTGGACGCAATTATCACAAACAAAACTTCTAAATGTTAAAAAGTTTCTGTAGACACAACATGCCATATTAATATAATGAAAAGGTAATTTGTGCATCTTCATCTTAATATAGTTGTTGAGATCTGCTTCAGTCTTTCACCCAAACTGCAGCCATATCTATTTTATTTTAAGGTGAAACTAATTTCAAATTCTCTGGGTCTGTTTGCCCACCCAATAATGCTGACAGTGAATAATTGTAAAAGGTAGCTTTGCTCTCCTCTGACACAGTGATGTTGTTACTCATGCTTCATTATCTCTGCACTTGGTTACACCCAGGATGCGCTCTGAGGGACCCTAGCCACCGCCTGGCTTGCCTCACGTAGAATCACTCAGTTAAACGATCAGCTCAAAGTGTAATACTGCTCACCCTTTGCTTTCTGCTCTCGAGTTTACTATAAAAACCCACTGAAAAGGCTGACCAGTGTCACAGTTAGGCCCCAAGTCTTTTCTGTGGTCCTAATGGTGATCAGCCTGGCACAGGTTATCAAAACACAATCAACATCTGTCTGAGGCCAGTGTCTGTGTGGTATGTGTGGCTATTCTTGGACTAAGACATAGTTTTCATTTATATGAAAATCCCAAATTTGGTAAAAAATACTTCCCAAAAAATGAAATGTAAGGAATATCAAACACAATTCTTCTGATACCAATAAAATAACTACAACAATATTTATAAAACTTCTGTTGACTTCAAGGCCTCACAGATGAGGGCCTTGAACCAATCAAATAAGAATAGTTTTAAATGCTTAATAACTCCCACAAAGAATAGAAAACACACACACACACACACACACACACACACACACACACACACACACATAAAGTTTGTCTCTTTTAAGATAATTGAGTGGTATTATAGAGATAAAGTTTATGCTCTGTATTAGGGTACTGAGAACTTGTTTTCAAAAGCTATAAACTATTGAGTCAACGACATTAACATATCTGTATGTTTCTGTGTATGCATGTGTATAGTTCTAAAATATTAAACTGATGGCCTGAGATGTGAAAACTGAAACAGAGACTTAGGCTTAGGAAAAATCCATAAAAGTCTGAGTTTAAACCAAAGTCACAAGAGACCTGCCATTTTCCAAAATATGCATGAGCTCAAATGATAAAGCATCAAAGAAAAGAAAATCTCAAAATTATGCCTGAAATAACACCATGAAATGTATATGAACCTCAACTTTTTTAAAAATTTATTTATTCTTGTTACATCTCAATGGTTATCCCATCTCTTGTATCCTCCCATTCTTCCCTCCCTCCCAGTTTCCCCTTATTCCCCTCCTCTATGACTACTGTTCCTGAGGGGGATTACCTCCCCCTGTATATGCTCATAGGATATCAAGTCTCTTCTTGGTAACCTGCTGTCCTTCCTCTGAGTGCCAACAGGTCTCCCCCTCCAGGGGACATGGTCAGATGTAAGGCACTAGAGTACGTGAGAAAGTCATATCCCACTCTCCACTCAAGTGTGGAGACTGTTCTGACCATTGGCTAGATCTGGGTAGGGGTTTAAAGTTTACTGCTTGTATTGTCCTTGGCTGGTGCCTTGGTTTGAGCGGGACCCCTGGGCCCAAATCTGCCTATCATAATGTTCTACTTGTTGGTTTCTAGGACCCTCTAGATCCTTCTACTTTGCTATTCTCCCATGCTTCTCTCATCTAGAGTTCCAATAGGATGTCCTCCCCTCTGTCCCAGTTTCCTGGTAAGTGAAGGCTTTCATGGGACATGCCCCTTGGGCTAGAATGCAGATATAAGTGAGAATATACCATTTGAGTCTTATTTCAATATCAATATCAAAATGCAATGGAGAAAAAGTAAAGAAGAACTTGGTATATAGTTATGAAGACTTCTTGTGATTAGTATCCTAAGAGTTGTCACTAATATATATGGCTGTTGTACAAATGAATACCATTAATTATTGTAAATGTTTAGAAAAACACCTCTAATGTAGGTTTTGACTAATGGATTTCACTAATTAATAAAACATCATTGAAGTGAAAATGCATACTAGTGAGTGATTAACAACTAAGTCATTTTAATATTATTGTTCATATCAAATTAATTTTAAAGATTTATTTATTTGTGTATTTTATGTACACAAGTGCTCTGTCTTTTTGAAAATCATAAGAAGGCACCTAGATCCCATTACAGATGGTTGTGAGCCACCATGTGGTTGCTGGGAATTTTACCTAGGCCGTCTGAAAGAGCATCCAGTTCTCTGACCCACTGAGCCATATCTTCAGACCATAAAATCAATTTTTATTACTTCCCACAATGATTATTAAAACCATGTTTTTTCTCTCTTTATACTGTATACATATTGATTTCTTAGGCATAGAAAGTCATGGCCTACAATTCTGGAGAAAGTAAACTATACAAATCTATCTATTAAAAATGAAAATATATTTATAATATATTCGAAAATGCATGAGTTAAAATTTTCAACTGAATGGGGTAAAGTACATATTTATTTCTGCATTATGAACTTATATTTGTTATTAGGTTTTGCAAAATACAAACAGAAATATGACTGTGTTAGACACTAACATCCAAGGAGAATCAGGAAAATATTCAGGTCAAAATATTTATGGCTTCATATTCTAGGAATAATTGCTAATCAGTGTTCTCTAAAGAACCTAACTTAGTAGAATATTGTGTACTACAAAAGGAGATTTAACTGATCAGATTACACAGTACAGGCCAAGTAGTCCGTTACTAGTTGTCAGCATGTTGGAGGGTCTGATAACCTGCTTACTACTCTGTCCATGAGGGTGACAACCACGTATTCCAAATATCATGCAAGCTAAATGCTGGGAGGATTTCTGGAGAAACTCAGTTCTAAGTTCAAGTTAGAAGACAGAAGTGCTGGATTCTGGCCAGTAGTGAAGGGGAAGAGACACAGCTCCATAAGTAGCAATAACAGCAATAGTAATGACAAGGTAGATGCACTCACCAGCAAGTACGGAAGGCAGATATATAAGCAGAATTGCTTTTTCCTGCGGTGTCTCTGGACATGAACTGCTCCTAGGAGATGCTGTCCAAGCTGAAGAAGGGTCTGCTGGTCCTGTTAAGTATTCATTAAAATTCCATCATAAACACAGAGCTGTGTGTCTTAGTTTACTAAGGTCGAACCAACTTGACAATCACACCTAACCACCATCCAACCTCTGGCAAATATCCATTGAGAGAAAAAGAACTTTGAATGAAATACTAAAATATTACTAGTACCATATTACATTTGTTTTATTTACATAGAAGTAAAATGTATTAAAATTTTATATAATATTTTAATTCAAGGTTTTTGTTGTTGTTGTTATTGTTAAAGCATGCCTCATTCCTAGAGAATCCTGTTACATGATTATGTTATTACTGAAAAGCAGAGAACTCTGTGAAAAGGGAAAAATACTTAGAATGTTTGACAGAATGGATTGTTCTTTGTAATACAGAAAATAGAGTGCTATCATACTGAAAAAAAAAAAACCCACAAAATAACAAAACACATAGGCAGGGACTAAGGCATTAAGCCCATAATATGTGTGAAATACTAAACACAGGGAATCAGATTTCTTCATCTAAGCTTTGTCTAATTTTAAGTGAAATTTCAACTTATAAACAATATTTCTCTTGATAATAGCCCTCTGTTAGATATGTAAGTGGCAAAACCTTTTATCCTATTCTGTAAGATGCTCAAATTATGGGGTATTCTTGTTATACAAAGGTTTTTTTGTTTTTGTTTTTGTTTTTGTTTCATGTGGTCCAGTTTTGTAGTTGTTCTTAATGCCTGGCCTACCAGAATCCTGTTCTTATGTTCTTACTTGTGCCCAAAGGTTTGAGCTATTTTGCAAAGTTTTCCACTTTGTTAAGGGCCTTGGTGGATTTGAGTTTTGTGAAGGGTTAGGGATAAAAGTCTAGTTTCATTTTCCTTCAGGAAGATATCCATTTTGATCAACCCCATTTGCTGCAAATGCTGTCTTCATCCCTATTCACTTGCTTTTATACTGCTTAAATGTGTTATACATGCTGATGGAGAGGAAAATAAACCATCAGTCTTCTTCAGCTGTCATCTCTGTGAACTACCATAGAAATCTGGCAAAATTAGCCAACTGTTAAAATAATGGGACAAATTTTATGGGAGTCAGTATTTTCTGATTGGATTTAAGGCACACACCAATGGTTAAATCCCATATATGGCATTTTTTTTGTGTGTTTGTGATCAAAGAACCTATAGTTAGACCTCCAATAATACCCATTGTGATACTATGTCCTTTGTGCATTACAAGGAAGCAGGGAGAAAATACAGGTGGGTTCGGGAAACAATAAAATCTTTTTTGTGTGTTTTTTTGGTTTTTTGTTTTGTTAATTTAAAAATTATTTATTTTTACATATACATTTATATTATTACAAGCAAATACAATAAACTACATATAGCAAGAAGAACCATGACACTATCAGGAATTATATAAATGTTACATTCTTAGTGTTTTGGCTATTTGTATTTGACAGACCTGAAGAAAACATCCTTCCTATCATGGTGCGTCTAAAATTCTGGATGTAAATCAATCTACATCACATATAATCATTATCAACCAAAAACAGCTATCTAGACCTAAAAGCATCTTAACACCTAAACAACTAAGCTTCATTATAAAACTAAGATAACTGTTTTTCAACCCCATCAGAGACGTAAGAAAGAATAAACTTGATTATCTGAGTATGCTGAGAGTGCAGGTTGGTAGTTTTCCAAATGAAAAGATGACAGAGACAGTTTGCTACCTGAATAGTCACCCAGAACTCTCTCTAACTTTGGAGAATCTTCTTCAGCCTTCTGGCCAAATATTTCTGATAGACATATTTGTGAGGTAGGAACTATTGACGACTTCTTTACCCTGTCTTGACAGAGTTTGGCCATCGACTCTGCCTGCATCCAAGCTTGCCCTTTGTAAAGGCAGAATTCTGTCTGTGGTAGAAATCAGGACCTTTTGCCCAGTGGCTTGTTTGCCACATTTAAAACCATCTCCATAGGGAGGTTCTGTGATGCCATCATCCTCTATAAGGTAGGCTGTGTCTCCCCAGGGGTTAACCTTCATTGTCAACGAATCTTTAAAATAATAAAAAACTAACATAAAAACAAACAAACAAACAAAATAATAAAAACATTTTTAAATGTCATATTCTGCACGTCTCTGAGGGTTTTGAAGATCTTATCTACTATCCTACCTTATCTTTCTATAGAATAATATCTATCTGCCACACTTAAGATGTGTATTCTTGTGATAAAAGTAGAGTAGTGATTGACATTGGTCTTATTTAGAAAGAAAACAGGTTAGACTTAGAGATGTCTCCTGTTTCCCTTATCTTACATTCTTAGGTTTGGAGATAGGAGTTGAAAACAAAGAAGGGTGAATATGGAAATATATAGGTAAGATAGAATAAAAGGTAGATTAGTGAATCTACTCCTCAACTTAATGACTCAACTGTCACTCACAAGGTTATTTTAATTCACTGATACAGAATTTTGCATACAAATGCAAAATAAGTTTAATTCTGTATACAGTGGTATAGAAACAATATTTAAGTTTATTTTTCACACATTATATATATTTATTTATACTCACATATGAGGTATTGTATGCATATAGTTCAATATAATAAAAGGTTTACTTCTAATACTTTTAAAGTGCTATTGCACCTGATTAGGATAAATAAGTTATACAAATTAATTGATAGTTGAACAACAAAATCTTTTATTATTCCACCTGCATAAGCAGAGTCACCGATCCATCAGGGCCCCCAGAAAAGGACTCAGGGGCCTTATTTCTTCTGGTAGTCTCAAAAAGTCACTGAAACAGGGGTTATATGCATGAAACCCACAAGCATCTGAACCAAGTTACTGATATAACGTTGCCCAATCATAGAATGGGGATCATGGATGTTCCCAAGTGTTCCATCATTGGCAACTAACATTGAATCTGTTTTTGCCCAACAAATTACATTCATTTGTTCTTACTTTTGATAGGAACAGCTATTAGATTTTGGGTAACAAATGCTTCCAATTAGTAATGCATGAAGGGATGAGTTCTTTTCAAATTGTTACTACAAGTGTTAGTGAAAACATTATTCACTTAATAACAAAATCATAGTAAATAATGTATGAAAATATTTTCCAGTGCTTATGGTCTTTTAGTAATGAACCTAACAGAGAATATATGAAAAAATTCTGAACCTTAGATTTAATTAAGCAACACCTGAACTACTGCTGATCCCTGGTGTAGAACACAGGGTGAAATATAATTTTTAATATAAAGGTTAATGGCTTAATTAGCCACACTTCAACGTTTAATTCAAATAAATGCTCAACTGGTTGACTGTAAAGTTCTATTTTTTATTTTATTTTTATTTTTTATTTTTTATTCTTTTGCCTTTGGTCATTTCATCTGGAAACTGCTTTACCACTAAGGTTTCATGAATGAGATAGTACATGATCAAAGTAGAAGTTACATAGAGAGCACCATGGTATTTACATTTTTCCTGGGAATGGGTACATGGAGATTTAATACATATTATTTGATAATTGTTGATAATTTCATAAGGAGAGAAATGAACTCAAATAAAATGCTACATAAACTTTTATGGTGTTTATATTTGATTTTGTGAACTCATTTGTCCATTGAAGTGACAATCAATTCAGTGTGTGTGTGTGTGTGTGTGTGTGTGTGTGTGTGTGTGTGTGTATACAAGCTGCTTGGTATCTATAGTGTAATTTGTATGTATTTGTCTTTATGGCTGACTATTTGGTATTAAATAAGTAATTTATGTGCTCTTCAAACATTCCTTATGACTTGCTTATAGTTCTCTGTCTAGGGTTGAGGCCTCCTGAGCTTTCTTCTTATACATAAGCACGTTCTTGGTATAATCATTGATCAGGTTGTTTAGACGCCATATTTGGGAGCTTTAATGAGTGTACTTCTTGTGAAATTTCTCGAAGACACATTCACAGGGCAAATCTCCTTTTACTTTGGCTCTTCTAATCTTTCCACCAGCCCCTTCTTTTTTCCACATGAACACTTGAGCCTTGTATGCAGGAATTGTACTCTAGATATATCTATTGGGACTGGCTTATACATCTCTGTGTTTTAATTGGTTTTAGTTTCTTATAATGGCCATTGATTTTATTTACCTATTTTTATTTCTGAGATTATATTTATAATCACTGATTTTAACAGACTCATTTTTCCAACTAACACAGTGTTCTTCAAACCAAACTTGGTAATAAAATATCACATTCAGTCTCATAAAGAAAAATATAGAGAAATAATGAAAATTATGGTGTATAACAGTCTTTTAGCTCTCTCATTTATTAATATTATTTACTTTTCAGAGTTAAACATTTTATTTAGTCAATAGAGAATAAAGAAGATATATATTCAATGATAATATTTTTATTGTTTGGAACAATTTTACGTATTAGAAAAGACTATGTACAACCGTCTTACTCAGGGTTACTATTGCCGTGACAAGACAGAATGATTAATGCAACATTAAAAGCAAAGTGGTCATTAGACTTACACTTCCACAGCACTTTCCATTATTAAACGAAGTCAGGACAAGAACAAACAGGGCAGGATCCTGGAAGCAGATGCCATGAAGTGTGCTGCTTATTGGTTTGTTTCCAGGGCTTGGCTCAGCATGCTTTCTTATAGAACCAGGACTACCAGCCCAGAGAATGGACCAATTACCATTGGCTGAGCCCTTCCCCATCAATCCTTAATTAAGGAAATGCCTTACAGCTGGATCTGATGGAGACATTTTCTTCTTTGAGTTTTCCTCCCTTCAGATAACTTCAGCTTGTTTCAAATTGACATAAGACTAGTCAGCACAACAACTTGCTATCAACGACATAATTATACCCAGAATTTATTCCTTTGTAAAACCTTAAAGGATAAACCTTCCTCTGTGTGCCCGCCAGCTTCCTCACCAAAGGGAAGAGATCAAATCAGAGACACGAGAGTTCATGCCAACTGTAGAGAAGATTGTTCAATTCTTGTATTACTGTTCTAGTTTGAGGGATTAATTTTCCTCCTTTAAGTATTCGATCATTTTCATAAACTCAGATTTGAAACCCCCCCCTCTATTTCTGTTTCTCTGTTATTTCTTAGTAGTATTTTATTTCTGTATCTTGTATTTTGTATCTTAGGAAACACATGCTGGCTCTTACAGAATTGTGGTCATTCCAGCGTTCTCTAACTGCAAGTTACCCAGAGCAGCACTTGGTACTTAGTTGGAGCTGGCAGCTGTCTGTTGGAGACAGGTTCTTGGTGCAGTGACCTCTTAGTAAGGCGTTTCTGAAGTAATATCTGAGTTGATTACAGTCTTAATGAGAACAAGAGGGCATCAAGTGTGATAGTGTCTCCAGAGTTTGTTGTGGTGATGGGGCTCCTGGTTTCTGGTGGTATCAAAGGCACTGGGAATTGTTGCTTGTGCTCTTACACTGACCTCTTCCCATTGTGATGTGTCTGGTGTTAGCAGATTTGGTGGTCTCTGATGGTCACAGAATTTGGGGTACATACAGACAATGGGTCTTCGGTCCATGCCCAACTCACCTCTGCTTAGTTCACTGTCTCTGTTGGCTCCGTGTTTGTGACTCAGATATGCCACGCAGCTGGGGAGCAGGAACAAAGATATCTGAGCAGAGAGCTGCTCCAAAGGACCCACCGGCCTCCTTTGGGGAGTGGACAATGGTCACTGCTCGTGTTTTTGTAGCCCACAGCAACCTCTGAGCTCTGGAGATCAAAAGCAGCAGCTCTGCCAGACGTGCTGCTAGTCCTTGGAGGCGAATCCCCTGCCTGCAGGGATCGAGGGACGTTTCTGTAGATTAGCCAGGTGACCGCAGGCCAGACCCAACAGTGCTCCGCACAGTTTGGACCCCTCTCACCTGAGGAACACCAGTACTAGTGTTTTGTAGTGCTTAGTTTGGTCTTTAGGTCGCTGTGCACTCACTGCGTTCTTCTCATGTGCAGCATATATCTGAATGTGATTTGCTGTTCAACCAAAGCCAGATCATCATAGAACTCCTTCTTGTGTGGCAGGGCAACTCTCTGTCTGTTATTCTGCCTTCCAGGTAATGTGATCAGCTAGGGATCTGCAAATTCTAACTGCATTCTCCAAAGTGGAGCTGTTATCCATGTACAGCTTGGGGGAGTTCTGTGAATTTGAGAGAAAATGAAGGGCTGAGGAGGAGTTAGATGGAGTGAGACAGACAAGAATGATGTAAATTCGGTGCTCATATATTAGGTTTTAAAGAAATAAAGTATACATGTAGTTATAAGGAGGATTTGTTTCTCCGTTAAAGGCTAGGAGTAACAATTGCATGTGTACATAAAGACAGGTAATTAGGTGAGAAATCTGTGTACTATGCCACTTAGCTAAAAACTATATTAGTTCTTCTCTTGGTTCTATGATCTGTCTAGCCATTTTTAATCAGATTTACTGTACAAGGTATGAGTTCCTTCTTGTTGAGTGAGTTTAAAATCCAGTGACAGGACAATTGGTTGCCTCCATTAAAAGTAGTACCATTAAAATTAATTTTTATAAATGTGAACAATTACAGATATACATATAACAATATAACTGTAACATGTAATTTAGAAATATTAGTTCAAACATTACTATTTCATATGTATGTTTACTATTAGAAATATAATTTATAACTATAGTTTTTATTCTAATTCATCCCAAAGTGTAAATTTAAATCAATAACTACTTAGGTTAATAGGTTTTTGTGTAATTAATAAAAAACAAAACAAAACAAAAACAATTCATATAAATAAATGATTGCTTTGCTTTATTACAATAATGCTTTATTTACAAAACATCTTTATATATGATTCTCTTGTGAAATTAGCATAGAAAGGAATCCAAATTAAACTTTATTTATACTGTACCTTTAATAGGTCTTCAGTGCATTCATTTATTCTATTTCCTGGAGAGTACTTCCAGATTAAACTTACAACATTATGGCTGTATTGTGAAATAAATGTTAGTTAAGAATATTATGAACTACATCTTAAGTGTGGGGCAATGTGTTCACCTGCAGGTTACTGGTCATAAAGCTGAGAAAATCAACTTCGGTAAGTCACTTTAATTATAACTCACAAATATTATTCTTTGTGCCAAGTTTATAATTGAGACTGTTATTCTTGAAGATGTGCAAGAGCAGCTGTGGGCTATAATCAAGAGGAGTAATCTTAGCATGTTTCATTCTTCTTTGTAATTGTTGAATTTTTTCTTTGATATTTTCTCATATGAGAAATTAAATTGGAATTGTAATGGCTTCATTCCACTTCATCTTCTAATTTTAAAATCACTCCTTTAAAATTTTTAACCCACAGGCATACTGCCTTCTTCTATTTAACTCATATTAATTAAATGCATTTATTTTGTCAAGTCAAAGGAACATATATTAATATACCAAGTGGATTCTTTAGTTTCAAGGAAGAATATGTTCAGGGAGAAATAAATAATAATGAATGATAATTATTATTTTTAGCAATTAAGCCATTAACAGTTTTTCCTTATCTATCATCCATAATCAATATTTGTAAACTTAAGATATAAATATAGCTAAAGGAAAAGACCATGATAAAATTACATTAGATAGTAAAACCATATTGTTAAAGATAACATAATCTGGATGCGAGACAGAGAAATCAATCTTAAACTGAGGAGGAAACTCTCTTCCTACTCGTTAGTTTTCATGTTGCTGAAGAGAGAAAAGACATCCATGGTTCCTGAGCAGGGCAGTCTGAATGCTACAATACTGGTATTCCAGAGAAGATATAACCACTGGCAATACTGCCAAGACTATTTCTTCTGCTAATTTTTTTCACATGAAAAAATTGGTCTTTGGTTTGAAGCCTAAGGGATATTCCTGATGGTACCATAACTAAGAACCAATAACATCAACAAACAAAATAAAACAAAACAATGACAAGGGTGGTCATTGGAACCTACTGTGGCTGTTTTCTAACAAAAATGTTGTTAAACTACCTCCTAGTTGTGTATTGTTCTGCTGATTGGTTTGTATGGCACTCATCTTTTCCCAGAGAAGGGTCACACTGCATGGGGTAGAAGTTAAGGCAAAAGGTCATAAATATTCAAAATGCTGAGTATAAGCAAATTTGCATGCTTAGCTCTAGATTGGACATCCATATACAGCTGTTACCCTCTTTCTCCGAGCTCAGAGAGTAATATGGAAGAAGAGGCAGAGTTGGACAATGGGGAAATTGTTGTGTATTGCACATGACATGGCTAAATGTGCACATATACTTATAGAAACTGTAGTCACCCACACAAGATCAAACTAGCCAAAAAATATCAAAGAAGGACTAACAAGTCGCTTCACCTACCGAAGGATCAATTGGCAGTTGATAAATTTTGTGAGAGGGAAAGTCATTTTTTTTCTCATGTAGGCTGGCCATGGGTAACCATCATGTGACCTTGTATGACCTTACATCATCTGTCCAAGGACAATACTAGTTGGATTCAATGTATTAAAACTCAATCAATAGATAGACAGGAAGTTGGCAAAGAGATATTTTGGGGAGCAGGTGTCCAAAGAATAGTTGGACTGGAAGAAGATGAATGGATATGATCAATAAACACTGTATACATGCAGGAAATTTTCAAATAGTAAATTAAAAAAACAATTTAAAAAGGTAAATTAAACTCATTAAGCCATAAACATAAATTGCTTGAATTATGAGGGGAAATGTGAAGAAGGAATTTAGTAGAGAAAAAGGAGTATAATACATAGTGCAAATGACTAAATTTATTGTGTACAAGCATGAAAGTATCAAATAATAAAATATAAACTCAAAGAAATAAACATAAATAATTTTTTTGAAACGTTCACTCTCTAAATCATGAAAACAATTAATTTCACTTACAATGCAGTCTAAAATTTCCTGTGTTTGGAAGGAACAAAGTTTATACAGTTTAAAAATATTCTTAAGAACTAAGCTAATCTAATAATTGTGATAATTTTATATTCTTTTTTGCCTTGTCCTGCCTTAGTCACTGGTGTCTAGATACACAGAGATTATTTAGATGTTGTAGAGAAGTCTTCAAGAAAAGTCTTTCCACACAGGCAGTTTTGATGAATGCTTAATGTGTAGAAATGTAGAGTCAGTATTCATTCACTGGAATGCTTTTAAATATCATCATTGAAATTAAAGAAATTATTTCAACTTCCTCTTGCCAAGAAAGCACTACTGAAGAATGGCAAATAGAAGAAGATACCACAGTTTCATTGCAGGCTTGAGCTCTAAAATCTGCCCAGTGCACTGTCTTTTAGTTTACTTATATTTCCACATATATTCCTACATGTTTGTGTGATCATACATTAGTTACTTTCCTTCTGTTATGAAAACTACCATATATTTATGTATATATATACAAATATATATATTTATGTGTACATACATTTATATATACACTATATATACATTATATGTATATTTATACACTATATATATACATACACACACACCTATATATATATATATATATATGTATGTATGTATATGAAGTAGTTTAGGCTTAAAGTTTCAGAGGAATATGAGTTTATCCTGACAGGGAGGCAAGTCAGAAAGCCATATGACTGTGGAAAAAGGAAGCTAGAATATAACATCTTTGGCTGCTAGAAAGAAACACGAGGTGAACTGGAAGTAGAGGGAGACTGATCTCTCAAAGCTGTCTGCAGAGAACAACCAACTGGTGACCAAGTTTTCTAATATTGAGACATATGAAAGACATTTATCATCTCAATCAACACAAACGTAAAGTTTTAAAGCCATGTATATTATAAAATTTATTTCTGTCCTGTGAGTACAATAATTACATGTTTTATGTCTACTGGCTGAGAACTTAAAATACAGGAGGTTCATCAGAGAACCTTAATATGTAACTTCAATAGTGTTATAAATTTCAAATTAAAGGACCACATAGCTAAGCAGATGTACCAGTGAAGAGACATTGGTGAAGTTGGTACTACTGAGGTTTGGAAGATGACAGAATCTTAACCATCACCCTGGATATTATTCTTTGAATTTACAATAACACTGTGTGGTAAGAAGTAATATATGTAGAATTTAATAAAGTATGTTTCAATTCATTCTTACTTGAGTGACCTAAGTTAATTAGAAATGTTACTACATGATTAATACTAGGTTCATATTGTTATGTTGGCATTTATTCCAATGTACAGACCATTTTAATGAATAATTGAATTAATTTTTCATGTTATCATACTGTGTAGATATAGAAAGAACATTGTTTCAAAAAGACAGTGAGCTACAACACACACATAGACACACACACACATATATACAACATATGTACATATATACATATGTGTTTACAATTGTGAATATACAGAGAGATAAATATGCATATACCTTTGCATGCTTCATGATAATATATTATTATATTCAAGGATAGGCTTCATGTATATATTCACACTTTGTACACACACACACATACACACTATTATCACAGGTACAGTGAGTAAATCGATGCATGCATGACATGTGTGAGTTGTGACACTGAAGTTCCTCAATATCTTCTTTACCCTAATGTGCCAATCATAGGTCACTTCCTAGGCAACAGTTGACACCATCACTTGTTGGCGTTTTTTTGTTTTGTTTTCAGAGTACAAGGATTCATTTATGTAACATACCCAGACATTTGGAAATAAGGGTATATAAAGAAAAAACATAGACTTTTTTTTTTTAAATTAATTTATTCTTGTTACATCTCTATTTTAAAGAAAAAAATTGTATGCATAGTGATTTCTCACACGGATTTTTCCTTTCTCTGTCTAAAGTTTTTCTTAGAATTACTCTAATAAATGATGTACAGAAACAAAATATAATTTAAGGTTGGAATGTTGTGGTTAAATTTTCAGTATGTTCTAATAAGGTTTATTGTTAGGCCTATAATTATTATTATGGCTGTATTTTCTAACCTGCTAGCAATCTATGAAAACACAGACACCTGTATATTTTAAAATAGCCTTAGTTAACCTATATCAGGATAGATATTAATCCCCTAAACAACTTCCTATATTCTGCCCCAACCCCATGCCATCTGTTTCTAATGATTCCTATCGAGCTACCTCCCATCCATAATCCCATATATTTGCTAATTATCATCATCTGGACCAAATCTCCTTCCACATAAGCCATTTGCTTCTCCTCCACTTAATACATAGCACAGCCTCCTCCTTCCTGCTTTTCACCTTCTGTCCTCCCTCCTCCCAAGATTTTCTCTCTTTCATCAATGTCCAGGAACCTTTGCCACCCTTATTCCATTTGCCCTGCCCAGGTGTGATGGCCTTTTATTGGTCAAACAGGTTAGGCTTTTAGACAAGGTACAAGGTGGGGCAGTAATTAGCATCAAATTACATCAGACCAACCTCCAACATTGGAGGTAAGCTTACAGCTGTCATTTTTCTTACAGAAATTGAGCCAATTAGAAGCCTCCACATGACTTGATAGTTACATCAGTAAATTAGCAATAACATTGAAAGTTTTAATTTCTTCTTATTTTTTGGTTTTACTTTTGATATACTTTATTTTATTTATGAAATAAATTTTTGACTCTGAAAAGATCTGAATATGTATTCTTTATTTTTTTGTTTTTAAATAAGACTGATTGGATACCACTACTTTTCAATTTAAAAAGAGAGGGCCATGTTTTGCTAGGTATTTGAGGATGGAATTGCTCCATCTTGTGTCACCATCTCAACTGCTGGGATTTCAGGTGTGTGTGACCATGCCTGACCTAAATACATTTTTTTGTATGTGTAGGTTGGAAGCGCATATTCAAACACAATAATCTTACTGAACGGTGTGTGCTTAAAGACGTGTTTTCCAAACAAACAATTGATAGCAACAGAAAAATAGTCCATTATGACAACAACCGCATGGAAGGAACATGAAGGTGCTTAACATTAATACAGAATTCTTGTTCTAAAAATCAGAACATTAACACAGAATTCTTGTTCCAAAAATAGCACTATAATATCTTACACAACAGAAGACTTAATCTCAAGTAGTTATATTAACATCTAGTATTATATTCGATCCCTTGACAATACCAAAGAACTCCTAAGTTTTCTTTGGATGGGTGCTTACATATAGGAACTATGCCCAGGGGAAGCCTAATTAACACCCTACTACAATGTATTTATAATACAAATTGCTCATACATGTCCCAATCCTTCTTGAGATAGAGTCTTACTAAGTTACCCACGCTGGGCTTGAACTCACTCAGTTGTCCAGAGATACCCTGAACCAGTCATCTTCTTGAACCAGCATCCTAAGAAGCTGGAATTAAAGGCTTGTGCCACCACGGCCAACTATAGGCAGATGATATCTATACTTTGAACCGGAAAGAAAAAAAAATCCGCTAAATAATTTTTCACCTTTCACGTCAGACTATATTACAGTGTAGAGACATTCCTTTACAAAATAAGAAAGGTTTGAGCCTGCTATCATTGAGTTTATTGAAACAACTATAGCCTTAGCTACAGAGAAAGTCTATACAAATCAATTTGATAAACTTAATTAACTCTTTTTTTAATACCTTTGAGCTACTTTGAACTAGAGTCCAAATAGCATATAGTGAATGGTTGACTTTCCCCAAAGGCACTGGGACATTGATCTAATTGAACTTTTTCCGAACAAAGAGCAGTCTTGATTTTTCTCAGTCTCCTAAAATATAGTTCAAGTATCTCCTGGTAGTCCTTTATTTAATCTCTTAAATCCCTCAAATTGCTTATATTAGCCTCTGTGCTTTCATTATCTAGAGGGTTAGAAATTTTACATGAAATTTGGTTTGTAGCTTAAGCTTACTGAATTGAAGGTAGGCTTATCCACAAATTGTCTGGCTTGAGTATATTCCCATTGCAGTCATACTAAGTTATCCCTATATAAAATATTTTTAGACTCTTTTTTTTTTTTTTTGGTTATTCGAGACAGGGTTTGTCCATGTAGCCTTGGCTGTCCTGGACCCGCTTTGTAGATCAGGCTGGCCTCGAACTCACAGCGATCCATCTGCCTCTGCCTCCTGAGTGCTGGGATTATAGGCGTGCGCCACCACACCCGGCTTAGACTCTTTTAAATACAGTTTCACTGGCCAAGTGTCATCATGTCTTACCCCTGTCAGCTTTCATTACCTACCCCGATTTCACAGGAGTTATAAGATAATTAACCTATACTTAAGTCACATTTTATACTTTTGGTTGTTGCTTTGCCATAGAAAAATATTTATAAAATTTGCTTTTTCTATATCAAAAATCACTCCAGTTTCCAAATGACCATTTCTTACTTGAAATTATTATCTTTACATCAATTTGAATAATGCTAAAATCTTTTAAGTTTATCCACAATTCAGTCGGTGATTTTTAAAAAGAAACTCTTGTAGTTGCCCTCTGAGGAACAGTCACAGGGGAGGGGAATAAGAGGAAAATGGGAGGGAGGGGAGAATGGGAGGACACAAGGGATGGGATAACTATTGAGATGTAACAATAATAAATTAATAAATAATAAAAATTTAAAAAAAAAGACCACCATAGGCTGAAAGGGAGTAGCACTCTTGGGAGATCTGACCATATTAGAATAAGGGTGTCCTTGATGGAAGAAATACGTCCCTGGGATTGGGGTTTTGAGGGTGTCAGATGCTTATGCCTCTTAGAACTCTAGGCTACCTCTCTGGCCTCATATATGCCCCTGTGACGCCATGCTTCCTGACATGACAAGAGTGGACTAAAACTTCTGTACTGCAAGCCAGGCCCAGTTAAATGCTTCCGTATAACAGTTGCCATGACCATGGCATCTACTCATAGCAAGTACTCAACGACTGGGTGCCTCTGTTTCCCAAACTCAACAACCAACACATAGTTAGTGAATTTTCACAACCTGAATTAATTATTTAGCAGAAGTCATAATGAAGATAGCAAAGGGGGAAAATGAATTAGCATTTGCTTGAGTACCAGAGAAATATCACATTAAACTAATACTGACAAAGATGCCCTGAAGCCTGATTGCCTCTGGGCACCTGACTCTGGAGAAAAAAAACCAAACTTGTACTGACAAAAATAATCATGATATCATTTTTTAATTCACATTCTGACATAAAGATGTTCTAATAAAAATAGTACTGATATTGCTATTGGTGAGCATATTAGGGAATCTTGAAAAACATACAGAAATATTAAACTTACATTAAACTTAAAAGTATAATACTGATTATAATTCAAAAATCATGTTTACCAAAGATACACAATTGCAATACAAAGGAAGGACTATTACTTCTTTAAATCATCGTGCGTAGTCTGATATTTAATTTAAACTTGGTGATCCATGTCATTATGATGAGGTTGTTCTATTCATTGTGTGCACCTCAGTGCTGGTAATAGTAAAGGTTAGTGGTTATTTTAAAAAGCAGCAAGCAAACCTTTCCAACTTAAAATATTTCCCCTCGGTTTTGCCATGTGTTATATCACTGAAGGATGTATTTAGTACTAGAAAATGGAACATTTAATAGTCACTGGAAATAAGTAGTCCATTTTATTTTACGTGACTAGATATCTGTGGAGGAAGACTTTTATGCCTATGTTACTAACTTCCTTTAGTTCTCTCTGTCAACATTCTTGAGGCAACAATATTCACTTTTAAATGATAATATATACAATGGGTGCTGATTGCATTCAGTGCCTTTGGTAATATAATAGAGAAACTGTTAGGATTCTGCTTCAGTCTGTCTACCCATGATGTCATTGCTTACCTGCCATGGGGGTGTGGCCCTGCAGGGTCATATAAAAGGATAGACCCTCTTTGTGGTATCTCTCTCTCTCCCCTTCCTCTCTCCCTCCCTCCCCCCCCCCCCCCCTCTCTCTCTCTCTCTCTCTCTCTCTCTCTCTCTCTCTCTCTCTCTCTCTCTCTCTCTGGGGTACCCCTCCTCATTTTCCTTCTTCCCCCATACTCATTTAATAAACTCCTCTACAGCATAATATCTGAGATACATATAGGCATGTATGGGGAATGCTCTTTCCAAAACTGCCTTAAGTCTGGAATCCTTTCTATTGAACTCGTTCTATCTAACACACTTCCCACAATAATTTCCTTGTGGTCCAAACTTCACTCTATATCTCTATTTATTACAGTCCTAATTCATCACTGCCCTGTCTTTAGATCCTGACTCTAAGCTGAGATAAATTTCTGCTACTTCCCTCTCTCCCTGGACCTGGAACACCCTGGGTGTGTCTTTATTTGTTTTGTCTCTGTAGTGCAGCCCACACAATGCCTGGATGGAATGGGGCTGCAGAAGCTCTGCTTCCCTGTCAGTAGGGTGCTCAGGTACCCTGAGTTATTACAGCATCTTGGTTATTAATCTGCAGCTACACAGTAGCTGCCATGTTAATGGTACCACCTCTCCTCTCCCTTTCTGACCACATGACCTTCCCATTGCTGTCCTGGCCCCTCCCCTTCCCATTCAGGTATGCCAGGTGATTCAGTGGATGTGCACATGCCAGGCCCCAACTCTAATACCTAGCCTGGCCAAGGTGGGCCAGGTAGGCCAGGGGTATAGTTAACCTCTCCACACAGTGACCAGTGACTGGCATATGTACCGTAGTTCTAAATATTTTTTTAATTTAACAGTTATATAAAGGTCTATTCAAATTAATAAGATATGTGCTGTTTCACATGTCATCAGCTAACCTGGGTTCAACCATTCCAGGCTAATGGGTTTGATAAGGTTTTTAAACCATTCTATTATGTTCTAATGTATTAATATACATTTGTATACAATATTAAATTTTAAATCACTGTCCTAAACCATGTTTTAGACTAAAATTCTAAATGTGAAGTTATTATCGTACAAATCTCTTTTATGGACTGTGCTTTTGGACTATGTTTGTGTTTTTAATGTTCTGAGTTAACAGAGAGATAAAACCTAAAGTTTTAATCTTTAATGGCTAAGCCAAGCTATAATCAAAGTTTGTCTATTTAAGTATTCTTAGGATGTTCTTAATACTGTGGTCTCTGTCATCTTAATTAAAAGACTAAGGATGTGTCCTGAGCCCTCCTACTGGAACTGGTAAAATCTTTTAAACCCAAGAGGAGCCTTCCCAACAGGCTGAGTTATAGTAAACTATTCTCCAGGCCTGAGCTACTACCCCTGAGGAAAAATAGATGTTTGCAATACCGCTTCCTGACAGGGTCCAGCCTGAGCCAGCTCTGCCAGGGACCTGTTTCAAATGCAGCCACAAATGGGACACTGGTCCCACAGTCTAGCCTGTTGGTGAATTTAGCCTATGGATGCAAATGCTCACATGCAGTGTTGTTCTCTATGCCAGGTGCTGGAGGTTCAACCAGCATAAGATCTGTAGACAATTCCATTTTCAAGCTATCATAGTTCCAAGCCCAAGATTTTAAATTTCCTGGTTCTACAAAGTGAGTCCAGGACAGCCAAGGCTACATAGAGAGACCCTGTCTCAAAAAACCAAAAAAAAAAAAAAAAAAAAAAAAAAGGTTTCTCATTGTACTAAAATTATATGCCTCAAGTCTTCTAGACAGCCTTTTGAAAGAGAGAAACCTGTTCTTTAGGATCCCAAGTGTGGGATCGGAAGAGTCTCGTGAGAGAACAGGTGATGTTAATTCACTGGAAGAGCAACCACCTCTTGCAGGAGCTTAATTGCTGCCAACTGAAAAGATCCCTTGAACAGACTCTAGGAGGAGGTATATAAATGAGCCCAGAAGTGGTGGTGGGGCCGATTGGAGACTTGGGATAGATTTGGCTGTTCATCGTTGCCCTTCAAGATGCTCCTAGATAAAACCACTTGAGGGAAGGCTTCAATGCTCAGGCTCCTGCTGAGGCTCTGGGGTCTGGTTACCCCAGGTTCCAGTGGAAGAAATCCTGGGGCTCTTGACTGGAGAATTGTTCCTCGGAACTGATATCCTTAAGGTTTTGTTATTGTGTCCATTAATCCTCATTTCCCATGTGTTCATTAATCGGGTTATAATTCACGTAGGTTCGGTCACTAAATTGTTAATAAGATATTTTGGTTAAGAAAATCGGGTATGCCAGGTGTGGTGGCGCACGCCTTTAATCCCAGCACTCGGGAGGCAGAGGCAGGCGGATCGCTGTGAGTTAGAGGCCAGCCTGGTCTACAAAGTGAGTCCAGGATGGCCAAGGCTACACAGAGAAACCCTGTCTCGAAAAAAACCAAACAAACAAACAAAAAAAAAAAAAAGAAAAGAAAAGAAAAGAAAATTGGGTATATAGCCTCTCTTTCATAATGTGTACTGATGCTAAAGTAAACTTTTGCCTTCTGTTGTACATGAGCTTTCTGTCCTCCCATGTTACTGTTCCACAGAAGCCAAAAAGGCTTTTGCCTTTTCTAAGCCCACCTCAGAGTATTTGTGCTTTTAACACAAAGTTGTTTTCCCAAGCCTCTGCTATGTTGTAGTCTACTGCCTTTTCCTACAATGTGTGCACATGTCTAACAATGTGTATTTCACTACAGGTTTCAAATAAGGATGACCCTAACATATCTAAAGTTTATCTCCCTTTATGAACTAACAAGGATTTTTGTAAGCTGCAAGAAATCCATCTCGAGACTTGATAGCCTATGACCATACAGTGGGGGAGGCAGTCCCCCTCGGTCATAGACTTAGGAGAGGGGAATAGGGTGAAAGTGAGAGGAGGGAAGAATAAGAGGATACAAGTGGTGGGATAACAATCGAGATATAATCTGAATAAAGTAATAATTAAAAAAGAAATCCATCTCTCAGATCAAATGGAATCCAGATAAGTACTGTCAATCAGCAGCCTAAGTTTCTCATGTCTCATCTATCTCTGAGGGTGGGATTCGTTGGCTTTTCTCTGGTTTTGGGACTCCCCTAACTTCTCTATTGCTACATTCCTACACTCAACATCTACTTATTGCTGAGTCTTCTCTTCTGCTTGGTGTAAATGCCTTTTGTCATTCTTACAAAGCTACATCCAAACCCTTCATCCATCTCCCTTGGGTGAGATCTCCCTCTACAAGCACGGTTCATTCCCCACTCCCTCTTTAAAAACCCTAGCTCTAGGTAACCTTGTCTGCTCTCTGGCCATGCTCTTGGTCTCTGTCCAGCACTGACTAGCAGCTGGAACAGTTGTACCAAGCTCATCAAGTTAAACCTCGCTTAGGGGATGCCCTGACAGGTCACTGATTTCTACTCTTCCTGTGAGGAACAGTCTGTTTGCTGCTTCTCCAGGCTCCTCTGGGATGCCTTCTAGAGAATTTCAAATCCTTACCCCCACATTAAGGGCTTCTAAGCTTACATGCCTCTGCAACCAAACTTAGACGGATCCAGTACTAAACTGTTTTAATTATTGCCAACAATTGGGTAAAATGGGATGAAGTTCCCATATCCAGACCTTTCTTTGCTCTCCCAAAATTTTCACAAATTGTCAGCATTGTCTCAAGCCTTTTCTCTTTGCTTTCCCAAGAGCTTCAAATGTACACCTAAAGGGAATTTTCTACCTAACCTATTAACTTTGAATTATGCCCACATATATGTTCCAGCATCCTGCCAGACTTCCTAACTCTGGGACATCATCAAAGCAGCTACCTACAAGTGCTCCCATCCAATTTCAGAAATCATGCCAGCTGGACCTGCATTGCCCTTCCCAGATGCAGATGTTCTCAGACCCTGGACAGCAAATGCAACAGCCTGTTCTGGAATCTGGCCAACATTTCGCTGCCATACTGTCAGCAAAAAGTAGTTAAGATGGTTACTTAGTCCCTTATCCATTTGCAAAAGGCTGAAATGATTTGCTCCAGTTCCAGGACAGACAGCTCCAGGTTCTCCCAGCACTCCTTGGTCTCTATCTGATTTAGGACATGGCTGACATAGCTTACCCTCCACCTTGGATTTTCAGAGCAAAACTTTTCCTTCTCCTTCACTATATAATATGGACATTTGTTGCTATTGCTTTTTTCTATCTCTTTTCTCTCTTTACAGGACAGCCAAAAGCTGCTTCCAATGAACCTGCATTTATATACTTTAACTTACCTTATACATAAACAATCCAACGTTCTTCATTTTTAATTTTAGGAAAAGGTAGGAATGTTAGAATTCTTTTTCAGTCTGTCTAGCCATGAAGTTATTGCTTACCATGCCATGGGGGTGTGGCCCTGCCCAGGGTCGTATAAAAGGATAGACTCTCCTCATGGTCTCTCTCTCTCCCCCTTCTGCTCTCTTACTTTCTGTCTCTCTGTCTCTGTCTCTGTCTGTCTCTGTCTCTGTCTGTCTCTGTCTCTGTCTGTCTCTCTGTCTCTCTGTCTCTCTGTCTCTCTCTCTCTCTCTCTCTCTCTCTCTCTCTCTCTGGTACCCCTCCCCCTTTTCCTTCTCCTGCCATCCTCATTTAGTAAACTCATCTAAAATATCATATCTGAGCCTTGTATCTATCATTATCTTACTCATATATATATGAAACATAATAAGAAATAAGTTATCATGACTTTGTACTCCTTTTCTTCCTTTTCCTCTTCTCTCCTCTCCTCCCCTCCTCACTCCTCTCCTCTCCTCTCTTTCACTCCCCATCACTATCCTCCTTTCCTGTCCACCATCCTCCCCTGTCCTGCCATCTGCTCTTCTCATTTTCCATAGCTTTGAATTTTTTCCTTATATACTCCTTTTTTCTCTCTTATGTCAACCATTCCTTCTTTCCTTCCTCTGTCATGTCCTTTCTTTCTCCCATCCTTCCATCCATCCTTTTCATTATATGTTTTACTTTTTTCTTACCTTACATCCCTCTTCAATTGCTTCCCTGTATTTTCCTTTTCTCTCCTTTTCTTCCCTCCTCTCCTCTCACCCTCACTTCTTACCTCACTCCACCTTCCCAGGCTGTGAGCCTTTGCCTGTAGGTGGAGGAGACCTCCCTCCAGGTAAGCTTCATGCTGGGAAATATGTAGAGTGTACCTACTACTGGCAGCAACCCACCAGATCCCAGCTAGCAAACTACACAAAAGGTGTCAAAAGCTGCTTCTTTGAAGAAATACATATCAAAGCTGCAGTGGAGACAAGCCCCTGAAGGTGTCTTGATCCTGTATCCTGCAATTCAGATACCCTTGGTTAAAAATACCCAGAGGTCTGGGGTGGGGGAGCATTCCCCATTTTTTCCCTCCAAAGCTTCCTGTCTTTGTCTTTCTTTTATCATTAAGCTTAGTGAATTAAAATCTAGCTCTCCAACTCTCCAACTCTTTTTTAAAATATATACTTTTGCTTTATTACACATGTATAAAACAAACTGCATACAGCAGGGAGAACCATGAGACAATCATGAGAATAATGAGTTCTATAAATGTTACATTCATAGTGACTTGGCCATCTGCATTTGTCTCCTTTGAAGTAAGTGTTTTTCCTGTCTTGTTGGGTCTAGATTTATTTCCGAATGAGATTCAATACCTATCCCTTCTCAGCTCTAATAGCTTAACTTCTTTAATTTGATCTAAAATGATCTTGTCCCCTAACCAGCTAAACTTGGTTATAAAACTATACTATCTTGTCTTCAATGCCCCTCAGAGACTTGAGAAGGAATAAAACTTAAATTCCTGAGTGAATCAGCAGTGTGTGTGTTAGCAGCTTCCAAAGCTCTCCAACTCTTGACTCTCTTTATTTTAACCAAGTGCAGCCAGTTACCTGGCCTTTTACAAATCAGGGGCTCCCTTCCCCCCTGCTGGAAGGGACAAGCACTCCTATTGTCTCAACCCATGCTAAGTGCCCTGTGCTCCCTCAAACTGGAAGATTTGGCCAGAAAGCTCCCTCTCTGCCCAGGAGGCCTTTTAGTAACTGGTTCTTACAACAGACCCTTCCTTGTTCTTACAACAGACCCTTCCTCAGCTAACCTCCAAAAGGCTGAAGAAAACCCTATTACTAGATTCTCAGCCCAGCCTCCCAGAGACAGGAAACCACACCAGTTTATGAAAGAGATATCATCTCAATCTCACTACAAGGAACTGAATACACAGTTCCATAGGTTTAAAGAGATATTGAATGTTCATCCTTCGTTTTCCTAATATAGTAATGGAAAAAAAGGTTGAAGTATGCGGACAGAGACACTTTTGCTCTTTGGCATATGAATACTTTATTCAATTTTGTTGTGTCACCAAGTATGCAAATCATAAGATGAGAGTAGTGTTTTAAAAAATATGTAATTTCTCCCTAAGCCAATACATTAAAAATAGTACTGTTTTAATTTTCTAATCTGATAATTTTCATTTTCTATTTCACATTACATTTTGGAAATTATGTTTGTTTTATTTTGTTCTTTTAAAAATATTCCTTCTTGTCCATCGGCTAGTCTGGGTAGGGTTTTGAAGTTTATTGCCTACATTTTCCTTGGCTGGTGCCATAGTTTGAGGAGAACCCCAGGGCCCAGACCCACCTATAGTTTTCCAGGACTCTCTGGATCCTTCTATTTCCTCATTCTCCCAGGATTCTCACACCTAAAGTCTCAATAGGATGTCCTCCCCTCTGACCCACTTTCCTGGTAGGTAAAGTTTTTCATGGGGGCATACCCCTTGGACTAATGTCTCAATATAAGTGAGTATATACCATTTGACTCTTTTTGCTTCTGGGTGAACTCACTCATTATGATAATTTCTAGTTCAATCCATTTGTCCACAAATTTTAGAAATTCCTTGTTTTTAATAGCTGAGTAGTATTCCATAGTGTAAATATACCACAGTTTCTTTATCCATTCTTCTACCGAGGTACACCGTTAAGTGGAGAAGGAGATCTGACTTTCACACAAACTCTGGTGCCCCATATTGGATCATGTCCCTTGGATGGGGAGGCCTGGTGGCACTCAGAGGAAGGATAATAGGTCACCAAGAAGAGATTCGATACCCTATGAGCATATACAGGGGGAGGAGGTCCCCCTCAGTCACAGACATAGGGGAAGGGAGTAGGGGGGGAAGCGGGAGGGAGGAAAGAAAGGGAGGATACAAGGGATGGGCTAACAATTGAGATGTAATATGAATAAATTAATAAAAAAGAGAAAAATTCCTCCTTATTACTTTGTATTATGTAGCACTTTTTTATAAGTTGGGACATCTCTCCTTGAAACACTCTCTTTAAGACTCATAAAGTATGCAATTTGTAATTCTCACAAATTTCATAAAAGGTAGAAAGAAATGACGGCATTCATTTGATATTTCTTATGGTTGAAAGTGTTCAGACAAAAGTATTACAAGTTAGACATCAACTAATGTACCTTTTGTGATAGTGAAAAAACAGTCATCTGAAAGTGAAGGAAGGTACTTTTCAGGTCTGAAGAAGAGGAAATTTGTGCTTTAACATATAGTTTCAGGTATTAATGAAGATCTAGTTTTCAAAAAACATGAAAAATCAAAAATATACTAATCAGAAAATATTCATTCCATCTTCTACGTGGTTCCAATGGTGGGGTGAATTTAAGCACGCAATTACAATTACTGTTCACAGCTTGGCATAAAAGGCTGAAGAACATTTGGATGCAGAAAACCTCAGCAATATAACTACCCTTATCTCCAAGAGGAAAAGGCTGCATAACCCAAGGCAATGTGAAGAATATCCATTCAAGTGGGTTGGCTTTTATGAAACACTATTGCTCTCTGAGGTGCCCGCGAATACCATGTGTTGGAATTGATACAGGAAGGACAGACAGCACTGTGGAACTGGATGTGGGAGACAATGTTATACGCTTAGCTCCTTGGATGAGGAAGTGTGTTCACAAGAGAGCTAGCAAAGAAGAGGATCAAGTAGTAAGAGTCCCCATGTACTATGGGACTGTTATGGGGTTGTAGTGGCTTTGCCTAGTGTCATGGTAGGACACTCAGGAGAGGCTTTGGAAGACAAGTACAATCCAGAAAACCTTACTGATTAATTTTATATGGTACTAAATCACTCAAGAAAAGACAAATTGTGAAGAATCAAATTCTGTGTCCCATCTTGTTTATTTGAATGCAAATAAGGCAATGCTTGTTTCAAGCTGGAGATTCTAGGGGTGGAAACTGGTGAAAAAGACAGTGTCTTAGTGTCTTTGGAAGTGTATAAAGTGTGACCAACTGTTAAGTAAAAAGTTAAAAGAAGAATCCATATGGAGGATTACAGGAAGTTTCCCCATTGTATCCCCTGATGTGAAGAAAAAAGATACCCTAAGATGAGAAATAGCCAAGTAATTCTTTTGACTAGGTGGCAAAAGTTGCCTGCAATGATAGACATGCATAGAAACAGTTTGCATTGTAGAATTATTGATCTCCAAATAATGTATAAAAAATCTTAGTGTTTAGTGCATCCTGGAGCTCTCTCATCATTCATAGCAAACCCTCAGATAAGGACCTGGACATATAATTCAACCTTTATAATTTGTGATTGGTAGTGAACTTCATAGGATCAAAGAAATGTTTGTTTGTGTGTGTGTGTGTGTGTGTGTGTGTGTGTGTGTGTGTGTGTGTGT
>OU015747.1:102720173-102739706 GCA_907169655.1 Acomys percivali | reverse complement strand
GTGTGTGTGTGTGTGTGTGTGTGTGTGTGTGTGTGTGTGTGTGTGTGATCCATGTGTAGGCTATCCGACAATTTTTGTGAGCCTTTCTATGCAATTAAGTAACAGTAAAGCCATTGTGGAGGTTCTCACCTAGTTCAGTATTATGTAGAAGGGTCCACAGAGAATTAACAGTAACATGAGCATTCATCCCCCAAATTCTAATGTGTAGAACTGATAGAGAATAAGCAAGTTCAACAATACTTCTCTTTCCACTTATGTTAGATGACTACTGGGGTTGGCTGACTTGGTTGAAAGAAAGAATAGAAAGAAAAGTAGCCTCTGAAAAGTTGAAATGTCAAAGGCTCATATGTGTGGGAGATAGAATAATACAAGTAATCAGAGAGCTGAATAAAAATCTCAGTGTAAGGAAAGGCTTCCTTCCTATGAGTTGTGAGCCATTCAGACTCAGAAAGAAAACAACACTTATAAGACTCAGAAAAGAAACAAGCCATGAATGTCAACACACTCCTCAAGATTATAAGAACACAGGGTAAATTTCTGGTTTGTATAGTTAGTGATGTCTGTTAAAAAAGAGAAACTCTCAGAGCAAATTAATCAGAACTGAAAAAAGTGCATCTTTTATGAATGCCACCCATGTCTGGTGTTTTTTATGATGACATAGTTGCCTTTGAGCCATCCATGGATGCCTCTTGTGAATTCTCTCTCACTCTCACAGCAGTAATTCACATGTTTACTAAGCTAATCTTGAATAGAATCATTCCTGTAGCCTGATGTTTGTGGCCTACTTTGAGGGAATAATGTTCACATTTCTCCAGGAGAAATCACATAATACATTTCAATCCTTATATATTTTATACATACACTTTTCATGCAGTAGCTTCATTACATTTTGTCTCCAATATCTTCTTTGCTTGTTTTGGTACTTATAGTGAGAAATGCCGGGATTTGATCACATTATGCAAGTACTCAACCACAAATATTTATCATCAGCTCTCAAATTCTTCATCTTTACATGATTCATTATAAGATAATCAAAATTATTATTTTGTGCTTTAAAAGAATTTCTATTTCATTAATATGATATTATAAGTACATTTTACTATAGATTCTTAACTATCCAAGTTCCAAGTTTTTTCTATTTTGAGTTGTTTTTTCTATGTAATTCAAAGTAATAATCCAATTAAATTAAGTTAATAAGTAGTAACTAATTAAGTTAACTAACTAAAACTGTTGCAATCTACTTTGAGATAATATTTGGAAATTAGACTACTTTGGGGCCCATATCACAAAGTATAGCTTTTGTAATCCAATACCCTAAAGTGGTACATACTTTAAAGAGTCAAATGTTTTATGAAACTTCTGTTAGACACATTTTGTATTACCGGTTTTCTGTCTTGTGGCAGAAGCCAGATCAGAATGAGTCAGCAAAGGAAAAGACTCAAGATCTCAACATGCTGGATGATTGACACAGGTATAATAACATTTAGGATGAGAGAAGAATTGAACAGGGTACAAGGAACTACAACAACACAAAACAACAACAACAAAAAAAGCAAAATGTCTTCTTTCTAGCTTAACACTGCACGCAGAAATGATATGTAGTTATCTTCACAGAGAAGTGACCTGAAACAAATAGACAATAGTCCTATACCTGCTAGATATTGTATTGTCAAGAATTACATTGTCAAGGAAAGCAAAACCTGACCTGAAAAACGTAAACTGGTGCAACTCATCGAGCACAAGGAGGAAATACTAAAAAGGACATCCATCACTGGCTGACAGGCTGGGTGTGCTTGGTTTCCGATTGCTTTGCAGAATTCTTAGGTTTTACAATTTCAGATATTGCTTTGCCCACAATCTGTATTACATCTTTCATAGATCTTGGACTTTAGTAAACCCATTTTTAAATTTTCTCATTCTGTATACAGTGTTGTCTATTGACTCTTTTTATATTTAATATGTTCTGTGTTTCATTTCATTCACACACTCAGTCTGTCCAATTACATATTTTCATTGCCTCCAGTATCTCTAATTTTTTTTTCCAGAACTGAAATATTATATTTTATTTTTTGTATGGAGTGACATTTTGCATTTCTAAACATGTGATTTTAATAATCACCAGACACATTGCAATCTTTACTCTTTGAATCTTCTATAATTTATCCTTTTATTTTACTTACTTTCTATACAAAAGTTTGTGTTTTATTTTTTACAATCTCACTAGTTTATATGTTTGCAAGAACAAATCTGAGGTTTTATTTTTTTCTTTTTTATTCCTCCTGAAATGAGATGGCTTGATCACATTGACATTTATGTTGCTTTGTGTTCTTGTTAACTAACTTCAGGTTTCTTCTCTTATTTTGGTGCTGTGAATGTAAAATAAATATTTATACAGATATAGTTAACCAATGTATTGGTTAACTGTAGAAGCTGTTGGTATTTCCTGATGCTTCCAACCAAATCTTTTGATATATGAGATATAAATGAGGCACAATAGAAATACATGTCAGAGAGAACTTGTTTTGCCTGTAGGGGCCAGGGAAGTTTTCAGAGGAGACAGTAAATCTCAACAGTAAATATAATTTGAAAGCTATTCAGGAACAAATGGACAGCAAAGGCCTCACAAGAAAAGGTCATTACCTTTAGGCAGCTCTATTTTATTAGGTCAGTGGTTGGAGTTACTAAGGCACTGCGATGGTCCATGTGTGTCTGTTACACTCAACTATGAGAAGCTAAGATAAAGTTTATAAGGCCTCTAACTACCGATTTACCATAAGTACAAACGCAGAGGAGAGTTCATGAGTGGTCAAATTGGAGTGAAAGGGTGGAGTTGGTTAAGAAAGATGCAATGTTGCAAAGGAAAGCATTTAGTGTATTTCCAAGACATTCAGAGTTCTGGCAAATGCTTGTCATTAAGCACCATTCACCAAGGCGACAGCTGGAGGACAACAGGTTTCTGAAAAGTATGTTTAACTGAGTTGAAAGTAATCGTAAACATCTAGAAGAACTTCTCTACTGTTTAACTAAACATAAGTGGACATGATTTTTCTTTAAGTGAGATCAGTATTATTAATTTTTAAGAGTTACATATGCTTTTTTTGAACCATCTACAAACTTAAGCAAGCTAGTTGGTCTAGAGCAGGAGAGAGACCTAGCATAAGAATTTTTTTGTGGAATAAGTGGTTTCTTTCTTAACTTCCGTGCACTCACAGTTATATGTTGTAGTAATGTACTTTCAACAGGACTAGATTAATTTTAATAATATCTGAAATCAAATCAAGAAGTATTCTTTCTCAAGATACCAAATTGTCTATTTCCATATAATTGCTATATTGAAGACATTTAATGATGGTATTTTAAAGAATTGTCTCAATAGGCTTGCTATGAATGAAATTCTCATTCTCTCCATCCTTAAGTACCAAAGGATTTTGATAATGAGAGAGAAATTCTTACTGCTCTCAGTTTCAATTGTCATCCTGTTTTCATTCTAACATCTTTTCCATTCCTCACAGTGTGCTCATATGCTCATGAGTACTGTTGTGCTTGCAATCCTAATAAGAGAAAAATGTCTTCCTGTAGCTCTTCTTCTTGTAGAACATGCATTATACATTATACGTTTTTATTTGTTCAATTACTCTAATACCATATATTTTGTTGTCTCTTAGCCAACTGGGAAGTCTATCAGACACATTTATTTTATGTACTCAATTTTTCCAGAAAAGACAAAATAAATATTATCTAAGGAGTGCCTAAAGGAATTTTCAGTAATCTATTCAAATGGTTAATTTAAAAAATATATCAAAAATTATTGAATGTAGTTTATTTTTCTAAAACCCTAAAATTGTAGATATTTTAAAAGTAGGGTGATGGTCAAAATTTCCCTTTCATCCTCAAATTTAGAAAAAGGAGTTCATAGTAAAACAGAAAAATATTTAAGACATAAAATAATAGAATTTCTACTGAAGTGTAAAAAAAAGGCAAAAATGAATAGTTTGCCTTTTGTTTGTATTTGTTTGGAATAGTTTCTAATTATTATTGAATTCAGTTACTGAAAGTAATGAAAACATGTCCAGCTCCAATAACATTCCTGATCCCACCAAGGTAAGGGGCATGGTAATCACAACTGGACTCTTGTAGCATAGGATAACAGTCACTGCCAACAACACTAATTAACTATATCCACTAAAACCCTTCTCCTATGTGAGTACATGTCCATATTTAGGACTCCATTACATAGTCTACAACAGTGGATCCAATAATTTTCCCTCTGCTTGCAGTATGCTGTTTTCTTTCTAGGAAACTTTTCTTTGCAATACCTTGATTTGTGTATATAAAAACACATACCATGCACACCTACTCTCTTTCCGTCTAATTAATTAATGTATATATTTATTCACTTTCCATACCGATCGGATCACAGCCTCCTCCCTCCTTTCCTTCCAGTCCCCCCCTCCCCCCCCCCCTTTTTTCCCCCCCCCCTTTTTCTCAGAGAAGAGTCCCCACCACCACCACTTGACCCCTGCCCCTTGCTCTGCCACTTCATGTCAGGGCAGGACTAAGCCTGTCCTCTTCCATAGAGGCCAGGCAAGGCTTCTAGCTAGAGGAAAGGTATTCAATAGCAGCACCAACTCTGTGTCCATGTCAATGACGGGCCCCGCTCTAGTTGGTTAAGGGATCCACATGAAGATAGGGTTTCCTTCAGCTTCATAAGTGTAGTGGGGCTTGGTCCAATCCATGCATGCACTTACATTTTTTATTCAGTCTCTGTGAGCACCAATGTGCCTAGGTTAGTTGACTATGTTGCTCTTCTTGTGGAGGTCTTGTCCCTTTGCCTCTTTCGATCCTTCCCCCAATTCTCCCGCGAGATTCCAAGATCTCTGTCAACTGTTTGCTGTGGGTCTCAGCATCCGTTTCGATGCACTGCTGGGTGGAGTGTCTCATCGGACAGTAAGCTTGGCTCATGTCAGCAAGCATAGCAGAGTATGATTAATAGGGACAGGGAGGGGTCGGCTCTTTCCCGTGGGCTGAATATGGTTTAAAGTTTGGGTTCTCTGCTTACAAAACTGTTTTATTGAACTTATAATAAAACTAGACATGCCCATTTACCATGTATTCCTATATGCTTTGCTTTGGTTGTATTTTAGTAAGTGTAAACATCTTCATGTGAAAAATGTCTAAAATTAGCATTTGTGGCAGGCAAAAGAGTACATTTAAGAACTGACAAGATCTCCACAAGAAGACCAACAGAGCCAACAAACAAGGGTCCAGAAAGGCTGAAACCACAACCAAGGACCATGCACAGACTGTACCAAGGTCCCCTAAATAGATGTATCATATGAACAGCTCAGGCTTCTTGTGAGGGCCCTAGTAAAGACTGTGGGGCTGTCACTGAGGCTTACTCAGTCGCCTGCTTTTTATCACTTCCCTTCCCCTTTGTGGGGATGCCTTGCCAGGCAACAGGGGAATAGGACATGCTCAGTCCTGATGCTACTTGATGACCTAGGATAGGTGAGTAGGGGGTGCTCCCCTTTTCTGAAAATAAGGGCCTGGGGACATGGAGGGAAGGAAGGTGGGACCAGGAGAAGAGGAGGGAGGAGGCTATAATTGGAATGTAAAGTAATAACTATTAAATAAATGAATAAAACTGTAGCATTTACAAATCTGATAATATTGTAGGTGGTAAGTATTTTGATTGGGGCTAGATTCTCCTATTTAAATTAAAGTTTTCTAACTATATTAGATTTTTAGAAAATTAATATATTATAACATATTTCAACATTTGTGCTTAAATATCAGGTTTTTGTATGAAATTTTTAATCAATTGCAAGTTATTCATATTTTTTAATTTTTCCCCCTAAATCTGGTCATTTAGGTTAGCTTAAGATGAATAAGCTGTGAATAATGGTGGTACAAACTGGAGTTGACCACTTTGAAGATGTTGTAGGTTTGCATTAAAAATTCACATACTATCTGCACAAGTAAAAGTGACTAGAAGATGTGACACATGCCAGTCACACCCTTTGTTTTATTTGTGTTGCATGAAGAATACCAACATGGCTCAGTATAGGACAGATAATATGAAGATATTTGCTTGGAGAGAGTATATACATTCTTTGAACATTCTTGTTAGAGATAACCGGAACTTATTTGGAGAGAAGATAAATAAAGAGGAAATAATGTTAACTTTAAAAATTGCTCTAACTCAGGGCCTGACCATGTCCCCTGAATGGGGAGACCTGGTGACACTCAAAGGAAGGACAGCAGGCTACCAAGAAGAGACTTGATACCCTGTGAGCATGTACAGGCGGAGGAAATACCCCTCAGTCGCAGTCATAGGGGAGGGGAGTAAGGGGAAAATGGGAGGGAGGGAGTAATGTGAGGATACAAGGGATGGGATAACAATTGAGATGTAATATGAATAAATTAATATATATATATTTAAAAATTGCTCCTACTCAGCCAAGTGCATTCACCTGATATAGTGATAAATGATGGAACTTGCTTAACTCTCTTAAAAATTTACTTTAGAAAACTAATAAATATCTTGTTAAATAATAAAAAAAAAGTTTCTGAATGTAAAATACATATTTTTCACAGTCAAGAAATATAAGTACTAAGGTTGGTAAAATGTTTAACAAAGAATGCAATAATATGCATTATACATATTTATTATTTTTTTTAATTTAAAATAGTTTTTTTCTTCACACCAACCTAAATCTACACGATTTCTTTCTCTCATTACAAGACAAATAGGCAAATTTTAAAAAAGATAAAACACATAGAAAAAAAAAAGAGCCAAAAGAAAAACACATGTAGACTCTGAGATACACACACTCACACACATTAAATCATTTAGAAGCACAAAATCAGAAACCATAATATATAACCAAAAGACACACACGATGAAACAAATTATTATGAGACAAAAAAGCCTCCAACACAGCCATGTTTATATTATGTTGAACATCCATATCAGGCTATGGTTTCTGCTTTTAAGTGTGATTCATATACCCAGTCAGACTCCGTTGAAGAAAATTATTTTTTTGTCAGTGTCTATTATTTTGAGATCTTTATGGGTTAGAAATGGAAGACTCTTTCCTTTCAGTGCTAGGACACCATCTGGCTCAGACCTTTGCAAGCCCTGTGCAAGCTGCCACAGTCTCTGTGACCTCAAAAGGTCATTAGTCTTGTTGTATCCAAAAGGCCTTGTTTTCTTGGTGATCTCCATCCCTTCTGGCTCTTACATTCAAAGTTCTCTGAATCCTGCGAAGGTAGATTTGATGGAGACATTCATTTAAGACTGAATGTTTAAAAGATGTCTCACTCTCTGCATGTTGTCTCAATGCGGGTTTCTGTATGTGTTCTAATATACTGCAGGAGGAAGCCTTGCCTGACGATGGTTGAGCAAGACATTGTTCTACCAGTTAGGAGAATGCCATTAGGAGTAATATTGTTGCTACCTTTTTTTTTTTCTTTTAGTAGAAAAGTAGTATTTGGTTTTCCTTTAGGTCTTTATTTTATAGGATACCCATGATATATGTTTAAATCTTTAATCGTTAAATAGTTAAAATAGTAATGATAAAATTAAATATAAATTTGAGTAGCTGAGTTGTCAAGTACTTATTAAACACATTGCAAAATGGGTAAATATAAATGCAAACCATAAACCTCAGGATATATTTTAAATCATTTAATAAGACATAGATTATGAGAGCATGTGAGTTGCTGGCATAATGATTTTTACATTTTTGTTAAGCTTAGTTTCCAATGACGTCGCAACTTAGAACAAATGTATAGTGCCTTATTATTTGAATGTTCTTTTTCCTTACATGTTTATTTCTCTGAGATTCTTTAGTCATTCAGAGGAGAAAGCTGTGCGCTCCACCCCATTTGCGGAATCAAAGCTGCCTGGATCTAGCTTTGCCTAGATGACTGTACTATAGACAGGACTTCCATTATACTATCTGCTGATGTTTTGACATGTTATTTGTAAAAGTTCCAAAGTGACTATCAGAAGAAACTGAGATACAAAATGTTAGGCTCCATTTATAGGAGCCCAAAAATAGGCTGTATATGATATAACACCATGTCTAACTTTCCCAGCCAAGAAGCTATCCTTACTACTATTTTACAGGTATTTGAACACTTCTGCTGGTAAGTAATGCTGGTTCAATTTAAGTGCAAATCCTTACATCAAATAATTTATTTTTACTCACTCTCATCAGCACATTATAATCCATGGTTTCATTGTATCTTTCAGTATTATGATAGAAATTCAAGTATTAAGTATAAGAGGATTAACAAACAGTGAACATTTAAGAATTGACTATTGTAACATAGTACAATGACATAATATACAATGCTCCTTCAACTGTGTAGATATTGAGAGCTCCTTCATAAAATATATAATAGGAGGATTATTGTTTAATTTCCATTTCAATGACAATGTGAGAGTAGCAAAAGGTTTATTTAGCATTCATAGATGTGATACTATTATAGGAACTATCAGCACACTCATGTGCATCAATATTATCAATAAATAGAAAAAATCAATGTAAATTTTAAAGAAAATATATGGTAGACCCTAATTTACTTCAAATGAATAAATATATTCATACTATAATCTAAGACAGAGTACTAAAAATATACAGAGAGATTAAAATGCATACTATTTAAATTTATTCTGTGTAATCATTATAATTGATTTTTTAAAACACACTGGCTGGTTAAATGTATGTTTTATTATTAATTTTAAGTGTCGAGATAAAAATGAAGATACTTTGGTTGTCTAGTAAAAAGACATAAGTACATGGAGTTAATGAATTGAAAGCCACATAATCCATCAATATATATATATTCACTTCACTGAGACCTCGAACTTCAATGCCATGACAGGTATTTAAACATCACAAGAGTGTCTGGTGATGTTGAATTTATAGGACATGAAAAATAATTTATGTATTTTACAGGTCTCTAAACTACACATCAGTCTTTTACTAGTATCAGCATACTGCTCTCAGAATGTATAAGTCCACTTACTATTCATCTATGAACATTTATGAATATATTTTGGTCAAGAAGTGTGGTATGCATTATACTAGCTCATTGTGTGCATGTTTTTTAGAAGAAAAGATAAATATACACCTTACAAAAATGTAGAAAGGATCTCTCAATTCTGTATCTCTTGTGTATACATATATGTATTCATATAGGCATGTGTGTTGGTGCATGTGAGTATAGGTGAATATACATGTGTGAGAGGTCAAATGTTGACATGTGTCTTCCTCCATCACTCTTCACTTTCTTTCCTGAAGTGAGGATTTTAATGAACCATGTGCTCATGCACTGAACTAGTCTATTTAGCAGTATGTCTTGAAAATCTTCTGTCTCCACCTATCAAGAAATGCCATGCCCACCTGTCATTTATTTGGATTCTGAGTTCCTAATATCTTATTGTCATGCTTGCACAGCAGTGTTTTATCTGCTGAAACATCTCCTCAGACAGATGTTGAATATTATAAAATTCAGATCATATTAAAAATATATTATTTTAAAGAATATGATTTTTGGTCTAAAAATTCCCTCCAAGTAGCCATCTAAATATTGTAGGTTGACTTAAAATGAGTTTAAATGGAAAATTCGTTTATGAAGTGTGCAAATTTTTATCACAACATTTTCTATATTTGGCTTCATTTATCATGAATAAGGGACTGTGGAAACATTACAGACACTTTTCAGAACAGGGATTATAATTGATATTTTGAAAAACAAGCCTTGATCCAATCATCATTACTTGAAGAAAATTGATTTCTTTCATATCCACCTAAGATTTGGCAAGCATTTTTTAATCAAGAGACATAGTTAAATGTATAGTTGTTGCTTTGTAGTTTATTCAAAATTAATTCAAATAAAATAAATAACATGTTGTTGATAATGTGTCCATGATTTTGCATAGATTTATTGTTGTCTATTTGTCTGCATATACATTTTAATATGTCAAAGTATTCATATGTACACAATTAATGTGAATACTTACCAACATTTCATAATATAAATAAAGTATTTCCCTTTTTACTAATTCCAATCCAGTTTCCTTTAAACCTTTCATTACAACCAGCCTATCCATTTTGTAGAGAATACAAGACTATTCAGAAACATAATTTGATCACATTAATACAATTATCCAGTAAATTATTATGTTAAATGTTCTTGTTTCTATTAACATTACACTTTTTATTATGTTTTATTGTATTTTATGAATGGGAATAGTAATTGGACAGTTTAACATATTTAATAGATAGATCTTGTCCATTTTCAATACTGTTAAATACCTAGCATGTATAAACATATTTCATATATAAGTTTTTATGGTGATATGATTTGCCTAAATAGTGCACTTAGTCAACATGGAAATGATAACATTTATAGAACTAGCCACAATTTCAAGTAAGGATTCAAGTTATAAAAAATCTAGTCTTATGAGATAGCTTAGTCAGCACAATGTTTGCTTCACGGGCATGCACACCTGGTCCATCCCGATAACCTTAGCTGAAAAGGAGGATGTGGCAGCAGGCATTTGTAATCCTAGTGCTGTGGAAGTGGTGTCAAGAAGATCCCTGCAGCTTACAGGTCAGTCAGCCTAGCTTACTTGACAAGACCAACCCTGTGAGAAAACTTCTCTGTAAAAAAAATGAACAGAAAAATAGCCCCTGAAAAAAGATACCAAGACATATTGCTTCTTTGCATACGTGCACACCGTGCAGGTTAACTGTATAAACCTCACATGCATAAGCACAGAAAAATTAGGCAAATTAGTTTATATTATACTTTAGATTCATTGCCTAAAACATTATTTTAATTTTTATTATATAGATAATAGAAATAATATCAGTTTCCATATGAAATGGATAATATTAAAATTGACCAATTCAAGAGCTAATGGCTCTTACATAATACTAATTATTAATGAAACAGTTCAATAGTTACCTCATCTTCATGTAAAAATTAAATAAAAGAAATTAATCTCTTGAAGCCTACGCCAATCACCAGGTGGAAGAATCATAGCTTAGCAGCACCATACCTTAGCTGCACCAGAAACAGTCTCCTGGAGACCTATCAGGTAGTAATGGTTAAAGCAATATTGCTTAGCTTATGTTATCTTGGGTCACAGCTTGAGATATAAAAACAGGCCATTTGTTATTTGTAGTATCCTGCTAAAATGCCCAATCATGTTATCATTGTGCATATTGGAGAAAAATGCCCTGCTCACATCAGAAGAAGAAACAATTATTTTTATAAAATTCAGTTCTCTTTTTAAAAAGAACACTCCTCTGGCAAACTTACATATGTCTTTCAGTATTCTGAGATTTACCAAAACCAATTTTCACAAAGGAAGGATATCACTAAGTTTCCAAAAGAAAATTATGTCTATGTCTATGTATGTATGTATGTATGTATGTATGTATGTATGTATGTATGTATTTTTGTATGTATGTATGTATGTATGTATGTATGTATCTATCTATCTATCTATTTCTGTATATCTACCTATCATCTATCCATATATATATGTATTAATCAATCAATCTATCATAAGTCTGTCTATCTATCTATCTATCTATCTATCTATCTATCTATCTATCTATCATCCAAAAATGTTAGAAGTACTAATCAAAATCTCAGGTTAGTGGTCTCAGAACTCAGAGTCCTGCACAGTAGTGTAATAGTACAGCAGAAATAACTAGAAGACAAAATTTCCATTGGAAGATCTTCTAGGGAGGCAGACGATAATAGGAAAAGATAAGCACATTCATATAAAACACAAACACTAAAATTTAGCATTTTCTGCCCATGTCTAAACAAACAATAGTAAATCAGTCTTCCTTGTTGCTTGTCATAAGGTAACCTGGAAGCAAAACTCAAACAGCTAAGCTCCTAAAACTAACATTGTCAACTTTGAAGGTTCGTCATAAGAAGAAAATGTTAGAGTCTATCTCAGAGAGAGCACCCCTACCCTCCGCTGTTTCCCTTACTATAGGAACCACTTGAAGTCTGTGCTTTCCATCTGCTATATCTTTGTAGAGGGCCTCAGTCCAGTACATGCAATAGGCTTTACATTTTGTATTCCCTTCAATGAAAGACAACTGAGAATAGTGACAGAGGCTCAGTAAACACATGATGGTCATGATAAACTTCATACCATTAGAAAATAAACTTTTATACTTAAAAATAAAAAGGAAAAACCTCAATGGCAAATAGAAAAGCTTCAAAATTATAGTCTCTGTTCTCACCTTCAGACTAATCCTAGCTTGGGGAAGAGGACATGCTCATTCTTGATATGACTTCATGACCTAGTAATGATGTAGGGTGGATGGGAGGCGGGGCTCCCAGTCTCTCAGGAATAGGGGAGAGGGGAAGGGGAGAGGCAGGAAAAGTGGGAATGGGAGGTGAGGGGTGATAGGGCTATGACCAAGATGTAAAATGAATGAATGAATGAATGAATGCATGAATGAATAAGTGAGTGAGTAAGTAAGTAACTAAGTAAGTAAATATAATAAATAAAAGCTCTTTCAAGTTAAAAAAAAAAAAAAGAATAAAATGTTTGTTCCACGTTCGAGATGTATGCTCAATGTAAGTGTGCATGTGTTATTTAAATTAATAAATGTTCAACTTGATGAACATTAATTAATCTTCTATTTTGAAGTTTTATGCAATATAATAGGCTGTTTTATTTTGTTATTTGCTGGTGGATGTACATCATATCTTTCAGAGACCTAAGCTTTTAAGTCTAGTTCATAAGTTTCAAGTGATTTACATTTTCTTGAAAATGTCTTGGTTAATCATGGATTAAATATGACCTTATTTTGTTTATCTCTAGGGAAGTTTTCTCTAATATAAGCAAGTTTTAGCAGGAAAATATCAAGATCTCATTACTATTACTCCTATGAACTGCTTTAAAAACAATGTAGATTATAAAAATATTCTCCCACATCCCACACTGCAGAAAACCATATGAATATAAGATATGGTTGGCCAGACAAAAGATTGTTTGTAAAAATAAAATGTATAAAATATGATGTTCCAAAAGAATAATTAAATAACATTTAACCCTTAATAAACCTCAATGCATTTCCACATTCTCCGTAAGATTGGTTCGTCTCCTCTCATTCTCCCTCCTCCTTTAATTTCAATCATTTTTCTTCTGTCCACATTTTTAATCTACCTGAAATAAAAAAAGAAAAGATGTTTTTTAAAAAATCTAATTAACTTTAAATTATAAATTTTGAATATACTCTTAAGAGTTTCTGTGGAAGATTACTTAATTTTCTCAGAGCTTAGAAATAAATGCAGTTGAATAAATATTACTGTGTTGGAAGACAATTAGTAGATACTGTAATTCTTCAGAAAGAAAAAAATTCTCCAACACTCTGATTGGGAATTACTTTTAAATGTAATATATTTACTAGTCTTGATTATACTGAGAAAAAATTAACAGTTATCAAAATTATAATTTGGCCACAGGAGAACAAGGTTATGTATATTAACCATCAATCAAGTTTATATTTTATTTATTGTAAGCTACACATATCCATTTGTTAATATGTATTGGACTATAAGATGAATTAATTATGGCCGATGACTAATTGTTAATGCTAATCCTATAGAGATTTTTTTCTTTTAATTTTTCCTCTAACACCAGTCAACTCTATCATTGCATCATTATCTATGAATACTATCTACCTACATGATTAGGTAGTCTGCATGCATACATTCTGCAGATACATTTCTAGAGCATAGCACATTATGTCCAAAATTAAAAATAAAAGTCTGGTCCCTGTAAACTCTTGTCATCTGGTCATGGAGGAATTCAGCCAGCTGAGAAAGCAAAACCAAAGGGATTGTTTATTTAATGCATTGCTACTATTCTCTAGTAATACATATGTAATTTAGACAAAATCTTCCTGGGAGAATGATTTTTAAATATTAATAAAATATAGACAAAAGTTATGAATGGAAACTATAAAAAGATGGGTTTTGAACTTTAAGTTTGCTTTGTTATGGTTTTGAGTAGGATGTCATTTAACTTAGAGTGGCCTCATGCTCAGTAAGTAGCTGAGGATGACCTTGATCCTTTCTTGGACTCCTTGATGCAGGTCTACAGAAATATGCCATCACACCTAATCCATAGGATGCCTGTTCATTATCACTTGTCCCCCAAATGTCAAAATGTTTGTCCTTTTTAAAAAATTTTTTATTAATTTATTCTTGTTACATCTCAATGGTTATCCCATCCCTTGTATCCTCCCATTCTTCCCTCCTTCCCATTTCCCCCTTATTCCCCTCCCCTATGACTGTTCCTGTAATCTTGTGTAGATGAAAAATAAGAGTTATCATCAAGGAATTTTGTTGTTCTGTTTTAGTAAAGCATTTATAATTGATTGATATATAGACACATATAGGTAGAGATTAGATACAATTATTGATTTAGATGATAACTTTATGTATCTGTATACTATCTAGGATCCAGAAGTCATATTTGTTGTCTTTCAGACTCAATTAATATTATTATCTCTACTCCTATGTATTTTCACAAATATCTTTAAACTTTATGATGGAAAAGAATTCTATTATACAGATATCACTTTTTTCTTCCTTCTTATCAGGAGCCATTTGTAAAGGCTCTTTGTCCATAGGTATTTCTCTTGTGCACTCTGATCCAGTATAAGAATCACCTAAGTTTGAAGTTTACTGCATGTATTGTCCTTGGCTGGTGCATAGTTTGAGCAGGACCCCTGGGCCCAGATCTGCCCATCATAATGTTCTTCTTGTAGGTTTCTAGGACCCTCTGGATCCTTCTATTTTGCCATTCTCCCATGCTTCTCTCACCTAGAGTCCCAATAGGGTGTTCTCCTCTCTGCTCCAGTTTCCTGGTAAGTGAAGACTTTCATGGAACATGCCCCTTGGGCTAGTGTTCATATATAAGAGATAGTATATACCATTTGACTCTTTCTGCTTCTGGGTTAACTCACTCATTATGATCATTTCTAGTTCTAGCCAATGGACAGGACATTCTCCACAGTAGAGTGGAGAGTGGGGTCTGACTTTCACAGGAACTCTGGTGCCCCATATTTGACTACATCCCCTGGATAGAGAGACCAGGTGGCACTCAGAGGAAGGATAGAAAGCTTCCAAGAAGAGACTTGATACTCTATGAGCATATACAGGGGGAGGAGGTGCCCATCAGTCACAATAATAGGGGAGGGGAGTAAGGGGAAAATGGGAGGGAGGGAGGAATGAGAGGATACAAGGGATGGGATAACCATTTAGATGTAATATGAATAAATTAATAAAAATATCACCTGAGGTGCTGAGACCATGATTAAACAAGATGCTCTACCAAGTGTACACTTAAGGTCTTCAGCCTTTCATGAAAATGTACACTGTGGCTTCTAGGCTAAGAGTTGATTGTTCCAGAACCCAAGTAAGTAGGACATGGGTGCTTGAGCATTATCTCTTGAGAGCTACCTTATGCTTTGTCTCTCATGCCTGAGATGTGCATAAACTGCACTGGTTAATAAAGCCAAGGCATATATTAGAAACCCTACATGATCCTGTGTATTTCAAAGTCTTTTATTCTTTATTTTTCAGTAATTAATTTTACATATACATTTATATTATTACATATATATACAATAAAATCCCTGTAGCAAGAAGAACCATGGCACAATCAGGAATTATATAAAGGTTACATTCTTAGTATTTTGGCTGTTTGTATTCAACAGCATTGAAGAAAACATCTTTCCTATTTTGATGTGTCTAAAATTCTGAATGTAAATCAATCTCCATCACATCTCATCATTATCAACTTCAAATAGGATTGTATAGGGTTTCTAATATACAACAACAAATGAAAATCTCATATACCTATGCAACTAGTGATCATTTTCCACTGTTCCCAGCTTCCGCAGACCATCATTATATTATATTCACATATGAATGAAATTAATCAGAAGTGCTATAATATACAATGAAATTAAAGAATGCAGTACTTGCTTTTCTGCATGGTATTTTATGAATAGCAAATACTAATATCTAACTCCTTTTACTATATATGTTTCATCATGTATGATGAGAGATATATAGGAAGAAAGGGTTATTTCATTCAATCTTCTCATTACTGGGTCCTATTCCTCTAGATGTGTACCTTGAATGAATCCCTGTATTTAAACTACATTTTCAGAGAGCCCTACATGTTTAATAAAACCAGACCTTGAACCTGTTACCTATTCTCCTGGATAGTCAGAGTTTGTCAGTTGTCTCTGTTTAGCAGGCACTAATTATACTGCTTGAGTTTGCTCAGTAGATACTTTAAGAACAGTCCTTGAGTAATAACCTCACCTAGCTATGTGCTTATTTTTGCTTAATAGTCTCCAGAGCATAAGGAAGCCTTTGAAAAGGGGTCAGATAATGTTAATTTTAGTATTTTCCTAAAATGGCTCATATTCTCAGGAAAACACAAAAATTGAATCCTAATGCAGAAATCTCCCAAGAATGCAACAGGCAAAGACCAAAACCTAATAGTTAGACGTAGAACGGCAATAATTTCTCCATCCAATTTCAGCTTTGCTAGAACTGTGTCAAGCAGCTGTGCTGGCTTCATGATACTCAATGGCTGTGCCAGGGTCCTAGAGCTGAAAGGAAAAGTAGACACACACAACTATCCCTAACTCAGAAGCTACCTCCAATTGATGGGCCACTTGCAAATGAAAAGTTAGTTTTCTTCAAGGAAGTCTCACTGTGGAAATAAACAACTCTTAAAGGTGGTCCCCATATTCAGCAAAAGATGACCCACACAAAGCTCAAAAGCTCAAAAGTTCTTTGTCACAGAGCATTTTTCTTACATATTTTAATTACATTATGACTTCTGATTTTGAAGTTTTATGAGATTCCTGTGTGCTGGTTGTTTTGTCATATTTGATTTGTTTGTTTTTATCTACTTTATTGTTGTTTTTTAGATACCTATTTGTTATCTAACTACAGAAAGAAAGAGTTTGTATAGAGCTGTTTTCCTGATTCTATGAGCATGTTTATTATTTGTATACAGGAAAGCTACTTTTAAATATATTTCAATTATTGAGCCTATCATAAATTTTGCTGTAAATGTAATGGTTGAGTCTTTATGTCCTTTATTTATAGGATCAAATATGAATCAAATAAGAAATAAGAATCTGTTTTCATCTTATTTCTTTATCAGAATTAATACATTGTATAAAGAAAAAGGCAAGATGTTTGTAGGGCATCCCTTAGTCCTGTACAGTTCCCTCTTTTCCAAAACAAAGTAATTGGATAAATTCCTTTGAGCACAGCTATCTCAGTATTGTTTGTTGGACTTACACCACCTCACTTTGTGTGTGAATCATGATGGTCACGGAAAGAATGAATTCTATTATACCAGTTTTTCTTGAGCTTGGATCTCTTTCTAATTTTTATTTTTTAAATAGTTTATTCAGATTACATCCTAATTGTTATTCCCTCACTTGTATCTTCCTGTTCCCCCTTCCCTTTTTCACCTAATTCCCCACCCCTAGACCTCTGACAGAAGGGGACTTCCTTCCCCACCATGTGATAATAGCCTATCAGGTCTTATCTGGAAAGCCTGTTTCCCCTTCCTCTGAGTGCCACCAGGCCTCCACCCAAGAGGAAGTGATCAAATTCTGGGCATCAGAGTTCATATCAGAGGAAATTTTAAAGCTGCCATGAAACTTTATAAAAAGTTTTAAGTAAGGAATGACAATTTATTGATTATTGTTTTTAGAGTTTAAAATGAAGTAACTTTATCTCTGTTCTTTAAGAGATATCTCAGTGGCTTCTTTTACATTAAAACACTGAAATTTAAAGTTGGGGTTTTCTAATTATGCTTCCAATATATTAAAAGTGTATTATGCAAGTAGATGAATTAAATTATTCATGATATACAATATTTTTTATTGTCTGCATAAACCAAAAATCCTAATGTATATTGTTTTGATTATTTATGTTTTTAAGTATGAATTTGCTGATACTGCCCTTTTCTCTAACATCAAAAATATAGTGTTATATTTGTTCTGGGAACCTTTGTGGGTAGGAAAGATATGTTGGTTGATGCTCAGTAGTAGTTTTTATAATACTCATTCCAAGGAGCATTTTGAAATTTTCTATTACAAATATATTTAAATTTATTGCCTACTATGTAGCACTAGAAAATTTGACTAACTTGCCCATAATAGGAAGTTAGCAACTTCTCTTCTGCTTTGCATGGCTATTTTAAATTAATTCACGTTATACCATTTTAGATGTACATCATGATTCACTGTTATCTATCCATTCTAACGTTTATTTAACATTAGTTATCAAATTCCACTTCATAATCCTCTTTATAATAATTTCTACTCGAGTGCAAATAGTATTAAGTAGATTTGCCATTTGCAAACTTTTCAAAAGCTTGCCAATTTTATATAACTACCTATTGCTACAAAGCATAATAATGTGGTTGCAAACCATGCACCTGCTTTTGTCTACTTGATTACTAAAAAATGTGTAGTCATGGTGACAATGGAAAATAGTTTACATGCTAAAGAAGGACCTTAGTCAGAATACTTTAGATATTGCTACTTGAAATATAGCTATATAAATATGTTTATTTAGGAGATTGACTCAAGTCTAGGAATCTGTGAAAATGTAATACCTTTATGAATGTAACTGGAAGAGATTGTTGAGTTCCACAGTTTTCTAATATGACCAAGAAAAAAAAGACAAGACATTTTTGAGTTCATGTTTATCTCATTTACATTAATTTCTAACACTCAACATTTTAATAGATATGTTTTGAAGATCTTTCTGCGTCTTTTAGAATTATTTCACTGAATATTTCTTTGTTTTCAGTTTCCTTATTTGATACTTTTTTTCAATGTTTTAGAAATGCATACCTGAGAACTCCTCTTACAAATGTTATTTTGTATTTATAACTTATTATTTCCATTATTGAGAATCAAAGAAAAAAACAAGCAAATGGATCTAAAAAGACAGCAAATACTACACTGTCATCATATAATCCACAATACTTACTAATTAATTTAATATTTGTAATATAACCTACCATTATTTTTAACGTAAAGCCTATATAGCTACTATATTATACACACTCAAAATTGACTATTTGTTCATAACAAAAGGGAGAATATTAATATTACTTCCTATAACTTATTCACTTCCATTACTAAGAGTGACTTAATACCCTGTTCTTGAGCAGGAGGAGGAGGAGGAGGAGGAGAAGGAGGAGGAGGAGGTCGGGAAGGAGGAGGAGGAGAAGAAGAAGAAGACAAAGAAGAAGAAGAAGGAGGAGGAGGAGGAGAAAAAGAAGAAGAAGAAAAAGGAGAAGAAGAAGGAGGAGGAGGAGAAGGAGAAGGAGAAAGAGAAGGAGAAGAAGAAGAAGAGGAAGAGGAAGAAAAAGAAGAAGAAGAAGAAGAAGAAGAAGAAGAAGAAGAAGAAGAAGAA
>OU015747.1:102656919-102720163 GCA_907169655.1 Acomys percivali | reverse complement strand
AAGAAGAAGAAGAAGAAGAAGAAGAAGAAGAAGAAGAAGAAGAAGAAAAGGAGGAGCAGGAGGGGGAAGAGGAATAAGAAGAATCCTCAAATGTCTCTGAGATCCAAAAATAGAAGAACAAAATTTTTCTTTTGTATTCTAACTGTTTCTATTGTAAAGGCTCATTCATACTGTTCAAACACAGATGTCTCTCCACTAAAAACTTTCCTTTACTGTATTTAACATAGTTATATGGCTTCTGCTCAAATTCATTTCTTCTCTATTTCTCCAATTTACATTTTAACAAGATTATTTTGGCAGCAGTTGCTAGAGAATAAACAGAGCTACAAGTGTGAATGTGTAACTTTACATTTGAGACTGTTGGACTGCTGACACATTAGGAAAACGGTTCAGTGCATTGATGACAGTGCCAAGATGGGGAGACCCGTGGCAGCTGGACAACCTGCAGATAAGTACAATGAGGACAGGTGGGATATACTGTGTCACCTACGTTTTTACTTTAAGATGACCGGTTGGAAAATTGTTTTTATCCAGAAAAATAAAATTTTGTAGAATTAAAAAAAAAAAAAACCAACAAAATAGGATGAATTGCTTGAGTCGGCAAGATGTCTCTGTGGATAAGACAGTTGTTTCACAAGCCTGCCAACCTGAGTTAGTTCTCGGTAGCTCTGTCAGGATGGATGAAGAGGACTGACTCCACTGTTTCTTCCACTGACAGCCACACTGCACGAACTGGCACACAGGTCAACACAAACACACACAATATGGGCAGAATCAGTAACGATGACTTTAAAACACATTCATTACACATGCAGTAAAGTTTTTACATTTCCCAGGAGACTTGGATGAGACACTTTTTAAACATCAATGAGACAGGTTAACTCCTGGCAACACCTCGTCTACCTCAAAGAGAATGGTGAGCATCAAAGAACCTCCTTATGGAGATGGCTTCAAATGTGGCAAACTGGCCACTGGGCAAAACGTCCTTCTTTTTGCCACAAACAGAATTCTGCCTATAAAGAGGCAAGCTGGGATGCAGGCAGAGATGACAGCCAAACTCTGCTTATACTGGGTAGGCAGGTCCTCAGTTGTTCCGGCCTCACAATACGTCTGTCAGATACATTGAGCCAGAAGGCTAAAGATGATATTCCAACAGCATAGAGAATTTTGGGTGACTGTTCAGGAATCAAAATGTCCCTGTCATCTTCTCATTTTGGAAGCTGCTTACCTGCACTTCCTGTGTACTCAGAAAATTAATTGTAATCCTTCTCAATTCTCTGATGAGGTTGAAGACCAGAGAGTTTAGTTTTACAGTGAAGCTTAGTTGTTTATGGTTAAGTTGTTTTTAGGTCTACATAGATGTTTTAAGTTGATAATGATGAACTATGATATTGATTTACATTCAGAATTTTAGACTCACCAAGATAGGAAAGAAGCTTTCTTCAAGGCTGTCAAATACAAATAGACAAGACACTATGAATGTAACATTTATATAATTCCTGGTTGTTTTGTGGTTCTTCTTACTGTAGGTAGTTAATTGTATGTATGTTTAATAACATGAATATATATGTAAAAAAGAAAAATAAATTTTAAAAATTAAAAAAAAACTATATTTTATTGTATGTAAAATGTGAAAATTATAATTGATGTCTATATTCATCATGATATGATATGCAGCAACTCACCAGGTCTTCCTCTTCATAATTGTAAAATAATCAATGGTCAGCATTTCAACACTTAGTCTTCTTCCCATTCTACTTAAAATGTCATGAGGTATTTGGTGTTTGCTTTAACTTCTTCCTTACAGAAATTTTGTACATAGAAATAAAGAATGCTATCATTATATGTAATTTATTTTATTTTCAAGACAAATTTCTTCACTTAAAGAGTTCTAACATATTAAATGCATTCTTTTGTAATGTCACTGTTTTGTATCTCTAAATTTTAACATAAATTGAAGGCTTCAACAATATTGGCATATGAGTTAGTTGAGTAAGACAACCCTCTTCAATGTAGCTGGTCATTGTGCAGTCGTTGAGAATCTCCATTTCCCTTTCCTCCCTTCCCTCCTTTGTTCCCACCTGCCTTCCCTCTTCTTTCTTTCTTTCTTTCTTTCTTTCTTTCTTTCTTTCTTTCTTTCTTTTCTTTCTTCCTTCCTTCCTTCCTTCCTTCCTTCCTTCCTTCCTTCCTTCAATCTTCCTTCCTTCCTTTGTCTTTCTTTCCCTAATTTTATTTTTATCTTCCTTCTCTCACTCCTCCCTTCCCTCTTTTCATATCTCCTTTCCTTATCTTCTAGTTCTTAGTTGCTTTCTTTTTGATATTTTAAGAGTATCTAAGGAATAATTCATGGTAAGTGAACATGTGGTAGTCTTTGTTTTTACACACCAAGAATACAAATGGACAATTTTTCTATGTAAAGACCAAACTCATCCTTAGAAAAACAATATTAAATTTCTATATACTACAACACCCGACCACATGACCTCTACAACAGGTCAGCAATGCTTGTATAAACTTTATACCTAAAAAGTGTTTTATAGCTACAACATTCATAGATCTGAAAACATAGGAAAAACTTCTTTGGAATGTTTTGGCTTAATTTTCACATAACTTTGACAACAGTGTTACTGGTTACCATGAAAATTACCAAGACATAATGTTCAGTCCAACACATTTCAATTTTACTTATCCAGTAACAAATAAACTCAGTGACTTTAGTTCCCATCAGTTACATTAAATAATTAGTGCTGAATAATAAAATTACAAAGTTTTCTTTTCAATTAAGACTTTTACATACTTGTACAAAATGTGGTTTGTGGTTCTATGTACAACATCTAAACAAGTGTCATTATGACCTAAAAGCTTTGTGCATTTTATGCACTTTACTCTGAAATGTTACTGCTTCTATTACTTTTTGCAATTACAGTGAAGTGAGGCAGAAAATAGCAGTTCAAAAAATGTATTCAAGTAATGAAGTTGGAACCATTAGTTTCAAAGCTTTTGTTATTTTAGTAAATATTTAATCTTCCTAACAGCATGTGTTCCTAATTGATCTTTAAGTATTATAGTTCCTGGACATTTATAATTGACTTCTAATTGCTACATTAAAGCATTTAGACAATAAAATGAAATGAGTAGTGGAGATTCTACAGTAAAACAAATCAACAAAATATAATAAATTAAAATTTTTATCCTTATCATTGAAATTTGAAGCACAATAAAAGAAAGATATATTTGACTATGTTCTTCTCAACTTGAAGCAATCTCCTAATTTAAAAATACATAAAGTAGTTAATTTATGTTATTCATCACAAATGTAAAATATCAATAAGGATTTAAAATTAAAAAATGCTAATTTTCAGGTTCCTATATATTTAGAATGATTTAACAACAACTTTTATCATTGCTGTGTTACAGCTTTTACTATGAACACCTTTTATAATGTTTGAATGTGAACTTAGTCTATGACATCATAAAGCAGTGGGATTTCTTCTACGCAGCTTTGCTATTATAATAGTTATTCATTCTCCACTTCCATCTCCTTGGCCTCCTGCCTCATTTTCTTCCAAGCATAGAGTGACTAATAATTTACTATATGCTTTATATGAAATCAACTTAATTTATTTTTTGCACATAAATAATAAGAAGTATTTTTTTTATTTATCTGTGTGCCTTGGTGTATTGGATTAGCATAATTTCATCTAGTTCATCCATCTCCGCACACACATCATGATTTCTTCCCTCATTTTTTTTAGATCCTTGGGTAGATGAAGTCACAGAACTTTCTGATGAAAAGGTAGATAAATCAGATACTGACATTGATAAAACAATAATGAATCAAGAATAGAAAGCAGGGATCTATTGAACACCATGAAAAAACAAAATACATAAACTTGGAAAATGAAAAAAGAATAGATTTTCAAACTAAAATTATGTGAAACGGTCAATAAAATTTTTGACAGGGGAAACTAGACATCTTGCAATGGCTTTATCAGAAGCTAAAGTGTTAGGGAGGAGATAATTTATTGCACTGTGTTAAATAAGAGTGTATAAAAGTATTTCTCAATAACTAGAGAAAATATGTAAAGTTGCATAGATTCATCAGCACACAATGAACTGATAAGTGGTAAATAAAGAATAAGAAATAATAAATTTATAGAATTAAGAATGAAAACACAACCTACTCAAACCTATATGATAAAGTGTGAGCTGTTCCAATATGGAAGTTTGCAACAATAAGTGTCTATATTTAAATAAAATAAGATAAACTAAAATACATAGTGATACTTTAAAGTCTCAGAAAAATTATAATTGCTTCCACTTTAGAATGGGTCAGTTGGTATACCCTGTTACATGACCCTGGGCCATGGACATATATATTTTATTCTGAATAAGCAATTTCTTATTCCATGTCAGATAAGAGCTCTGTTTGCCATTGACACACTGGTAATATGTTTTTCATACCACTGGGCTTCGGTTCCATGAAGTCATCAAATATGGGACAAATATTCTAGTGGCTCTGGGCCCAAGAACCTCATCCATTTCTGTCTGCAGGTATTTTTAGGTGCAGGACATGTTCTGATGTGTCAATTTAGGCTAGATGTGACTGATATTAAATTATATGTTGTATTTGCATCACTTTCTAATGACTATGTGAAGGTAGTAATGTTCTGTAGAGTAGCACTACTTTAATTCACTTCAGTATATCTAGAGGGAGAAGTTAAGGGAACATATTAAATTCAGAGGTTTTCTTGGCACTTTGTAGCATTTTAAGGGTTGAATCACTCTAAATAAAGACCAATTGGCATGTCATGGATGACAGTTTGTCTTAAGGTACTAAATGGTATACTTACACAACTCTAACTTTTGAATGTGTTATCAAATTGAAAAAATAACCAGAGGAATAAAAACTATTGAAGCTGAAGTGTTTTTTATTGGCACACCCAAATGCATAGAAAACATAGTTTATAGAAATCTACATCAGTATCTAGAATAATTGAAATTCCCCCAGAAATTTTATAATCTCCTTAGTCATCCATTATAGTCCTTGTGAAGCGGAAGGAACTACATTACTGACATGAGCCCCTGAAAATACCTGCAAAACAAGCTGTAGATGCAGCAACAAGATGGACAAAAAAAGGAGCAAACGGAATTCATCATGAAAAGATTCTATGACTTCCGTTAAGTGTTTCATTATAATGGGTGAAATTGAGTGGGTTCCGCAGCATGCTGGGGTACAGTGACTTTAATTACCTCACTGTAACTCACATACTTTTTAATGAATCATCTGCCTCTTCAATCTGAAGCAAACATTCATGAGTTACTCATAGGCCTTCATACTTTGCTGGGCTGGAGAGGTAATGCCAGTCATGCTTGGTCCAGCTAGGACCAGCATAGGACCATGCAGAGCAGAATATGTGCCTATATGTCCAGTATTGAAGTTCTTCCCCTATGTCTGATGAACTTTGGGCCAGGATTGTAGCTCCTGCTTTTGTTAAGCCATCTATGGAGGCTGAAAAGGCCTAGTTCAGAAGAAAAGGATTCACTTCAAGTACTCTCTCTTGAGTGGGAAGAATGTTTACACTGTATTCTAGGAAAATAACCTTCTTTTTTTCTCTTTTTTTTTTCCTTTTTTCTTTTTTATTTTATTAATTTATTCTTGTTACATCTCTATGGTTATCCCATCCCTTGTATCCTCCCATTCTCCCCTCCCTCCCATATTCCCCTTATTCTCCTCCCCTATGACTGTGTCTGAGGGGGATTACCTCCCCCTGTATATGCTCATAGGGTATCAAGTCTCTTCTTGGTAGCCTGCTATCCTTCCTCTGAGTGCCACCAGGTCTCCCCCTCCAGGGGACATAGTCAAATGTGAGGCACCAGAGTACATGAGAAAGTCATATCCCACTCTCCACTCAAGTGTGGAGACTGTCCTGTCCATTGGCTAGATCTGGGTAGGGGTTTAAATTTTACCGCCTGTATTGTCCTTGGCTAGTGCCTTAGTTTGAGCGGGACCCCTGCGCCCAAGCTGCCTATCATAATGTTCTACTTGTAGGTTTCTAGGAGGGACTGGATCCTTCTACATTGCTATTCTCCCACTGTTCTCTCATCTAGAGTCCCAATAGGATGTCCTCCCCTCTGTCCCAGTTTCCTGGTAAGGGAAGGTTTTCGTGGGACATGCCCCTTGGGCTAGTATGCAGATATAAGTGAGTATATACCATTTGAGTCTTTCTGCTTCTGGGTTAACTCACTCATTATGATCATTTCTAGCTCAATCCATTTATCCACAAGTTTAGGGAATTCCTTGTTTTTAATAGCTGAGTAGTATTCTATAGTGTATATGTACCACAGTTTCTTTATCCATTCTTCAACGGAGGGAAATTTAGGCTGCTTCCATGATCTGGCTATTATGAATAAGGCTGCTATGAACATGGTTGAGCAAATTTTCTTGTTGTGTGCTGGTGCATCTTCTGGGTATATTCCAAGGAGTTGAATAGCTGAGTCTTGAGGAAGCCCTATTCCCAGGTTTCTGAGATAGCACCAGATAGATTTCCAAAGTGGTTGTACTAGTTTGCATTCCCACCAGCAATGAAGGAGTGTTCCTCTCTCCCCACATCTTCTCCAACATGTGGTGTCTCTTGAGTTTTTGATCTTAGCCATTCTGATGGGTGTAAGATGGAATCTCAGAGTTGTTTTGATTTGCATTTCCCTGATGACTAAGGAGGTTGAGCATTTCTTAAGTGTTTCTCAGCCTTTTGATATTCTTCTGTTGAGAATTCTCTATTTAGTTCCAAGCCTCATTTCTCTTTTGGGTTATTTGGTTTGGTGGTGTTTAATTTCTTGAGTTCTTTATATATTTTGGATATTAGACCTTTGTCAGATGTAGGGTTGGTGAAGATCTTTTCCCAGTCTGTAGGCTGTCGCTTTGTTCTCTTGACAGTGTCTCTAGCCTTACAGAAGCTTCTCAGCCTCATGAGGTCCATTTATTAATTGTTGACATTAAGGCCTGGGCTGTTGGTGTTCTGTTCAGGAAGTTGTCTCCTGTGCCAATATGTTCCAGGCTCTTCCCCACTTTTTCTTCTAAGTGACTTAGTGTCTCTGGTTTTATGTTGAGGTGTTTAATCCACTTGGATTTGAGTCTTGTGAAAAGTGACAAATATGGGTCCAGTTGCATTTTTTTACACATAGACATCCAGTTAGACCAGCACCATTTGTTGAAGATGCTATCCTTTTTCCATTGCATGGATTTGGCCTCTTTGTCAAAAATCAAGTGACCATATGTGTGTGGATTCATATCTGGGTCTTCAATTCGATTTCACTGATCAACCAGCCTGTTGCTGTGCCAGTACCATGCTGTTTTAATTACTATTGCTTTATAGTACAATTTGAGATCAGGTATGGAGATTCCTCCACAGCACCTTTTATTGTACAAGATCGTTTTTGCTATTCTGGGTTTTTTGTTTTTCCATATGAAGTTCAGAATTGAACTTTCAATGTCTTTAGAAAACTGTGTAGGTATTTTGATAGGGATTGCATTGAATCTGTAGATTGCTTTTGGTAGGATGGCCATTTTTACTATGTTAATTCTCCCTATCCATGAGCAAGGAATATCATTCCATCTTCTCATGATATCTTCAATCTCTTTCTTCAGAGTTTTGAAATTTTTTTCAAACAATTCCTTCACTTGCTTAGTTAGAGTAACTCCTAGATATTTTATATTGCTTGTGCCTAATGTGAAGGGTGTGGATTTCCTAATTTCTTCCTCGGCAAGCTTGTCATTTGTGTATAGGAAGGCTACAGACTTTTTGGAGTTAATTTTGTATCAAGCCAAATTGCTGAAAGTGTTTATCAGCTGTAGGAGTTCTCTGGTGGAATTTTGAGGGTCACTTATGTACACTATCATATCATCTGCAAATAGAGATAGTTTGACTTCCTCCTTTCCCATTTGGATACCCTTGATCTCCTTTTGTTGTCTTATTACTCTGGCTAGAACTTCGAGTACTATATTGAAGAGATATGGAGAGAATGGGCAGCCTTGCCTTGTTCCCGATTTTAGAGGAATTTTCTTGAGTATCTCACCATTTACTTTGATTTTGGCTATTGGCTTGCTGTACATAGCCTTTATTATATTGAGGAAAGTGCCTTGTATCCCTGATCTCTCTAAAACTTTAAACATGAATGGGTGTTGGATTTTATCAAATTCTTTCTCTGCATCTAAAGAGATGATCATGTGGTTTTTTATTTTCAGTTTGTTTATATGGTGGATTACATTGACGGATTTCCATATATTAAACCATCCCTGCATGCCTGGAAGAAAAGAACTTTCTATTGACAAAGAATAATATTTTTTTCTAAACTTTATTATTATTTGTGCTTCTGTGAACTTTTGCTAAAGTTTTAGTTTTCCAGAGGGTGATAACCACTGAATTTGATTTAATTTTAAATTTTGAACTGTATTCCAAAATGAATCCTTCGGCATTTGTTCTTTTTAATTAATTTTTTTTAATTTTTACATTTGCATTTATATTATTACACATATATACAATAATCTACCTGCAGCAAAAAGAACCATGATACAATCAGGAATTATATAAATGTTACATTCTTATTTTTTTGGCTATTTGTAATTGACAGCCTGGTAGAAAATATCTTTCCTATATTCGTGCATTAGAGCATCATCTTCTGCTTTCTGGCCCAATATATCTGACAGACATATTTGTAAGACAGGAACTATTGAGTACATGCTTACCCTGTCTTGGGAGAGTTTGGCCATCAATTTTTTCCTGCATCTGAGGTTGCTCCTTTTTAGCCAGAATTCTGTCCGTGGTAGAAATGAGGACTTATGTTCTACTGGCTGCTTTGGCGCATTTGAAACCATCTCCATAAGGAGGTTCTTTGATGCTTATCACCTTCTTTGAGGTAGGCTAGGAGCTAACCTGTCTCATTGTTGGTGAATCTTTAAAATAATAAAAACATTTTTGAAGATCTTATTTAACTATTTTACCTCATATAGCTATAGAATCATATCTACTGTCCTAGATTATATATTCTTGTGATAAAATTAGACTAGTTTTTGACCTAAGCTTGAGTTGTATCAATATAAAAAATTCAATTCCATTGAGTATTTGTGAGTACCAACTAGGGTCTTGAGGAGTAGATTTAATAATCTACCTTTTGTTCTATTCTCCTGCTATATCTCTCTATCCCCCTTTCTTTTTCTTCAGCTCCTATCTCCTTACTGACAAAAGAAAGATAAATGAAAAGAGATACATCCCTGAGTCAAACCTAGTTTCCTTTCTGCAAAAGACCAATAATAATTATAACCACTCTCAATGAAAATAAGCATCTGTAGACCAAGTGAATAAACAGAAACCTATCGATCCCCACCAAGAGGAAATGGACTACAGAGGGAGGTAATCCCTCTGAGGAACAGTCATAGGGGAGGGGAATAAGGGGAAAATGGGAGGGAGGGGAGAATGGGAGGATACAAGGGATGGGATAACCATAGAGATGTAACAAGAATAAATTAATAAAAAAAAAGGAAATGGAATGTTGTTCTCTTAAGGTTTCTTCAGACTGATTTACGGTGAATAATTCCTTTGAAACTCCCACCCCTGAAAAATTGGGGAAATGCTTAAGTAAGCCAGGGATAGCATTTGTGGTCCATTTTTCAAAAGTTGTGAAATTCCAGGCTTAATAGGATTCCTGTGTGGGACAGTCTGAAAGGCTGGACCAATTGGGATCAGAAGCTTTCTACAATGCTGTCCTAGAAGCTGTCCTGTTCTGATGGGTAACAGCAACTGAGGTGCCTGGGGATGGAACATGGAGGGTACAGGATGTCAGCATCTAGCTTACTTAGAGGACTGAATCCTGTCAAGTCTGATCCAGCATCAGTGTCCAGTTCTTTTGTTAAGAGACTTACAGAGCATGGCATTTAAAGATGTTTTTCTTATTCCAAATATTCTTTAACAAAAAGGCAAGTTAACTCCTGGCAACACCCAGCCTGCCTCCATGAAGAAGATGAGCATCAAAGAACCTCCTCATGGAGTTGGCTTCAAATGTGGCAAACTAGCTACTGGGCAAAATGTCTTCATTTCTGCCACAGACAGAATTCTGCCTGAAAATGGGCAAGTTTAGATACAGGCAAAGTCGTGGCCAAACTCTTCCAAGACAGAGTAAGCAAGTCCTCAGTAGTTCCTGCCTCGCAAATATGCCTGACAGATATATTGGGCCAGAAGACTGAAGATGATGCTTTAATGTTACAGAAAGTTTTTGGGTGACTGTTTAGGCAGTAAACTGTCTCAGTCACTTTTTCATTTTGGAAGATGCTAAGCTGAAATCCTTCACTCAGCTATTTAAGTTTTATCCCTTCTCAGGTCTTGGATGGGTTTGAAGGCCAGATAGTTTAGTCTTTCAATTAAGCTTAGTAGATTAGGGATTATGACATTTTAGGTCAAGATAGATGTTTTAAGATAATATAGTTGTGATAAGATAAATATTAATCTCTGTTCAGAAATTTAGACCCAAAAAGATAGGAAAAATGTTTGCTTCAAGTTTGCCAAATACAAATAACTAAATCACTATGAATGTAACATTTATATAACTCCTGATTGTCTCCTGGTTCTTCATGCTGTATGTAGTTTATTTTCCTGGTGTATAATAATATACATGTGTATGTTAAAAAAGAAACATAATAAAATATTTTTAAAACATTTTAAAATGTCATATTCTGTATGTCAGTGAAGTTTTTGAAGTCCTTATCTAACTATTTTACTTTATCTTTCTATAAAATCTTATCTAACTGTTGCACCTAAGATGTATATTCTTGTGATAAAAGTAGATAGTAATTGATATGACCAGGATTTGATCAACTAACAATTAACTTGTATAACTTACTTACCCTAAACAGCCTGGGATAGCACTTTCAAAGTATTGGAAGTAAACCTTGAATAAAAATTGAGTTACATGAGTATAATACCTCAGAGTAGAGGTTACATGTGTGTGAACAATAATCTTACATTTGAATTCTATAGCATTGTTATCTAAAATTAAACTTATTTTGCATCTTGTTCTTGAGTTATATGATAAGTACTATTGCTTGCTTTGCTTTGTTTCAATCCTTTTGGTTGTTTAAATATGTTATGTATAAATCTGCTATACACCCTGACATTCAGGCTAACTAGTTCCCAATATAAATATCAGTCAATAATTGTCTCCTGAATGTAATAGCCTACATGATCTAGTTAGTTAGGTCCTGATTTAATGTAAACTTACCTATATTTTGTAGCTTTCATTCCTCTGCATCCACTGGTGAGATTTATTATCTAACCCTCTGTCCTTACAAATCTCACTCCAAAGAGTTTATGTATTTTTTGTTTGTTTGCTTAGAAATCTCTAATACAAGCAACTTTAACCCAGGGTTTTTATTAATTATCATAATCTCATGTTCCAGGCAATTATTGATACCCAAATATGCAGGCAGAACCATACTTTTCCCTCCTTCTGTACTAAGTGGGAGGTATATTTTATCACTTTCTTTCAGTTTCTTTTCACTGTTTGAATCTGTCTATGGGTTCCAAGATTTTGAATTTCATTGAGGGCTCTTTAGTAAAGATTTTCTTTTCTTTTCTTTTTTTTTTTTTTTTGTGGGACGATAATAAGATTTTTATTCACTTTACCAATTAACACAGGTCGGGCATGGTGGCACACACCTTTTTGTTTTGTTTTGTTTTGTTTAATTCTATTAATTTATTCTTGTTACATCTCAATGGTTATCCCATCCCTTGTATCCTCCCATTCTCCCCTCCCTCCCATTTTCCCCTTATTCCCCTCCCCTATGACTGTTCCTCAGAGGGATTACCTCTCCCTGTATATGCTCATAGGGTATCAAGTCTCTTCTCGGTGACCTGCTGTCACTCAGAGGAATGACAGCAGGTCACCGAGAAGAGACAAGATTTTATTTTCTTTACATTCCATCCTATTAAGTATAAGAAATTGTATATTTAACTTCTTCATGATGCCCTCCTTTTCTCCAACTTTTATACCAAGAAAGAATGATGAGTATTACATGCACACCTCACTTTGTCATTATAATGCCTTCCTTCCTTACGGACAAAGCCTTCTGGGAAAAGAGATGGACCTAAGATCCATGTCACATATCTCATTGCAAAGATCATGCAACTGCCTGGTTACAGTACCTTCACATAAATGCTATCACTGAGCATTAAAAGTATTATTTAGTCCATCAGACATTTGACAGCATCTCCAAAATCATCTAGTGCACCTCACTCATCAATGATTTCTGCTACAAAACAGCAGATAAAAATGACCACAAGGAAACGTCCTCTGAGCACTCCACTCTCAGGTCTTAGAATACTTTCCAAGGCTTAGCAATTATCCTTGGGAACATGTAATTACTGCATTAGAAAGGAAATGAACGACCCTCTCCTTATAGAGATAGCTAGATAGGGATTGCTTGTGCAGGAGCTCCATTCTCTTCTTAAGAAATGACTTATTAGTTGGGGTCCATGCCACTGTGTCTTTCTGAGGCATCTTTGACTCTGTTGGTTCTTTTTTTCAGAAGAAACTCTTGTTATGACACTTTTTTGGTCATAAATGAAAAAAAAAAATTTGACCACAGATTTATGCACCCATGGCAAACTCACGAAACAATTTGACCGGTATCAAAATTAGTGAGTTTACTTGGGCTCCAAGTAAAAGCAACAAGGTGTACATGATTCAAAGGCAACATCATAAAAATAAAAGCATTCCAGTATCAGTGAGAGCTCAAAAAATCTGAATCCCCGAATATCCTTAGTCAATTTGCAAAGCAGCTCCATCAAAGAAATACCCCTCTTCCATAACAACGTTTACTGCTAGTGTAACCTTTGGGATTCACGTTGCTAGTTTTTTTTTTCTTTTATAACTTTTCTATATCTTGTAAGATTTATGAGTTTCCTGGAACTTGTATGTTTTATTGGCTTTCGAAAGCTTTGGAAAGGGTGCGCTTGGAGGGGAACAATTTTAAATGAGTGAATGTTTCTATTCAAAGGGAATAGTTATATAACATGCCTTTGTAAGCACATAATAATTGTCCCCTGTCTATTACATTTCTCCACAAACCTTTTTGCACTGCAGAAACACTAGAGGATCAGGACCTCATTTTCCTTTTTCTGGAACAGAAAGTGTGTCAGGCACTTATAATTACCTCTCTTCTTCCTGTAAACCTAAGGGAGACTTCTGGTTGGATTGCTTATTGTTGTTGTTTTATTATTTTGTTACTTTTAAGGCAATGAGCAAATAATAAAACAAATAAGTTGATAATAATGAAAAAAATTGTGAAATGTTAAAGCAAAATTTAACAATAAATTTGATTAGATATAGCAGAGTAGGGAATTTTCTTAAGTAAAAGTATATTAATCTTAATCCAGCAATATAGAATATGTGTAGGTATTGCAAATTTTATTAGGTATATTCACAAAATCACACCTTTATTTATGGTAAAAATTGTTAAGATTTCAAAGATAATGAGCAAATACCAAGTGTTAGAATATGAGCTATATGACTGAGAAAAAAAAATTTTCTTGGTACATTAAACAAAAGAAAGAAAAAGAAAGAAAGAGAGAGAAGGAAGTAGAGACATACAGAAAGAGAGAGAAGGAAGGAAGGAAGGAAGGAAGGAAGGAAGGAAGGAAGGAAGGAAGAATCATGTTCTCACACAGCAGAAATCATATCTAGATTAGGGAATTGAAATGTATGATATATTCTTTTAAATTAAAACAATTTTTTGTAAGCTTGAAATTGGGTTAAGGAAAAAGAGGCACTAAGGACATTGGGTAATATAGCTGAGATCCATCATTCCTGTGTTTTCGCAGTCAATGTAAAGGGGTAGCTAGCTGCAGAAGGGCAAACTATTTCCATATATTAATGAAAACTGAAAAGGCTGCTATCCAAAATCTAAGTTATTTACCTTTAGTAACAAATAGAAATAGTAAAAGTAGCATCAATATTAGATAAGGAAAATCGTTAAGATAGGCATATTTGAAGTTAATAATATGCAAGCTTTACTTACCAGTAACATTATCAAGAATGGAAATTGACAATAGTAAATTTCAGTGTGCCAAACATAGACAAATATAGAGAATGATGATATTTTAAAATCAATTTTATAAGATGGAAGAAGAAAAAAAAAAAACCAAAAAACAAAAAACGAGACAGGGAAATGCCAGAGGCCACTCTGAACAATATTGATCAGTACCTGGATATGTGCCATAAGCCTGGATAAATAAAAAAGATATAGGAAAAGATAGAAAAGATTTATCAAAAGAGATAGGAAAAAAGGCAAGTATTTGGGAGGAATAACAGTAAATACTGTGGCCTCGAGGTTTTTTTTTTTTTTTTTTTTTTTTCAGAGCTTTTATACAGTATTCATCAACCTGAAGATTCTTGGAACAGAAACAAAAGCTACCAATTACTTTAGTTATCTATATGCTTAGATTTCTTTCATCTTAAGGCCAAAGAAGTACATAGAGCTCACATCCACACATGGAATTAATAAATAACTTTCTTATCTAGGATGTTAGCCAGCACAAGTATCTTGTCAGTCTTCAAGACTGTGTGAGAGTTTGCAAACCAAGGTCGTAAGTTCTCTGTCCTGCTTCTGTTAAGCACTCCAGAAATTTGAACCCAACAGAGAAAGAGAGTAAAGGAAAAAGAAAGGAAATAGTGGAGTGTGGTGGTTTGAGTGAGAAATGAATGACCCAGGCTTATGTGTTTGTTCCTTAGTTGTTGACACCATTTGGGGGAGACGCAGTATCTTTAGATAATGGATTTTTGCTGGACAAAGTACATCACTGAGGCCTGGATTTGAGGCTTATATAGCTTGTTCATAATTCCTGGTTTTGTCTCTGAGCTTCCTGTGTGTATATAAAAATGTTTCTAGACTGCCAGGTTGGATTCCTGCTCCTAAAGTTATGTCTCCCAATCATTGATATATGCTGTCACTCTAGAACTGTTAGTTGAAGTAAACTTTTTATTCCCTATGTGTCTTTGAGTCATAGTATTTTGTCACATCAACAACAAAGTAATTAATCCATGGCAAGATAAGATTCCTTATTATAAAAACTTCATTAATCTATGCCTTTCTTTCAAGCTCTACAACTTCCTGAGTTCAGTTTATGTTTATGCAACTTCGAACAATGTTATTATAGCACGAATAACAACAAGTTCTCTATACAATTTAATTGTTATTGAACCTGGGGAAAAGAGGCTATGATAGAAAGTATGTCTATTACTTCTTGAAATAAAAGACGAAATATTTATTAATATTTCTATTACTATTAGAAAAATTTTACAGTTTCTCCAAATAAGAGGTAATTAAGGAATATTTAAGCCTATGAAAGATTTTTTTGATGATGGTTTTATTAGACTATCATCAAAATTCATATGGCCTAAACCCATAAGTTCTATTTTAAACTTTTAACATAATATTTTAGTATTAACTAAAGAAAAAACAATAATCTTTTATTTTGACACAACCTATAGACCTCCCTATAGAAAAAGTTAACTGAAATTGGATGGGGAGCATATCTGCTATAGGGTCCTAGGACAAGAGAAACTCCTAAGAATCTATGAGGGTAACCCTAGGTAAAACTCCTAGCAGCAGGGGACATGGAACCTAAAATGTCCACCTTCTAAAAGTGGGCAAGACTTCCAATGGAGAGGAAGTGAACAGGAGCCTAGCACAACTGTTCTCTGAGATGATTCACCTAGCAGCTGATGGAAACAGATGCAGCGAAACACTACGTGGAGGTTGAAAAATCTTGTGGAAGAAATATACAAAAATGTCCCTCAGTAGAAGAATGGATAAAGAAACTGTGGTACATATACACTATGGAATACTACTCAGCTATTAAAAACAAGGAATTCCGGAAATTTGTGGACAAATGGATTGAGCCAGAGATGATCATAATGAGTGAGTTAATCCAGAAGCAGAAAGACTCAAATGGTATATACTCACTTATATCTGCATACTAGTCAATGGGCATGTCCCACAAAAGCCTTCGCTTACCAGGAAACTGGGACAGAGGGGAGGACATCCTATTGGGACTCTAGATGAGAGACCCATGTGAGAATAGCAATGTAGAAGGATCCAGTGGGTCCTAGAAACCTACAAGTAGAACATTATGATAGGCAGATTTGGGTCAAGGGGTCCCGCTCAAACTAAGGCACTAGCCAAGGACAATACAGGCGGTAAAATTTAAACCCCTACCCTGATCTAGCCCATGGACAGGACAGTCTCCACACTTGAGTGGAGAGAGGGATTTGACTTTCTCATGTACTCTGGTGCCTCACATTTGACTATGTCCCCTGGAGGGGGAGACCTAGTGGCACTCAGAGGAAGGACAGCAGGTCACTGAGAAGAGACTTGATACCCTATGAGCATATACAGAGGGAGGTAATCCCTCTGAGGAACAGTCATAGGGGAGGGGAATAAGGGGAAAATGGGAGGGAGGGGAGAATGGGAGGATACAAGGGATGGGATAACCATAGAGATGTAACAAGAATAAATTAATAAAAATAAAAAAAAATTAAAATAATAAAACAAACTTATAGGATTGAAAATAACAGTATGTTTAATAAAGTGATGTTTGCATATTAGATGATATTTTACATAAGACCACTTGATCACCAAATTTGACTGCACCCTATTGTTTTGCTCCTCTTACTTTGTGAGGGATATTTAATTGTGAGGGCCTACTTTATTCTAGATTTACATACTTAGTAACACAAAAGATATATAATAAAAACTTCCTGTATACACAGCAGTATATTATTTGTACTCTACTAATTAAGTAAATTTTACAGAGCTTCAAGTGATATTCAAACTGTCAACTTAGAAATTCATTATTCTACTAGCGCAGAAGTAGTTTATGCTCAATTTACACAAGCTTTGACTACCATAAATTTTCAATGATGAGGAGGTCATATCTGATGACTATGAGAGTCACAATAAATCTAGTTTTCATTGAAATTGTATTTACCATTCCAAGTAGATAATTTATTTCCTCATAATTGTTATGATGAGTGTGATTGCCACAAATAGTTTGATTATGAAAAGAAAAAATTCTGAATAACTAATTAGTGACACTAAACTTCTTGATGTTTTTGTTAATTAAACCTGGGGGAAACGTATGGATATTTACAATTACTCTGAGCTTCAAGAAAGCACTCAGAATCTTCTGCAAAGATGCGTTGTTCACATCTCTTCACATGGATGTCATAGCATAGCCAAAGACACACAATACAATCTTGGAATTTATTTTCATGAAAGAATAAACAAATACATGTTCTGCTGAATTAGATAATATACTTTTAAAATGTTCAAATAAAGTATATTTTATATCAAGTATACTTTATTTCAAGTTTATGGAAGTTTTTTGGGTTCTCCTCAACTGCTCTAAGTAACAACTCAAAGGGAAGTTTCCCATGCCTGACACAGGTATTTTTTTATCTAATCTAGCATTTAATAACTATGTCAGTAGGGATAATTGGTTATAATATGGAAAATCTAAAGCAGCCAAATTTGAAAATAACAAATAGTTTGTAGTAGTTTAACATGAACAAGATAAAAAAAAAACAGGCAGAATTTAAACTAGTCACATTTTAATATGAGTCACCAAGCATTATGTAAAAATACTTTTGAACATCATTGGGTACAGAACTCATACTCAGTTAACATCAAGAGATGATAACATGTGTTCTCTTAGTATCTGTATGTGCTTACAAAAATGCACGTGCGTGCACACATGTAGGTACTTGACATATGTTCAGTCAAAATGAAGTATGAGGAATGGGGATACAACTCAGTGATTCAACACTGGTTAAACACATAGGAAGTTTAAAAAATGGCAAAAACCCATTACATTATTGATGTTGTCTAAATAAAAAAAAGTCCAAGGAGAAAATGCAAGAATTGTTAACTAGTCATGCTTTCCAGTGAGGGTATGATTAAAGATGTAAAATTAAAGATACTTTCAGTTTCTAGATTATACCATCATCACCATCCCTTTTCATACATTCAAATATGTCTCCCTTTCCTATTCCTGTGTCTTGTATGAATTTTTAGCATTATATTTTTTTCCCTTCTTATATTTACTTGGGTACTCACACACCATGATATTTTAGAAGTCTCACTTAAAACCTGCTCAGTTGCTCAATGTTATTTGTAAGATGTATGTATATGATTTTAGGGATGAACATTTGGTTTAATTGTGTGTGTGTGTGTGTGTGTGTGCGTGTGTGTATGTGTGTGTGTGTGTGCATGTGCGCGTGCACACTAATGAAAACGAGGCCTTGTTAAACAGGATCAAGAAAGTGTACATAAGAGGTATTGAAGGAAAGGGGGAAGTGATGTAATTATATTTTAATTAAACATAAAAATTAAAAAGAAAACTTTTCTTACCTTGTAGAGAATTTAATTGAAAATATGAGGAAATTAACTCATCCTTTCCATTCAAGCCTATGCCCATATGCATTTGTTGTCTTTTTTTTTTTTTGACAGCATCTAATTCATTTTGTTAGATACTTAATACTGAGTTTCCTCCCTTGTTAAACTCTCCCACTCTTGAGAATTCTTTCTCCTCAATTTTCCTTAATAAATCTATGTTATCTCTGCTACAAAACAAATAATAGGACATGCCATGCTAATATGAAACAGTAGCTCTGAAAAGATATAAGGAATCAAACACAATTACCTGGAGTCCAGAATTAAAGAGCTAACGGAGCAATAAAATGAAAGTGTTCCAAAATGTTGGATAACCTTAACATGCCTTGACCAAAGGTACTATTACATATACATACATATACATACATACATATTTACATATAAAACAATAGTTCAATACCATTAATGAAAATTCGCTATTTTTTCCTGAGATTTTGGACATTCTAATTACATGGGCCAATTGACACAATCTAGTATAATACAATGGATGTGATAATTATAATTATATATATATATATATATATCACAATAATTAATTATATCTATCACAATAGAACAACTGGCTGATTTTTCCCTCTAATTCTTTCATTTAAGCCATGTTATATCTTGAAGTGCTTAGTGTTATGTCAGTTTGACACAAGTTAAGGTCATCTAAGTGGAGGGAATCTCAATTAAGAAACTCTCCATAAGAAAGGGTTGGAAGCAAATCTATAGGGAATTTTTAAAATAAGCGATTGATTCGAGGGGGCCCAACCCATTGCAGGTGGTGCCACCACTGAGCTGGACACCCTGTGTTCCTTAAGAAAGTAGGTTGAGCAAGCCATGATGTGTAAGGAAGAAAACAGTACTCCATGTTCCCTGCATCAACTCCGGTGTCAAATCCCTGCCCTATTGGGACCCTGTCCTCACTTCCTTTAATGATGAACAGTAAGATAGAGGTGTAAGCCAAATGAACCTTTTCTTCCACAAGTTACTTCTGGTCATGATATTTCTTCATAGCAATAGTAGCCATGTTTAGGATAATCCTAATCTCTTGTGGACTTAATTTTTCTGGAAATGGTGTCACCAGGAAATATAGCCTTAAAAGTGTTTCAAAGTCAATTTCCATTATCTCTTCAAACCATCACTGGTAAGTAATTCTAGGAAGACTAACACAATGCATAGTTCTTTCTCAAATATAAGAAGGCTTTTGTTCAATGTAATTGGATAAACAATAGTACTAAGTATACACCTTATTTTCCTTGTGAGAATCTACTTACATGTATATCCTTGTTAATTGAAGTAGATTATATGATCTAGCTATACTTGCTAGGATTTATTAGAGCTTTAGACAAGTGATTTTATTTTGTCACCAGAACTACTATCTGCATTGATTTAGAGTTTTTCAGTCTATAAAATTCTGTATAGGTATAATAAATGGTCTGATATTCCAGTCTCAAAGGTTAACATGACTTCACAAAAAATTATCATTCAGCCTTAGGAAAACTTAACAAACTGAGAGTAAATGCAGATGACTTTTCTTCTACTAAACAATGGGTTTACTCTCTTTTCTATAGCCTCAACCATAAATAGATGGCAGAAAGTTCACGAGCACTCCAACATTCTCAATGTTCTAATTCAAGAACAAAATAACACAAAGCAAAACATGAATCGGGCCGTCAGACTCTATCATCCAAAACACCAAGTTGGAAAGATGTTTTCTACAAGATTGCCAAATGCAACCAGCCAAAACTCCATGAATGTAACATTCATATAATCCCTAATTGTTTTGTGGTTCTTCTCGTTATATGTAATTTTTAAAAATTTATGTGTAATAATATGTATATGCCAAAAAAGTAATATCTTTAGCAAAAAAGAAACTTCTCTGTTGGGATGGTCAGTAATCAAAATCCAGATGGAACCCAGAAAAGTATGACTGCTATAACTATAGTTATTCAGGGTATAAACAGTACTGAACCCAAGGCCCAATATCACACTTTATTTGCACTTCAGGTATCTGTTCATGGCCTCCTTCAGTGAGGTTGACTTTTTTTACCTAATTATTTTCCATCTCTTTGGTCAAGTGTGGACTTGCAAGGCTGTCATAGATTAGAATTGCCAATCTCATCACATATTCAACATAACCTTCAGAAGCAGGAAGGACATGAAGTCTCCTGAACACATGATATATGCTTTGCCCAGTTAAGCCCCACCATGCCTCTTATAAGATCTGCAATCATCATCGTGATCATTTGTCTTCTTCCTGTGGCAGTATACTTTGTTTTAACCCTATTTATTTCCTTTAAAACTCTTAATCATTCTGCCTGCTCATCCTGTCACAATTCTCTGAATTTTTTCTTATCTTGTCCACTTCTTCCTCCAAAAAGGAGATGTTATTTTTCTTTTTTGATTTATATGCATATTCTAGGTTCAAACCTCTGTTATTCAGTGTATCTGCATATAAGTATAATCAGCTTTCTGTCCAAACGAGTATATTGAATAAAAATAAGATGTGAAATTTTATTCTATTTTTTCACAAATGAAAGACTACATTTTAATTGTACATGTGAATAATAGTGAAAACAATTATAAATTATGCACTCAGTTGGAAAATGGCAATTCTGAGATAAAACCAAAGTATTACAAGGTTGAATTTTAAATTCAAGAAAGGTATCATGATGACAGAAAAACATTTTTCATATTATATCTGGTAAGTCAATCACAACTTTCAAGGTAAGAGGAAACTGTTTTTGGAGCTCTCTGAATACTGCCAGGGAAAGCAGTGGACATGAAAACAGACATACATTTGAAATTGAAATGTACTTGGAAAAGCAAATGCTATCACAGTATAAACATAAAGCAACATTTTTGAATGAAAACAGAGAATTCAAAATAGTAGGATTTTTTAAAAACAAAGAGCAAATTTTAAAATTAATTTCTCATGTTATATATTCAAGATATAGTCTCTTAGAGAAAGTTAGAACAAATATATTTTAAATAATATAATGTCAAACTAGTATACTAAGTAAAATATATATTAGAAGAAATATATATGTTCATATGTATTTATATATACATACATACATACACACGCATGTGGCTGAGAACTAACAGTTAATATAAGGAAATGTCTTTCAGCAATTGGCAAAATGTAAATCAGTGGTGCATTGAGACCTCATCTCACTCATGTAAGAATGGCTAAGATTAATAAAACTTGGCACATCTCATACTTGCAAGAAAAAGGGGAATATTCATCCATTGCTGCTGGAAGTGCAAACTTGTACAGCGACTATGGAAATCAGTATTGGCAGTTCTTCTGCAAGATGGAAGTCAATTTTATTCAAGACTCACTATGCCACTCCTGGGCATATACCTGAAGAACACTTCATGATGCCACAGGGACACTTGATGTACCGTGTTCATTGCTGGTTTATTAGGAATAGCCATAAGTTGAAAGAATGTAGATGTCCCTCAACAGAAACATACACAAAGAAAATGTGGTACATTTACATAATGGCATATTCCTCAGATGTTAAAATAATATCAAAATTAAATTTGGTGGCCAACTCATAAACTAAAAAATCACCATGTAAGAAGTATCCCACACCCAGAAAAATAATAAGTGTGGTCATTGTCTTATTTAGTCATTATCAAAGAGATTTCCTCCTATAGCAGATAAGAACAGTTATAAAAAACTCACAACTAAACATTACACACAGAGGTAGACACCTCTGAAAACACATCTCTATTGAAATGTCTCTATCAAATATCTCTCTTCATGTCTCTGGGACACTGTAAACAACAGGCAGAAGGAGTGTGGAAGCATGAAGGGGCAGAAGGTAGAAGGAGATCAAGGCTTTCTTATCTAACTGAGCAAATCTCACTGAAAGTCGTAGAGATTCAAACAGGAGACACAGGGAAAGCACAGGTCTTCTAGATATACTTTATTGCTTCCAGTCTAGGATTTTGATGAGACATGTGAATGTGTGATGGGTAAGTCTCTGATTCTTGTGCCTTCTCTTGGGCTCTTTTTCTTTTGTTGGTACACCTTGTCCAATTTTGATGTGGTGGTTTTGGTTTACCTTGTTTTACTTTATTTTGTTGTGTTTTGTTATTAAAAAATAAATTAAATGAGGACATTTTGCCCAGTTGTTTGTCACTTTTGAAACCATCTCCACAAGGAGGATCTTTTATGCTCATTGTCTTCTTTGAGGTAGGCTGGGTGTTGCCAGGAGTTACCCTGTCTCATTGTCATTGATTCTTTAAAATAATAAAAACATCTTTACATGGCATATTCTGTAGTTCTCTGAGGTTTTTGAAGACCTTATCAAACTATTTTACTTGTCTTTCTATAGAATCACACCTATCTGTTATACCTAGAATGTATATTCTTGTGATAACAAGTAGACTAGTAATTGACATGACCATCGTTTGATCAACTAACAATTAACTTATCTATCTTACTTATCCTAATCAGCCTGCAATAGCACTTTCAAAGTATTGGAAGTAAATCTTGTATTATAGTTGAGTTGTATGGGTACAATACCACATATTAAAGCAGGAATATATATAATGTTTGTGAAGAATAATCTAACATTTGAATTCTAATCCAATGTTTCAAAATTAAACTTACTTTGCTTCAGTATACAAAATTCTATACCTGTGAACTAAAAATTACCTTTGTGTGACAATTAAGTTGAGGAGTAGATTCACTAATCTACTTTTGTCCTATTATCACCATATATTTCTATATTCCCCTTTCTTTCTTTTCAACCCCTATCTCAAAACCTAAAAATGAAAGATAAAGGAAAAGAGAGACATCTCTGACTCCAACCTTGTTTTCTCTCTAAATAAGACCAATAATAATTTATAACCAACTCTCAATGAAAAAAAAATATCTATCACCCAAGAAAGCAACAAAAACCCTACCCAATCCCCTCAAAAGAAAATGGGCGTCATTTTCTTTAGGTTTCTTTTAGCTGATTTAGGATGAATAATACCTTTGTAGGGGACCAAAAAATTGTTAAGATATTTTTAGGTCTTCACAGATGTTTTAAGTTGATAATGACAAGATATAATAAATATTGATATACATTCAGAATTTTAGATGCACCAAAATAGGAAAGATGTTTCTTCAAGGATGCTAAATAAAATTAGCCAAAACACTATGAATGTAACATTTATATCATTCCTGATTGTTTCATGGTACTTCTGGATGTAAGTAGTTTATTGTATATATGTACAATAATATAAATGTATATGTAAAAAAATAAAAAAGGAAGTAAGCAGAAATGAAAAAATAAATAAATTAATTAAATAATAAAGAATAAAATTTAAGCTATATGTATATGCACTTTAGTATATCTTGTATATACATATTACATGATATATAATATATAAGATATTTGTAAAAATATACAATATATACTTACATATACATAAATTACATGCTACATATCATTAGTTTATATATATATATATATATGTAAGTATATATGTATGATGTATATGTGTATTTTATATATATTATATACTTACATATATATTACATTTTCAAGATATTATCTTGTATTCTGATCCACAATAAATACCATGAGAATACACTGGAGATTTGAAACACTAGGATAAAGAATTATTAACATTTACAACACAGTATTACAATATAAGTGACAAAGGTGTGGTAGGTGGCATCTTTAAACTGAAATACTGCATTTAGACAGAAATACTATGTGAATATTTTGGAACACTAAAATTATTCCATTAAGATACTATTTTCTTTTCTTTTTATTATTAGTTTAAAAAAATATTGATAATTCCAGATACCTGAGCCCACTCAAAGCCATTGTTTATGGAACCATAAGCCTCAGTCAAGTACAGTGACATCAATGCTCAAAAGATCAATGAGGACAAGATGGCCGAGTGCAGAAAGATTAAGAACTACTGATATAGATAATAGTGTGTTTAGTATGTTGCAAATGTTCTATTTTCTCAGTTAAAGAAGACTGAACTTGTTGCATCTTCCTGACTACAAACAAACATGCAGAATATCAGTGGTTATTCTGGGAAGTAACTGCTTTTGAAGCATACAATTGTAAGGAGCTGTTATCCCAATCCAAATGCCCTTCTGGGAATTGATCACATTTCTCTCTGTCTTTGGAAGCATTTCTCTTCATTCTAATTTCCTGAATTTAATCTGCTATGAGCTGTAAAGCTACAAGTAAATGTATGCATTTGGGAATAAGAGGAGTGTGTAACTATTACTGTGAATTCTTCTACAGCTAGAGTTTTGGGGAATGAATATCATAAAATCACTAGACAAAAAATTACCGATTCATATTTAAAGTTACAGAATCCAAAATTCACTGTAATTACTTCGGGTTTTCTAATATAATTATTATCAGTTGCCTTTCTTCTAGTCTCAAAACCTCTGGGTTTATAGAATCTACACAGCAGCATGTCGTCAGTATTCTACAACCTTAAGTTGCTTCTCAAAGTTACCTTGCAAAGGCTGTGACTCTCATTGAGATGATACATAGAATTTTAAAATCTATCAATGCAGGAAAGTGTCAAGTGGCTCCAGGAATTTGGGCCAAAGTTTCAGACTTAGATATTTTCAAGAATGGGGTAAGTTAAATGTGCACCAAATGAGAAATGTAAACATATGGCACATGTTACACAATTTCCATCTCTACTATGGGGAGATGATTAAGTAAAGAGAATTGATATGCTATCATAGAAACAGGATATTTTGTTTTAAAGAGCTTTTTGACTGAATATTGACGGTCAGAACTTGTGTCAAATCTGTAACCCTTTCCCTCAGAGATATGCGTGAAGGGATTATAGGCATGAGGGACAGCATATGGCTAAAAGAGCCACATATTTGATTGAGGTTGAATTTGCTTTTGAAGTCTCATCCAAACATTTTCTAGTCTAGGAAGCCAGGCTACTTTTGTAATTCCTGCTTAGCAAACTGGTACAGCATAATCAAAAGATCACTTTAATGTAATCTAATTTCTGATATGTAAAAGATGAAAATGTGAACATAATTTCTTCAAGGAGAATTATGATATGGAGAAAAGTAACAGGGAATTGATATTAACTACTCAAAGTAAATGTGCCCAGGCTTTTAGCATTGCACTTCTGATGGAAGACTAATGAAAGTGCTCACAATAAGGTCAGGGAGGTATGTAGATGTAACTATTTGAGAGGTAAGCTGCTCATGAAACTTGAGCCTAGCTCACCTTGCTGACCTCCCTGATTGGGGAGCAAAGTAAGACACTTCAGAAAATTATGAACAGAGAAAGACCTTTGATCTCCTCTTGAAATTTTATGTTATACTAAAGTAAAAAGAAGTCATGCATGTAAAACTAAATAAATCTTTAAAAAAGAGCAAATTCTAATGAAGAGACAGATTTTTGTCACCTGTATGATAATGTACATTATCTATGTTTTTTATTATTATTTAAGTAATTTATTCAGGTTACAACTCAGTTGTTTTCCCCTCACTTGCTTCTTTCTGTTCCTCCTCCCTCCCTCTTTCACGCCATTCCCTCAGTCTGTGACTGAAGGGAACCTCCTCCCTCACCATATGTGCACTGCCTATCAAGTCTCATCTTGTTAGCCTGCTTATCCTTTCTCTGAGTGCTACCAGGCCTCACCATCAAGGGGAGGTGGTCAAATATGGGGCAACAGAGGTCATGTCAGAGTTATTGCCTGCTCTCCACACAACTGTAGAGAATGTCTTGTCCATTGCCTAGATCTGGGTAGGGGTTCAATGTTTACTGCATGTGTTGTCCTTGGTTGGTGCAGTAGTTTGAGCAGATCATCGCTGGGTTCAGATCTGCCCAGCGTGATGTTCTTTTTGTAGGTTTCTAGGACCCTCTGGATCCTTCTATTTCCCCATTCTCCCATATATCTCTCACTTAGAGTCCCAATAAGAAGTCCTTAAATCTAGCCCAATCTCCTGATAAGTGAAGACTTTATGGGATATCCCTTTTGGGCTACTGTACAATTATAAGTGAATATATACCATGTGAGTCTTTCTGCTTCTGGGTTAACTCACTCAGTATAACCATTTCTAGTTCCCTCCATTTGTCGACAAACTTCCGGGATATCCTTGATTTTTAATAGCTGATAGTATTCCATAGTTTAAATGTACCACAGTTTCTTTATTCATTCTTCAACTGATGAAAATTTAGGTTGTTTCCAGGTTCTGGCTATTACAGATAAGGCTGCTACGAACATAGTTGACATATGACCTTGTTGTGTGGTGGAAGCCCTATTCCCAGTTTTCTGAGAAAGTATCAGATTGATTTCCAAAGTGGTTGTACAAGTTTGCACTCCCAATAGCAATGAAGGAGTGTTCCTCTTTCTCCACATCCTCACCAGCATGTGGTGTCACTTGAATTTTTTATCTTAGCCACTCTGATGGGTGTAAGATGGAATCTCAGAGTTGTTTTGATTTGCATTTCTCTGATGACTAAGGAGGTTGAGCATTTCTTTAAGTGTTTCTCAGCCATTCGATATTCCTCTATTGAGAATTCTTTTTTTAATTCTGAGCCCCATTTCTTAATTAGGTTATTTGGTTTGGTGGTGTTTAATTTCTTGAGCGCTATATATATTTTGGATATTAGCCCTTTGTCAGATGTAGGGTTGCTGAAGATCTTTTCCCAGTCTATGAGCTATTGCTTTGTTCTGTTGACAGTGTCTGCTGCCTTACATAGCTTTTCAGTTTTAAAAGGAACCACTTAAGATTTTTATTATATGATTTTTAACATATACATTTATATTATTACACATAAATAAAATAAACTACACATAGCAGGGAAAACCTATCTGACATAGTAAAAATGGCCATCTTACCAAAAGCAATTTACAGATTCAATGCAATCCTTACAAAATATCTACATAATTTTTATAGACATTGAAATATCAATTCTCAACTTCATATGGAAAAAAATCCAAGAATAGCTAAAACAATCCAGTACAATAAAAGATCTCCATACTGAATCTCAAGATGTACTATAGAGCAACAGTAATTTAAACAGCATGGTAGTGGCATAGCAATAGGCTGGTTAATCAATGGAATCAAATTGAAGACTCAGAAATAAATCCACACACATATGGACACTTGATTTTTGACAAAGAGGTCAAATATATTCAGTGTAAAATGGCTAGTATCTTCAACAAATGGTGTTGGTGTAACTGGATGTAGAAAAAATTTTCTACATGTAGAAAAATGCAAGTAGACTCATATTTATCACCATGCACAAAACTCAAGTCCAAGTGGGTTAAAAACCTCAACATAAACCCAGAGAAACTAACTCTGTTAGAAGAAAAAGTGTGGAAGAGCCTGGAACACATTGGCACAGGAGACAACTTCCTGAACAGAACTCCAACAGCCCAGGCCTTAAAGTCAACAATTAATAAATGGGATGTCATGAGGCTGAGAAACTTCTGTAAGGCAGAAGACACTGTCAACAGAACAAAGAGACAGCCTACAGACTCAGAAAACATCTTAACCAACTCTACATCTGGCAAAGGTCTAATATCCAAAATATATACAGATTTTTAAATTATAGAGCAAGACTGGGTAACTAAATTATTAGCATCTGTGATCACCATTCTATCATCTTTCTGTATATGGGTGATATCATGTGATGCTTTCTATTTTTCCTGGTTTATAGTACCCTTAATATAAAGATGTCTAGTTCCATATATGCTACCACAAATGAGATCATATTATGAATGAAGAATAACCTTTTATGTATGTGTACTAGATTTATTTTATATCTCTCCATCCATCTATACACGTTAAGTTCACTCCATCCCTTATTTATGAGTAGTCATGTTGTAATACATGTAGAAATGCTGATTCATCTCTTGCACATTGGTATTCTCTTCAAAAATTTGAAACTCCCTGAACATGGCATTTTCCACAAAGGCTGTACTACACAGTGTTTCCATACACTACAGGAAATATTCTTCCTTACCATCATTTTATCTCTGTTGTTTTTATAACAAAAGCTCTTGTTCTCCAGTGAGATGGTGCCTCATCATTGATTAGTTTGCATGTCCCTAATTCCTAGAAGACTGAAAATGAGCATAAATCCGATAAATATGAACAGATTTTCATTGGAAATGTGTCTCTCACTACTTTTGTTTATTTTTAATAGAGTTGATTTTTTAATGAATTATTTAAATTCCCAGTTGATTTCAGATATGAACCCCGTAGGATATGTTTACACAACTAATATATTTTTATTTATTCCTTACGTTCTCTCCTTATTCTGGTGATTGCTTCCTTTTTTATCTAGGCACGTCTTAGCTTACCATAATTCCATTAATCTATTTTTATACCCAAAATATTCTTATCTAGATTATAGTCTTAGTTTCCTTTATTTATGCCAGAACTCTTTACAGTTTTGAGTTTCAAATTTTATCTACATTTGTTGGAGTTATTTAGTAACTGGTGAATGATGTCAGTTTACTTTGTCTCTTTTAAACACATAGACTCAATACATCCCCAAGCCGTTTATTAAAGAATGTCTTTTCTGAAATATGTCGTCGTGTTGGTACAAAACACTGTTTGACTGTAAGCATATGATTTATTTTCAGAGTCTCTATTATGTTCTATTTTTGTATCGTGCCAAGCCTCTGCTGTATCTGGCTTTATTATGTTGGAATACATGTTAAAGGAATCAATTATCCTATCCATGCTTCGTCCAGTTGTCATACCACTTAATCTGTGAGTCTAACAAACTGTTTATGCCACAGTAGTTATTAATTAGAAAGAATAATTATAGCTGAATCATGTAAAATCTAGTATGGTGCTGGGAAAAGCAGTTTAAAAATGGGAATTCATTTTATACCATATGTGTGAAGGTGGAGAAACACTGTGTATGGTGTTAAACAAAGGAGAATAAGGCCTACCAAAGATAAAAATAAAATGCTGGTCAAGGAAAATAGTTCTGAAGACTTAACTATGTAAATTCCCATTAGAAGGATAATGTCAGATGTTATATTTACCCAGAGAAATAGTAAAGTATTAAAAGGACTAAAGAATTCCATAGAGTATTTGCAAGCTGAAAATTAGAGATGCTGCCCTTGCTCTTCCATGGTCTGTGCTCTGAGGTGTCTGGAGAAGGAGAGAGGGAGGGAAGGAAGGAGGGACATAAACAATTACAGGTCATTCTATAAAAATAGCTTTCATTTGTAAATAGACTTTACTAAACAAACGATTAAGGTCTTTGTTTACTTAAAACTTTACATATGTATTAAGTCATTCTGCAAGCTTCTCTGATTAATAACAGTAGTGCTTTTCTTACTGTTCTCATTGTAATGTAATTATCTAATCTCATCAATGTAATTTCACTTAATATAATCATCTTCAGTTCCATTCATCCTATCCCAAATAACATAATTTTGTTTTTATTGTTAAATAATATTCCATTGTTTTATCTATTAAAATCTTTTTATCTGTTCTTCAGTCAATAGATATGCAGGTTTCTGAAACCCTAAGTTCATTAAATGTAAAGAACTGAGAAATAATAAGCAAGGATGTGTAGAAGTCACTTCATCATAGTGATTTCATTGCCTAAGGAATGCATGTGAGCTCCATAAGCCCTCTCCCCTTCTATTTTCTGTGTCCAACTTGATAATATTTATACCTCTGGTGTTCTGAGAGATAAGTTAGTGCAGGAAGATGCAGATAAGGTAAGTATAATCAATGGATATGAGCTGCAGTTACAGTAGAATTCAATAAGCACTTCCATGGGACACTACACTGCAGGGTTGCTATAGCAGTATCTCCAAATGCTAGATATTAAGTGCTTTCACTGTGAACAATATGATTGGTGAAATACATATGCACACTTAATATGTGTAAATTCTTGGGGCTAACGGCCTTAAAGCCTAAGGTAGGCTTTGGAACTCAGGACAAGAATGCTGAGAGTTAACGTTTAAAGCATGCCAGGATCGAGGAAGCTCCTGATTGGGAAGTTTAAGAATATTTGGTCTCCTAAACTAAGGCATCTCCCTTCCCCAAGAAGAACACTTGCCCCTCCTGATAAGGTGAACATATCAACCTTGTGAGTGTAGGAGAAGGAATCAGCCACCGAGTGTTAAACCTAAAACCATTCTTTTTGCCCATGCACAACCTAAGGCCCTGCTCTCTAGCGAGTTTCTGCTCCTGCAAAACGAATGCAGCCCTCATTTTTCTCACTAAAGAACCTTCCTTCTGTCGACGTCACTGAGTTCCTTCTTCAAGCAAAACTGATCAAACACAGACAGTAAAACATCACATGGTGTCTTCTTATTGTGATGTTGTGTGTGTAACAGTTTAAAAAAACTAGAGAGAGAGAACATCAAATATGTAAAACCAAAACTGGCCAAAGGTACTGATACACACATAGGTATGTATGTATTCTAAGTATCTTGATTGAATTTGTATTCTGTACTACTTATAAAAATTAAAAACCAGAGGGAAAATCTAGGTAGCAGCAGAGAAATCTTGAACACAGAAAACAGTAGCAGACTGAATCAGCCATTTAAAAAAAAGGTTCTTATTGTATGGGAGGAAACACACATCTACAGCATACACATTAAAAAAAAAAAAAGACACTAGGAAAAGCATAGAGGCACAAAATCCAGACTCTCCTTTAGGCATGATGGTTTTTTTCAGTTTCCTATGGTGTTTCTGTCTCTAATTTGGGATTGACCAGCTCTAAATTTATCTGACCAGATAAAAGAAGGTACAGATGGCTAATTGGCCCATAACATGTCATGATTCTGGCCTTTAACCTGTGTCCGAGTACTTGAAGTAGGGTAGTGTAACGAGATAAATCAAAACAAAACAAGCCTACAAGGCCTCCGGATTTAAGCTACCAGGCTTTTGTCTCAGGTCAGGAGGGTAAGGAAAATGTCTACTGTCTTGAAATGCACACTTTAATATCCCAGCCATTTTCTCTCTTCCTGTCTGCCTAAGAGGTAATCTGTCTAACTCTTCATCCTCAAACACCACTCCCCTCTATCCACTCCCTTGCCACACACATACTAAAATCTTCAGAGCATTCTTCCTAACTGTCCATTAGAGGGCATGGCCTATCATTATTAATGTTATATTGAGTTTAAAATGTGTAAAATTCTTATCTGTAAATAATTTTCAAACTTAGCTGTTCCTAATAATTTAACATTGAAGTGATGGTTTAAAACATAAACTGACAAAGGGAAACTAACTGAAAGGACAGAGCCTTACAGACCTCACATGTACTCTGTAGAGGAATTCAAGGACAGTCACGCATTTGAAACCTCACATTGTTCTTCATTGATGACTCAAATGGAGCCAGGGTTCCTGCAGGAGATCAGTCATGGAGAGTGATTTTCAGGCAGGACAATAAAGTCACCGTCAAGGAACTGGAAATAATCCTAGCCAGATTTCCATAATTCTGTTCTAATTAATTCAGTTTCTTCACACTTTTGGGCATTGCTGGCCTATACTCTGGTTTTTCAATGTCGTGTTTGTGTGTGTATGTATGTGTGTGTGTGTGGGTGTGTGTTTGTGGGTGAGTGTGTGTATAGAAAACAAAATCTCTTTAATTCTCACATGCACAAGCAAGTGTCTGTTCGGAAACACAAAACTAATTTAGATGCTTATGAACATCTGTTAGTAGATGAAAAGTGATTTTTTGAAGCATCTTGAATGTCAGAAAAGAGTTAATTTTAACTGTTGATGTCAGAAAGGAGATTTTGATTACCTTTATTTTATATACAAGAATACAGACTGATTTTGTGACATACAGGAGTCCTATAGTAGGATATAGACACTTCTTATCCTCCATGAATATGGTGCACTAAAATTTACTCATTATATAAAGTTACTCTTTATCATCCTTCACCACTGTTTCTTCCTCTCTTCATCTTTGATGACCATTCCATGAAGAGAAAATGTACCAGTTTCAGAAATTAGTGAGGGACTTAAACTCTCAGTCATCAAATTATATCTGCCTTTAACGTGATGTGGCAAACTTCTGCTCTGAGTTCTACATTGCCAAAAAAACAGAGAGGCATTCCTCCATAATTTCTGACCATATAAAAAGTGGTGAATGTTTTTGTTTGTTTGTTTTCACTGCTTGAGATAATATGTTATGATTAATTACAGTTCTCATAAAATAATTCTATATAATGTTGAAATAGAGAAACATATTTAAGCATGACAACACTGAGTAACCACATGCAATTTTCAAATCAGGAAATAGTTTACCATTATTATCTGTACAAGTAACCTGTTGAATTATTATTGAGTAAGTCACATTATTCCTACTTTGAGAGACATTAAAGAGTTTATGTGTGGGGAAGTTATGGGCCATAGAACTGTTTTATTTTGCTAAATATTCTTGTCAAATGGCCTTATAAATACTTATTTTTATAATTCTGGATTATAAACCTGGATTGAATTCAAGCTAGATCAAAGAAGCTTCTCTTGCAGTGAGCAGCAATAAATACAGATGCATAACTGGCTTCAGTGCAGTGACTGAGAAGCTGTGAGGCTCAACATTAAATGGAATATCTTTATTCTGCTCCACAAACCCCAAAAGTTCATGGAACATACTGAAAGAAGGAGCAGAAAGAGTGTAAAATCTGGAGAATAAGAAACAGGGCTCTGACATGCTGTCTTCTAGAAATGACATGGTTATTGTGCTCATAACTTATACAAGATTTGCATAAGACATGAATAAGATCAAGTCTATTCCCATTGCCAGCACTGATGCAGGCACCAACCCTATGTGAGGAGTTATTAACAGTTCTAGGAAAGTAATGAAAGTTTAGTCATTATACAGAGAAAGTGTGGTCACTGGTAGATTGCTTATTCACCAGAGAAGACCTTGCATCCAAGTACATACAAGCTGCATTAACCATGTACAGTTATGTGTCTATATGTGGGTTATGTGTGTGTGATATGATATATATGGTGTATATATACATTACATATAATATATATAATATAACACATATGTGTACAAATATACATATATGTATATTTGTATATATAAGAAAACAGAAAAGGAGAGATATTAGGGTAGAAATTATACTTACTTATGTGCCTTCTCTCTTTCTATTCATATACTATATATATATATGTATATACATATATATGACATAGATAGAGTCATAATACATTTTATACATGTGTGATGTTTTTGAAGAATAAATACAATCAGACAAGACAGAAGAAATACTACTTAGTAATGCATTTCAGTTACTATGGTATTCCTTAAATGTTTGTTCCTTTCCTTTGTTTATAATCTTTCACTAGGCATTTCACCAAGGTTTATGGGCTCCTTGCATCCCAGAATAGTTTTCATGCAGTCCAACATGTTTGTACATGACAATAGTACATTCAAATATCAAAAAGGTAGATACCCCTACATTACAAAAAACATTTTTATATTATTTTATAATTGTACATTATTTTCTCATGATCAATTTATGTTGTATTTCCTTGAGAAGAAGGAATATATCTTGGTTGTCCTTGCTTTCCTTACTGTTCTTAGAATAATATTCAATAAGGAGTGTGTATTGAACAAATATGAAATATGAAGTTTAGTGAACAAATAACATGTTCTTATGTTTGTAAGTTATTCAATAATATTATATCCATTGATATTTTTATGAAAAGACTCAAAGATGAATACAAATATTGATCATTTGTAAGCACATTGGAACTAATCAAAACTACCCATCTATAGATTGCCCCAAATGCATGTGCATTCAAAGAGCACTGAGTGGACCCTTTATGTAATAAAAAAGAGAAAGAGAGGACATAGTGCTTGGAGGAAAAGTAAAGCAGGGTAGGGAGTAGGGTGTGTTTTATCATAGAATATTATATCAATATATAAATTCTTAACTAAAATGAAATGAGACAAAGTAAACAGAAAAACCAGGTAGTGTTTCAGAAAAATTACTATGGTAGGACTATAGATCTTAGTATCATTAATATCTCATTACTGGAAATTTCAGCAAATAATTTACTCTAGGGAAAATGTTTTGCTGTGAAACACATTTATCAGTGCAGGAAAATTAAACAACTGAATATGTCTGCACTATTGAAAGAACACTTGGATTATAGTGTGCTCTTTAATTTACATTAAATCATAAAGCATTTTTGTGAAGCTTTCCTTGACTTGCCCAGATTTAATCTAAATGACTGAGCTACTGCACAGGACTTTTACTCTGATTTCCTTTTGTTTTTATAGGTTTGTATATAAATGTTTATCAAATGTTACCCATAAACATTTTTGAAGGAAATAAATAATCTGTGGTTTGAAAATATTATCTTTAATCTACAATTCTCTTTTGTGCAAATATTTACTGACTAGCTAAAACTATTCACTACATACACTTTAACTTTTAACTCTTTGTGACATTTACTCATACAACAGCAATTTTTGAATTTGTTGTTAGTATATACTACTATTATTCTAGGTGAAAAGATCCAAATAAACTTAATTTGAAATATCATCATTACCTAGGACCCTGTTATCACCTAATGAGTAAATTTGCAATTCCTTACTGTAATGGCTGAACACTTTTGCTTCAATATCAAATGACATTTTATTTCCATTACGGTAATTTACAATAAATTATCACAAAACTGTATTTTATAGTCATAGTAATATGTGTCTTAGATGGTTAGTTCATGTAGAATTTGTGATTATACCATCAGCTGATTTTAAGATAACTGAACAGCAAACCTTAAACACATACACATTACATACAATAAACTGTATAATACATAAAAGTTAGAAACCTGAATTTTTTTCTCTTATATTTTTTGGGTGTGAGCCTGCCTTTGATGGCTGAGCCATATCTACAGCCTAGTATTTTTCTCTATAAGACAAACCCTTTAAGGTTATTTTTTAAAAATTATATTCTGTGATCACTCATTTGTTACTTTCAAGATTCTAAAGTTCATATTCCATTGTTTAAATATAACAAAGCCAGATATAGATATATGATATTTACAGTCATTCAAATTTCCACATTTTGATGTTTGTAATAAAATATTAAAAGCATAGTAAAGTAGGTAATCATTTAAAAATTGTCAGTAATGGATAAGTATCAGGTTTTAAGTATTATCAGTTTCTAATATTCAAGAAAAGAAGTCTTTCCTAACAGAATTCCTCTAGGAATCACTGGTGTTTACTAATATTCAGTACTGTCTACTTATAACTGCTATATTGCATCAGAATGGTGAGCCTTTGGAAACACTGAAGAAATAGAATACTGTTGTTCACAGGGTTTACTCCATGAAAAATATTTATAGGTAATTTTCCTATAATATATTTTCTTATAATATATTTAGAATTTGACCTATCAATGTCATTATAATTTTATTATTTTTCAGGACATTTCAGTTATTAAAGAAAACTCAAGTGCAGTTGCACTATTTCTGCAAGCCTCAACTAGAAAATATATTAAAACTTTTATAACTATGCCCCTACTTCTCCTGTTCTTCATCTGAAGTGTTGTGGTAATAAAGTAAAAAAAAAATATGTACAGTCGCATAAAAATTTAAATCTTCTGCAGTACTGCATACTATTATAGGGTATCTACTGAAACCTAGTGTACCCTCCTGTCTTGACGTTTTCCTACAAAAATTCAGCTAATTCTGGAAGCTACAGTTAGAACTGCTTTACTTCCTTTTCTGGATGTCATTTTGACAGTTGAGAAAGTATCAGCAGCTAGAAAAGTGTTTTTAGAGAAAAAAAAAAAGGCATCTCAGTAAGAAATAAGAGTGGTGCAATATTCAAACCACAGAACATAGTTTAATATATTTACTATGAAATTTGTACTATATTATGGTCTCTGATATTAATTTATTGTTTCCACAATTTTATTATGATTATCCATGGACACAGTCATTCATGAGGATCATTGTAGTAATTTATATTTTCATATCTTATGATAATATAGAACTAAAAGTGAAATTGATATCCTATCAAGAATTACTATTGGCTTGGAAGAGCAGCAAATTTTTGTACTAAAAACAAATTATGCTCTCACACACATTTGAGCTTCTGAACTCTATTTATATTCCACAACTTTCTACCACAGGGACATATCATTGGTAACTTTCTAATACCAAGATTAAAAATTGGCTTCCTAAAAAATTACTATGGTAAAGCTAGACAATATAGTGGTTTACTTTATGACTTAAATAACGAAGCTGTGTCCCCAGAAGAAAAAAATATATATCATCTTTGAAAGTTGTTACCTTCAACTTTAATATATAAATATACATATATATGTATATATATGTATATATATATGTATATATATGATTAGGCATGTGAAGGTGGGTTTGTACAATGTATGCCTATAATATGCGTACACTTATGACATTGCCTACATGCGGAGTCACAGTAAACATTTCAAGAAGAAGCAGTTCTCTTTTTCCACTCTTGATTCCAGGGATGACCTGCTTGTCAGGACTGTGAAGCAAACCATGAATTCGTTTACCCACTGTATTATCTTGTCTGAAGTTCATTAATCATATTCATCGGGCATTTTTTTCCTTTTCTTGCTTCAACAACATTGTCCAAATTTGTTAAATTCTGTGTGATATTGCATGACATATAATACCTTTCAAAGGAAAAATGTATCTCTCTCTCTCCAAAGCTTCTCTGTGTTGGAAACTTCCCAATTCTTCTATGTTTTCAAATATACATTATAAATGTCCCTGTTGTGGTACAGCATACACCAGCACTTCTGATAATTTGACTCTGTGTGTATCTGCTGACTATTCCTGTCTAATCCTATTATGCTTACACTTTTTCTTGCTTCTGCTTACAACCATTCTTCTTTGGAATATTCTGAGGATGGCTTTCTATGTTCCTCATGTGTGTGGGACTATTCAATTCATTTTATTTCTCTTTCTGATGTAATTCTTTTACATAATGTTCTTCAGTTGATCAACTGCCACCACTTCAGTCCTTTGAGACATTTAGTTTTCCTTTACTGTCTTCTCTACATGTACAAGACTTCCTCCTATTTAGCCTTCATGGATCAAAGGAGTCATCTTTTGTCCTTCCCTGCATCCTTTGCAGCTCATGTGTGTGGGTGTATATATACGTGTGTGTGTGTGTGTGTGTGTGTGTGTGTGTGTGTGTGTGTGTATTCACAGCCTACTCATCTTCTCTTTAGATTTTATAAGTCACATCAGAAATGTTGTGTTCAAATAATCTATTTCATTTTTTCCTGAAAGCTCCTGTATTGGGGTTCAATTAAGCCATATTATTCCTGTTCATTGATCTTAACTTTTCAAGTACTTATTATTTTTTAGTCCTAGGAACTATGTTTCTTTTTTAAAATATATTTTATTAATTTATTCATATTACATCTCAATTGTTATCCCATTCTTTGTATCCTCCCATTCCTCCCTTCCTCCCATTTCCCCCTTATTCCCCTCCCCTATGACTGTGACTGAGGGACCTCCTCCCCCTGTATATGCTCATAGGGTATCAAAACTCTTCTTGGTAGCCTTCTATCATTCCTCTGAGTGCCACCAGGCCTCCCCATCCAAGGGACTTGGTCAAATATAGGGCACCAGAGTTCATGTTAAAGTCAGAACTCACTCTCCACTCAGCTGTGGAGACTGTCCTGTCAATAGGCTAGATCTGGGTAGGGGTTTAAAGTTTATGGCCTGTATTGTCCTTGGCTGGTGCCATAGTTTGAGCGGGACCCCTGGGCCCAGATCTGCCCCTCATAATGTTCTTCCTGTAGTTTTCTAGGACCCTCTGGATCCTTCTATTTCCCCATTCTCCCATGCTTCTCTCACCTAGAGTCCCAATAGGATGTCCTCCCCTCTGTCCCACTTTCCTGGTAAGTGAAGACTTTCATGGGACATGCCCCTTGGGCTAGTGTCCAGATATAAGTTGAGTATATACCATTTCATTCTTTCTGCTTCTGGGTTAACTCACTCATTATGATCATTTCTAGTTCAATCCATTTGTCCACAAATTTGGGAATTCCTTGTTTTTAATAGCTGAGTAGTATTCCATAGTGTAAATGGACCACAGTTTCTTTATCCATTCTTCTACTGAGGGACACTTAGGCTGTTTCCAGGTTCTGTCTATTATGAATAAGGCTGCTATGAACATGGTTGAGCAAATATTCTTATAATCTATTCACTTCTCTCAGGTCCAGTGTGACTGTCACAAACTAGGCTACTGATGTCTCTCAACTATTACTTATCACTATGGCATTCTTTCAATGGCGCCTCTGTCTTTACGGATTTCTCTCTCTAATATTTTCTTCATTAAGGTAAGTTGAAATCTCAAAATAAATCTATCTCTTCATCCTCACTTTAATTTCTTGGATGTAGACCAGATTTATTAACCCAGTTCATTAGCTGAAATTTAGCTATTTCTCTACCTTCATCTCTTTCCATTTCTCTCATTTATTCTCAAATTTCCAGAAGTACAATCCTCCATGTTTTCTCTCAGTAGAAAATTTTCACAAGCCCATTCTCTTCTTAGAAGAAAATTCCCAACAATTGTCACAGGCCTAATTTCTTCTAAGAGAAATATATGACTAAAGAACACAGAATTTCATAACAGACAAAGTAGAGTTGAGATCTTAACTGCATCATTTAACCTATGGTATGACTTGGGAAAGTCATTGAGGATCAATATGTCTTAAAAATTAGGATGATTGTGGTGCTGATTTGATCGCATGGAATAAACTAAGTGCCGTATGCCAAGTTCTGCTGCATTGCCTTATTAAATAATGGTAAAGAACCTGGCCGAACTTAAAGCTCTTAATTCCTCCAGTGCAGTTGTGCATGTACCGTAAAATCATTATATAGATATCGCATGTTCACACAATTTTGTTTTTTCTCCTTATCACTGGCTAAAAGTAATCTACTGCTATTTTCACTGGATTTGAACATAATATAATTCCTCAAGGTTTTCTGACAGTGTATATCTATATCTATATCTACTATATAGATATAGATACAGAAATAGATATAGATATACATATATAAGTATATATACAGCTATCCTATTTGAAAGCAAGAGTATTTATGTAGAGTATCCCTACATTATATGTTAAAAATTAATGGAGATATAAAATTTTTGATAGTTATCAGTCTTCTTTAATTCTATTTATAGGCTACTTAAATGATCAGAGGCCTCAAAAAATCAGAACATCTCTATAAGTAATATGTCAAGGATAGTGTCTTTGCATACTTTATGGAAGTAAGGGCTTCTTTATGGTCTTTGCTGCCTGCATATTTTCCTTGACTAATGATCTTACAGTTGCCTAGTCACAGTGTAAATATGTCATATCAGCAATTCCATATGACTTATGTATAGGGACAAGTCACCTTCAATATATTTACTGATATCTATGATAGTTCAGTAAGTGAGAAAATAAGCACGCCCTTTGAGAAGAAGAACTGAAATCCTCATTTCTTTCACAGTATATAGATTTTGGCAGAATATTAACAGAAAACCTAAAACTTTTTATTCTGTTTTTCTCCAAGTAGTTATTGTAAAATTGTCCAAATATTATTGACCATATATTGATATTATATATTTTCAATAATCAGTTTTCCCCAGAATGTTTAAACCTAATTATAACTAACATATAGTAATTTTGGTACACTATTATATGTGAAACTAGAGCGTATCCGATCTGAAAAACATTTTATAATATGTGACTATCTGCCATATTTTATTTTTTATTGTCAGTCACATTGTATTCCATAAATGTCATTTTATGAGACCCTTTTTCTTTTTAACAGTAATCAGTCAATGATATATTTTTCAGAGCTAAATTGAAGGATAACATTCAAATGCTCAGCAAAAAGCACTTTGAGTTTCAGAATTTATACCATTACTTCATCAGAGATAGCATTTTTGATATAGCTTTAAAACTGCATTTGTAAGCGAAAAACTATGGTGTGTTTTATACATCACTTCGTCAGTGGATTGTCAAAACTTTACTATTTTATACTGCTTCAAATTTACCATTTCAGACTTCTGTATATTAGATAGCAAACTTGAATCTCACTGGCTAAAATGAATGTCAGGCAGGTGCTGCATTTTTGTCCAGAAGACATTTTGAGAAGTCTATTTCCTTGCTTTTGCTAGCCTCTAGGCATCTCCTTTATTCTTTTATATTTTCTTGATTTCTTTTGTCTCAAAACAGAGCAAGAGTAGACTGAAAATTTTAAAATTATGTCTTGATAGTGTTTTCTGTCCTAGCACTTCCCCTCGTCCTAATTTCATCATGTGTGTTTAAAGATCCTTGTGGCACACTCAGAAACCTTACTGAAATTTTCTAAAACCAAGAGACAGACAGATAAGAATAATAAGAACGACCATAACAATAAAGCCTGGTTAATGTGTTCCTAGTGATGACCTGAGAATAGTAATTAAGACGTACATGTGCTGAGGACAAGAGAAATATTGTCTCGTATGGTGCGAAGGTTGGCAAGTGTGAACCTGCAGGAGATGTCAACAGTCCGAGGACTAAGGAAGCACTGACGCAGCACTGACTGGTGTGAACACCTTAAGGAGTCATCCCCTTCTTTTCAGCCAATTTTTGTTTTTGTATTTGTTTTTTGAGGAGGCCTTCAACTCTTTGGGTAAGGATATAGTAGAAATGACAATATCTTTCTTTGGCTTTCATAGATTTAAATGTAACTTTTGTTAAAAAAAAAAAAAAAGATGTTCTTTCATTGGACCTCTAGGTTAATGTAACTATTAAGGTTAGCATTTATTGCCTGCCTAAGTTATCATGTAAGATTAGCTACCCAAAAGAGCAACGTTAACACCACTGGCAAAACCAATTGTATTTTACCCATAATATCTGTAATTTTACAGTTTATAATTTTATAGCACTGAATGTTATAGATGTTCATTTCCACATGCCTGTGCTGGTTTGTAGCATTTGTCTGTGCATATTGCTAACTGATGCTTCACATAGAAGCCTGGGACAAAAAACTTTTTTCCAATGTCCTCCCCACCTTCTCTGCCATCTAAATGAATAACCTATCTGTCTCTGTTAGTTTTTTTAATAAATTAGTAGTAATCCAAACAATAAAAATGAAAAAAAATAAGATAAAATAAATCAAAATAGAACAAAGAAACCCCAAGGGGATAAACAAAAGAAGAAAAATAGCCAAGGTAACCTGTCCACAGATCTTCTCTATTGTTTCTACTTCCCAGACACTAACACACCAACATAAAACCAGCTACAGCCTCCCCTACACCCTGTCCACTCCTATTGTAGATCTCACAAACCATCTTGTTGGCTTCCCTTCACCCATCATTGCTCTGTCCCAGACCCGATCAAAGCGAATCTTTCACTCAACCATAGATCATGTCTAACAGAAAACTAAGTAGCCTGCCTGAAGAATTCCACTCTCTCAGTATCCGATTGCTAGAGCTGCAACTGAAATCCAGCTGCAGCCTCCTCTAAGCCACCTGTGGATGCCACTGACAATCACTCACAGCCCCACCCCGACCCCAGTCTTTGTATTCAAACATCCAACTTCGGCAAATGCTCCCAGCTTAATCACAAGCCATGCCTGCCAGATGACTAAATAGGATACCTGTGGATCGTCTTTATGCTGTTCCTCCAGATCAAGACACAGAATTGCTCCTTGCTCTGCAATTGACCATCTTCCCAAGCCTCCTCTTTCTCCAAGTTCCAATAAGAAAGCAAAAACTGAGGGTATTATGAAAATTAAAAGTTTAGGAATCTTAACCAGAACTGCAGGGAGAAGCTATATTAATAGACGGAAAGAGATGAAAAATGCACTGAAAGTACAATAAAAGAAGAGATTCACTGGTCAAAAAGTTAATCTTGAAATGTTAAATCCAGAAAATCTGGGACACTGTGAAAACATTGAATCAAAGAATAAAAACAATAAAGAAAAGATAAATGACATCACAACAGCTCACAAAATATTTTCAACAAAATCATAATAAAACGTTTTTCTAACCAAAGTTGGAGAAGCCTATAAAGCTACAAGAAGCAGGCAGAACACCAAATACTTTTAAGGAAAAAAGAAAGTGAAAATGATAAAATTGCAGAATAACAACAACAACAAAATAATATGGGGGAAACGCCAAGTAACATAAAAAAGTCAAAATTTTAGAATTATACGTGACATCTCAATGGAGACTCTAAAAAACAGAAGGGCCTGTACAAATATGCATCAGATTGTAAGATACTACAAATGGCAGCAAAAATTACTATACCTAACATAAGTTTCAATCACCGTAGATGGAGAAAATAACATAATCCATGATAAAATACAATTTAAACTATCTTTACCTATAAATCTAACCCTATAAGGGGGTAGAAAGAGAACTCTAAACAAAGGAGGTTAACTACACCCATTAAAAGACAGAAAAAATAATCACACAGAAGAAGTGAAGTACACATACATACACACACACCACCACCAACAACAACAACAACAGCAGCAACAACAAGGAAATAAAAGGAATTAACAATAATTTGCCACTGGTATCTCTTAGTATCGGTGATCTCAATTCCACTAAAAAAAGATGCATACAAACAGAATAGATGGGAAAAAAGAATCCATAGTTATGCTTCATCCAAGAAACAAAAAACATACCTCAATATTAATAATAAGCATTACCTCAGGACAAAAATTTAGAATACATTAATCTGAAATGACTGAGAAACACAAAGAAATATCCAATATTCTTAGTCATCAGAGACATGCAAATCAAATCTACTCTGAAACTTCCACCTTACACCTGACAGAATGGCTAATATCAATAACACAAGAGACAGATACTCATGCTTGCAAGGATTTCGAGCAAGGGGACTACTCCTTAATTGCTGGTGGGTGTGCAACTTGCATAGACATTATGGAAATCAGCTCAGGACCTAGTTATAACTGACCACTCCTGGGCATATATTAAAAAGATGCTCCATTCTACTACAAGAGCACCACTCAACCATACTCATTGTGTCTTTAGTCAGAACCTGAAAAAATGAGTAAAGAAAATGTTGCTTATTAACACGATTGAGTGTTTTCTTAGCTGTTAAAAATACATCACAATATTTGCAGACAAATGGATGCAACAAGAAAATATCCTGAGCAAGATAAGGTCACCCAAACCCAGAAAGAGAAATATGATGTGCGTTTACATATAAGTGGGTTTTAGCTCTGAAGTTAAGGACAAAGTAAAGCTACAGTCCATAGACCCGGACAGGTTATGTAATGAGGCGGACTCTAGGGGGCACACATGGAACTCCCTGGGAAATAGAACAGATATTGAAGGTTGGCTTGGAGCAGGTGGGGACTGGAAAAGGAGAGGTTGGGTGGGAAAGGGGAAAGGATGGAGGAAGAAACTGCTATTAGAGACAGGTGGGTTTTGAGTATACTTTGCAGGTACTGTGAAAACCTAGTACAGTGGAAACTTCATGGAATCTACGATGGTGACACTAGTGATGACTTCTGTAACCAGACAAGACTTCCAGTGGTAGGACTGTGTTTGTACTTGGTTGACTTGCTGGCAAAGTTGGTTCCTTGGAGATCTCTAAACAATCCAAACTGATGCTATGATGACACATAGCTCTTCAAAACCCAACAGGAGGGTCCCCTTGCAGAATCTCATCAACATGAATGAATAAAATGTGAACTAAAAAGTGATGACAACCATAAATATACTGAGGTATACTGGGGAAAGACTACCAGGCCTCAACCCTATACAAGGAACTACAGGCAACTTACGGATGCTGAAAGCAGAAACAATATAGTTTTCCCAAAAGAAGAGTACATCAGTTGGTAATGCAATACCAAATGTTCAGTCCTGAAAACATACATTTGAGTAAAATTTTGGAGACTAACAATAGATTGTTGAAGAATAAATATGTATCAAATATAAATATATATCAACAACCAATGAAAACCAAAGCCATGAATTTGAAACAGAGTAGGTGGCATATATAGTGGGATTCTGAAAATAGAAAGGAAATGGAAGAATTATTTAATTATAATATCAAAAATAAAAGAAAAACTACCAATAAAATAAGTCAAATTTTGTTTCTGTTTGCATTTTTTTTGTATTGTATCACATCAAACTAATTGGGCTTGTTAAGTAATTTAAAAATTTTTTAAAGTATATGCATTTTAAAATTTACATTTATTTTGTGTAGTATCCTTCAAAATTAGTGAGGTGGTGGTAGCACAAGCTTTTAATCCCAACACTCAAGAAGCAGATGTAGGCAGATCACTTGAGTTTGAGGCTGCCTGATCTACAGAGTGAGTTCTAGGACACCCAAGACTACAGAAGGAAATCCTGTCATGAGAATAAATCAAACCAAAACAAAAACCTTAATTACAGTTTACAATATTTTTTTTACATTTTATCTGAGTGTAAATTTCATTTGGTCTTATTTGGATATCAACTTAAAATGAACATTATTAATTCTCAATAATTAGAACATTCTAAGCAATTTTTTTTACTACTAATCTGTTTACATATGATTTGTAATATCACCCAGTAAATAAACTGAACCTGGAATTCTCTATTTGATTTCCCAGTTTTCACATATTTTTTACTCTGGGTCAAGAAGATTTTGTCTACATAATATGAGATTATACATGCCACTAAATTGATGTTAAATTTTAATTAACCTAAAAATGTAGTCTTGGAGGCGAAAGCTATGTGTTCTGCTCTTGAGGTCTAACTTCAGGTTTCCCACACATATTGGGCAGCTCACAGCTGCCTTTAATGGTGCAAATGAACCAATGGCATATTTTGGTCTTTGTATATCCCTACCCTCATGTGACTATACCCAACGCCATATACATAAATAAAAATGTAATTTTAAAAGAAAAATATACAAAAATGAATAAAAGCAATAGATTCTTAAGTAATATTTACTTGTACAGTTTGCAGTTTAAAAATACTGATAAACACAGTGACTTATTTTATGTCTATGGTCTAAGTTGAAGAGTTTTTTAAATTTATTTTTAATTTGTTCACTTTGCATCCCAAATGTAGATTCCCTCTCTCTTTGCCTTCCAGTCCCACCCTTTCTCCCCCCCCTCCTCTCCCCGAGAACTCAGAAAGAGGGAGCCCTCATCCCCTAAAATCAGAAATCAGCCTATTAAGTTTCATCTGGACTCCATGTATATTCTTCCTCTGTGGCCTGGCAAAGATGTCCAGCCAGGGGGGTGATCAAGGAATGGTGACCAGAATCTGTGTCACAAGTGTTCCCTATGTCCTATATTATGGAACCAAAAGGAGACTGAGCTGCCTATCTACTACATCTGAGCAGGGCATCTAGGTCTACACCATGGATGGTTCTTGGTTAGTGCATAAGTCTCTGTGGAATGCCCCCACCTCTTGCCACCCAGATTTGTTGCTGCCTTTAGTTTCCTTTTTGAGCTCCTGACCCATCCAGGTCCCTTAATTCCCCAACTCCTCCATAAGACTCCCTGATTTCCACTCCAAAGTTTTGCCGTCAGTCTCAGCATCTGCTTGGATTCTCTGCTGGGTGGAATCTTTCAGAGGACCTCTATGGTAGACTCCCATCCTGTTCCTTTTCTTCAACTGATTCTGGTGTCTATTCTATTTGTCCTTCTGAATGAGGATTAAGAATTCCTTGCTCTGGCACCTCATGAAACAGAAAAGCTTCTGTAAGTCAAAAGACACTATCAATAGAACAAAGTGATAGCCTACAGACTAAGAAAACATTTTCACCAACCCTATATCTGACTAAGGTCTAATATCATAAATATATAAAGAAATCTAGAAAGTAAGCACCAACAAACCAAATCTTCTAATTTAAAAATGAGGTACGGAACTATACAGAGAATTCTCAACAGAGGAATATCAAATGGACAAGAAACACTTAAAGAAATGCTCAAAGTCCCTAGTCATCAGGGAAATGCAAATCAAAATGACTCTGAGATTCTGTCATACACCTATCAGAATGGCTAAGATAAAAAACAACAACAAAAACAAAAGACTGCACATGCTGGTGAGGATGTGGAGAAAGTGGAACCCTCCTCCATTGACAGTAGGAGTGCAAACTTGTACAACAACTTTGGAAGTCAATCTGGTGCTTCTCAGAAAATAGAGAATAATTCTATCTTAAACCAAGCTTTATCACTCCTGGGCATATACCTGAAAGATGCTCTGTCATACAGTCATACAACAAGGACATTTGCTCTGCTATGTTCATCTCAGCTTTATTCATCATATCCACATTCTGGAAAAAATCTAGATGTCCCTTAATCAAAGAATGGATAAAGAAACTGTGGTACCATGTACACAATGGAATACGACCAAGATATTAAAAACAAGGAAAAATTGGAATTTGCAGGCAAATGGATGCACCTAAAGAGAGCATCCTGAGTGAGGTAACCCAGACCCAGAATGACATGCATGGAATATACTCACTTATACATGGATATTAGCCACATAATACAGGATAAGCACACTATAATAAACAGGCCTAAAGAAACTAAATAACAAAGAGAGCATTTTAAATAGGCTCTTCTGACCAAGAAGTGTGATAGCAATGCATGAGAACTAATTGTTATCTGAATATGTCTGTATTTCATATTCAGATAGCACATATGTATTATTAGTGTAGGGTTCTATAACTTTGGTGGAAAGAAAATTGATGTTACTTTTTAAAAGAAATTGTTTACATTATAGATTAATCAAACTGTCGAATTCAGCCAGAATAGCTTCCTACTAACTACTGGGCTTTGTTTTGTTTTGTTTTTTGCTTTTTGCTTAAATTTGTTGTAAGTCATAATATATTTTACATAACATATGTAAAGTGACACTTTTGTTTTACAGTCCTACCTTTGCTTCTGTGATGTTGAACTTTTATCTTTAAAATTAAAAAAAAAATGATCTGAAACCAATATGCTTAGTTCTTCATCACATACAAGGACTATTAAATTATGATTTTAATTGAGTTAAATTAGATCACTTTCCCCCACTTTCTTCTCCTCCACAGCCTCCTCTAGCTATCCCAGCTATAATATCTTGAACCATCTCATATCCTGTCCACACTTTCAAGTTGAAAGCATCATTTGCTTTGATCAGTATTGTAATATATGTTTACGTGTGCATGTATGTTCATATGTGCATGGAATACAATATATAAATAGAACCAGCTGAAAAAACACTTTTCTAAGAGGATATATGGTTTTAAAGATGGTCGTTCTTCATAGAACAACCAAAAAAGGAGCTATCCCTGAGAGACGAATTTTCCTTCTTTCAGCAGTAATTATTTGCCTACAGTTTGTTTTCTAGACGTGGGACTCCGAATTTTTTATGATCAGTGACTTTTTTTAACCTTCCCATCTTTCAAAGTGCCAAGTGCTAGAAAATCATATTCATTATTTGGTTACTGATTCCTGGTCAGCTATTGTCCTTTTTTTTCTATATTTCAAAAAATGTTGATTTATTCTTCCTGATTGTACTCATGGCATCCCAGAGAATGTTTGTACTTTCGTTGCATCAGTTTGAAGATATTACCCAACTATGTCAGGATACATTAAAACTGAATAATTTAGAGTTTATTGAGGTATTTTAAACAAACAAACAACACAGAATAAGAAATGTACAGACACCAACAAATGCAATCCTGTAAAGGGTACAGGGTAAAATAGTAGAAATATCTTGTTTGGAGCCTTGAATGAATAAATCTGGTTTAGAGTTCCAAGTGTAAGGAGCAAGTGAATTCCACCAGGATCTATGTTTTATAAAGCCATCCATGATTTGTATTATTTTTCCTTTCCACTGTAGCACAGGTAGCTACAGACCAAAAGCTTTAGTTCTCTATACATCAAACAGTTCAAAGTTTCAGGGAAAAGTATCAGAATACTTCCAGACTACCTAACTAATCTTGACAGCAGATGGAGTAGCCAGTTGTAAGCACAGAAATCTTTGTCCATAAAGCACAGCCTCTGGTAGACATCAAGATAGAAAGAAAAAGAGAGAGGGGATTAAACACAGACTAAGATCTGATGTTCTTGGATTTTTCCTTATTTATGCTTTTATTTTATTTATACATTTAGGATCTTCTCAATACCTTATATTCTTTCTTATTCTCCCTTTTACTTAAAACAAAGATATTTGACTTTTCAATGCAATATAGATCAAATGGACTTACCCAACATCTACAGAATATACAAGTAAAGAGTTATAGTTCTTATCAGCAGTTCATAGAATTTTGTCTATGATAAATTGTATTTTAAGACACTGAAGAAATTACCAATAATTATATTAATTATTAAAATCATTTCTTTGGTCAGATGGCCATTGCCTTGGTGATATTTTTATTTCTGTGACAGTACACTTACAAATGCCAACCTATTTATAAAAGAGGTTATTTCACATAACAAACTATTAGGTCACACTCCATTAGTGAAGGAAGTAGGAAAGGAACTTAAGGCAGGGACCTCAAAGCAGGAAATTAAGGTGAAACCATCAAGAAGTATTGCTTCCTAGCTTGCTTCTCAGGGTTTATGGAACATCCTACACAGGGTGGACCTGGGTCACATGACATGTAGGAATGAAGAAATGATACAATATAAAGAAAGGAGAGACATACATAGATTATGTACTTATGCACGTAGTTAATGTACAACAGAAGGGAAAAAAGTGTGTTAATCAAGGTTTCTGTTGGGGAGCAGTCTTAGTCTTTAAAGGTCTAGGAGGAGCAAGTTCTAGCTTATAGTTTATACGTATGTGCTCAATCATCCACAAGCACCTGCACTTGGACTAAATAAATTCTTTTCTATTTCCATGTAAGGAATTGGGGCTGCTGACATGACCATATCCTTGTCATGGATATATTCATTCAAAGCTTCATCTTCTTCCACATATGTACTCAAATCTCTTCCCTGTATTGCCATGATCACTTTCCAAGAGGAGACAGCACACACTGAGTGTTGTGGGACCTACCAATTGAATCATGAGTCACACAAATGCACTCCATACTTGCATACAAGCCAGTCTTATGGAGTCACTTCCTCGACTGATATTCCCTCTGTTCTGATGATTATAACTTTTGTCAAGTCGACAGAAAGTAAACCAGTATAGTTATAAACAGAATTAGAAAACAAATGGAAAAATGGAAGAAAAACTACATAAAGAAAAAAGTAAAAGGGAGATTGAGCAATATACAACTGGTATTTGGTCTGTTTTATTTGTTTGAGTTTCAATTTTATTTTTTCTTTTTCAATTTTATTTATCTAATTTTTATTCTTTTTGTTTTTTAACATATACATTTACATTACTACACATGGGTAAACAAAAACTACATACAGCAGAAAGAACCATGACACAACCAGGAATCATATAAATGTTATATTCATAGTGTATTGGCTATTTGTATTTGCCAAACTTGAAGTAAACATCTTTCCTATTCTGTTGGGTCTAAATTTCTGAATGGAGATTATTGTCTATCATATCTCATCTCTATTAACTTAAGACATCTATCTTGATCTAAAACCATCTTAACCCCTAACCTACTAAGCTTAATTGAAAGACTAAACTATCTGGTCTTCAAACTCATCCTAGACTTAAGAAGGGATAAAATTTAAATTCCTGAGTGAACCCGAAGTGCAAGTTAGCAGTTTCAAAAACGAAAAAATGACCGAGACAGTTTACTACCGGAACAATTACATGAAATTCTAAAATGTTGGAGAGTGATCTTTAGCCTTTTGTCCCAATATATCTGATAGACATATTTATGAGGCAGTAACTATTGAGGACTTCCTTATCCTGACTTGGCAATGAATTTTCATTATGCTCGCTCCTTCATGATCTATCCTGAAATTGTTCTTTCATACCTATCTTTATGTTCTGTTTTATTTTTTAAATTAATTTATTCAGATTACATCTAAAATGTTATCCTCTAATGTGTATCCTCCCATTCTTCCCTCCCTCCCTCTTCCACCCTATTCTCCTCCCCTAGATCTGTGCCAGAACAGGACCTCCTTTCCCACAATATAGTCACAGTATATTAAGTCTCATCCTGGTCGCCTGCTTCTCCTTTCTCAGAGTGCCACCAGGCCTCCCCAAAAAGGGGAAGTGGTCAAATATGGGGCACCAGAGTTCAAGTCAGAGTCAGTCCCCACTCTCCACACAAACGTTGAGAATGCCGGTCTATTGGCTAGATCTGAATATGGGTTCAATATTCACTGCATCTATTGTCCTTGGTTGGGGCAGTAGTTTGAGGAGAGCCCCCTGGATCCAGATATGCCCATCATGATGATGTTCTTGTAGGTTGCCAAGACCCTCTGGATCCTTCTACTTTCCCATTCTCTAATACTTTTCTCACCTAGACCCAATAGGAAGTTTCTGAATCTATCCCAATCTCCTGGTATGTGAAGACTTTTATGGGACATCCCTTTTGGGCTAGTATCCAAATATAAGTGAGTATATACCATGTGCATTTTTCTGGGTCTGCATTAACTCACTCATTATTATGATTTCTAGCCCCATCCATTTGCCAGCAAATTGCAGGATTTCCTTGCTTTTAATAGCTGTGTAGTATTCCATATTGTAAATGTACCACTTTAGTTATTCATTCTTCATCATAGGGACATTTAGGTTGTTTCCTGCTTCCAGCTATTGTGAATAAGGCTGCTAAGAACATGGCTGAGCATATGTCCTTGTGTGGTGGAGCATTTTCTGGGTATATTCCAAGGAATGGAGTAGCTAGATCTTGAGGTAGCCCTATTCCCAGTTTTCTGAGAAAGCACCAGATTGATTTCAAAAGTTGTGGTACAAGTTTGCACTCCCACCATCAATGAAGGATTATTCCCCTTTCTCCACATCCTTGCCAGCATGTGCTATCACTTGAGTTTTGATCTTAGCCATTCTGATGAGTATAATATGGAATCTCAGAGTCGTTTTGATTTTCATTTCTCTGATGACTAAGGATGTTAAGCATTTCTTTAAGTGTTTCTCAGCCATTCAATATTCCTCTGCTGAGAATTCTTGGTTTAATACTGAGCCCCATTTCTGAGTTGATTTATTTGATGTGGTGGTGTATAATTTCTAGAACTCTATATATTTTGGCTATTAGACCTTTGTCAAATGCATGTTTAGTGAAAACCTTTTCCCACCTGTAGGCTGTTGCTTTGTTCTGTCTTCTCCATTACAGAAATTTCTCAGCCTTGTGAAGTCTCTTATTAATTGTTGACCTTAAGGCCTGGGCTGTTGGAGTTATGTTCAGGAAGTTGTCTCCTGTGCCATTGAGTTCCAGGTTCTTCCCCTCTTTTTCTTCTAACCAATATAGTGTCTCTGGTTTTATGTTGAGATCTTTAAACCACTTGGACTTGAGTTTTGTCCTTGGTGATAAATATGGGTCTACTGCATTTTGCTACATGTAGACATCCAGTTAGATCAGCACCATTTGTTGAAGACGCTATCCTTTTTCCATTGAATAGATTTTGCTTCTTTGTGAAAAATCAAGTGTCCATATGTATGTGGATTTATTTCTGGGTCTTTAATTCATTTCCATTGATCAACCATCCAATTGCTATGCCAATACCATGCTGTTTTAGTTACTGTTGCTCTATAGTACAGCTTGAGATCAGGTATGGAGATTCTTCCAGAGGATCTTTTATTATACAGGATTGTTTTAGATATTCTGGGATTTTATTTTTCCATATGAAGTAGAGTATTGATATTTCAATGTCTTAAAAATGTGTAGGTATTTTGATAGGAATTGCATTGAATCTGCATATTGCTTGTGGTAAAATGTCCATTTTACTATGATAGATCTTGCCATCCATGAACATGAGAGTTATTCCATTTTCTGATGTCATGTTAAATCTCCTTCTTCAGAGATTTGAAGTTTTTTCAAATAAGTCTTTCACTTGCTCGGTGAGAGTTACTCCTAGATATTTTATATTGTTTGTGGCTATCGGGAAGGGAGTAGTTCCCCTAATGTCTTCCTCTGTACGATTGTCATTTGTATATAGGAAGGCTACTGAATTTTCGAGTTAATTTTTTTATCCATTCATTTGCTGAAGTTGTTTATCAGTTGTCAGAGGTCTCTGGTGGAATTTTGGGTGTCATATATAGTATCATATCATCTGTGAATAGGGATAATTTGACTCCCTTCTTTCCTATTTGGATCCCCTTGATATCCTTTTGTTGTCTTATTGCTTTAGCTAGAACTTGAAGAAGTGGAGAAAGTGGGTAACCTTTCCTGGTCCCTGATTGTAGAGGGGTTTTGTAGAGTATCTCTTCATTTAATTTGATGTTGGCTATTTGCTTGCTTTATATAGTCTTTTTTATGTTTAGGTATGTGCCTTGTATACATGATTTCTCCAAAACTTTAAACATGAATTGGTGTTGGAGTTTGTCAAATGCTTTTTCTGCATCTAAGGAGATCATCATGTGGCTTTCTTTCAGTTTGTTTATATGGTGGGTTACATTGATGGATTTCCATATATTAAGCCATCCGTGCATGCTTTGAGTAATGCCTACCTGGTCATGGTGAATGGTATTGTTGATTTTGTCTTGTATTCATTTTCATGAGTATTTTATTATTTTTGCATCAGTGTTCATAAGAGACATTGGTCTGAAATTCTCTTTCTTTTTTGGGGGGGGGTTTTATAAGGGTTAGATATCAAAGTGACTGTGTTCTCATAGAATTAATTTGGTAATGTTCCACCCATTTCTATCTTTTGGATTAGTTTGAAGAGGATCTGTATTAGCTCTTCTTTGAAGATTTGGTAGAATTCTGACTTGAAACCAACTGGCCCTGGACTTTTATTGGTTGGGAGACTTTTTAAAACTGCTTCTATTTCTGGAAGAGAAATAGGACTATTTCATTTGTTTATCTGATATTGATTCAATTTTGGCAGTTGGAATTAATCAAGAAAATTGTCCATTTCCCTTAAATTTTCAAATTTTGTGGCATATATGCCTTTGAAGTAGGATCTTATAATTCTTTATATTTCTTCAGTGGCTGTTGTTTTGTCTTGCTTTTCATTTCTGATTTTGTTAATTTAGATAGTGTCTCTTTGCCTTTTAGTTAGTTTTGCTAACAGTTTAGATATCTTTTTATTCTCTCAAAGAACCTGTTCCTGGTTTTGTTGATTCTGTGAATTGTGTTCTTTGTTTCTAATTTCTTAATTTTGGCCCAGAATTTGCTTAGTTCCAGCTGCCTACTTCTCTTGAGTGTTTTGCTTCTTTTTTTCCCCCTAAGGCTTCTAGATGTGTCATTAAGTTATTTATATGGGATATTTCCAATTTTTTTTTAATAAAAGCACTTAGTGCAATGAATTTTCCTATTAGCACTGCTTTAAATGTGTTCCACAAATTTAGCCATGTTTTTCCTTCATTTTCATTGAATTTCAGGAAGTCCTTAATTTCTTTATTTCTTCCCTACCCAGATTTCATTAAGAAGAGAGTTATTTAGTTTCCATGTGTGTGTAGGCATTTTGTTATTTCTCTTGTTGTTGAAGTCCAGCTTTAGACCATGGTTATCTGATAGGAAACAAGGTATTATTTTAATCTTCTTGTATCTGTTGAGGCTTACTTTCTGACCTACTATATAGTCAATTTTGGAGCAGGTTCCATGAGGTGTTCAGAAGAAGGTACAATCCTCTGTGTTTGGGTGAAAAGTTCTGTAGATATTTGTTAGATCTATTTGATTTATGACATTGGTTAGTGTCATTATTTCTCAGTTCAGTTTCTGTTTCAATGACTTTTCCTTTAGTGAAAGTGTGGTATTAAAGTCTCCCACTATTACTGTGTGGATTGATGTGTGGTTTAAGCTTTTATATAGTTCTTTAACAAATGTGGGTCCTCTTGTATCTGGAGTATAGATGTCAAGAATTGTGATGTCATCTTGGTTGAATTTATATTTGATTAGTATGAAGTGTCATTCCTCATCTCTTTTGATTAATTTTGGGTGAAAGCTTATTTTATTATATATTAAAATGGCTGTACCAGCATTATTCTTGTGTCCATTAACTTGAAATACCATTGTCCAGCCTTTTATCCTGAGATAATACCTATCCTTGTGGCTGACATACATTTTTTGAATGCAGAAAATTGTTGGGTCTTGTTTATGCATCCATTCAGTTAGTCTGTGTCTTTTTATTAGATAATCGAGACCATTGATGTTTAGAGATATTAATGTCCAGTTACTAATAGCTCTCATGATTTTCATGTTGGTTTCAGTAGAGTTTCTGTGTGATTATGGTTTTGTGATGATGTAGTTATCTATTTCTCATGTAATTTTTATTATCGCTTGTTACTTTGGGTTGGAGTTTTCCTTCTAGTTACTTCTGTAAGGCCGAATTTGTGGATACTGTTTGAATTTGTTTTTATAATAAATATCTTGTTTTCTCCATCAATGGTTATTGATAGTTTTGCTGGGTATATTAGTCTGGCCTGGCATCTGTAGTCTTTTAAGGTTTACAGAACCTCTGTCCAGGCCTTTCTGGTTTTTTGGTCTCTGCAGAGAAGTTGGGTGTAACTCTGATAGCTTTGCCATCATATGTTCCTTGGCCCTTTTCCAGTGCAGCTTTTAGTATTTTTCTTTTTTCTGTATATTTTGTGTTTTGATTATTATGTGGCTGGAAGATTTTCATTTATAGTGTATTCTATTTGATGTTCTGTAGGCCTCTTGTATGTTTATATGCATCCCCTTCTTTAAATTGGTTAAATTTTCTTCTATTTGTTCTGAGAATATTTACTGGGCCTTGGAGTCAGTTGTTTTCTCTTTCCTCAATGCCTATTACCCTCAGGATTCATCTTTTCATGGTGTCCTTGATTTCTTGGATGTTTTGTGTCAGGAATTTTTCAGATTTAGCATTTTCTTTGATTGTTGCCTCAAGTTCTACAATTGTATCTTCTATTTCCATAATTTGTTCCTCCAGCTCTTGAATTCTGTTAGAGAAGCAAATCTCTGTATTGTTTGCCTTCTTCTGTAAGTTCTCTCATTCCTGTTTTTCTTCTGTCTGTGAATTTATCATTGTTTCCATTTTCATCTTCAGATCTTGAACTGTTTTATTATTGATTCCCTTCATATGATTGTATTTCCTGAATTTCTTCCAGTGCCTCTCTATAAGCCTCTTTAATGTCTTCAACCTTTTTGCTGTATCATCTTGCATTTGTTTATGGACTTTATTGGTTTCCTCCATTACCATCTTTGTTACTAAGGATTTGAGGTCATTTTCTTGTATTTTAATTGTGTTCGAGTTCTCCGGGTGGCTTTCTATGTGATAGCTGTCATCTGGAGATGCCATATTGTTTTGTTTTTTGTTGTTTGTGGTTTTTTTTCAGTTCAACAAGAATTTATATTGTGTGACAGTTTATAATTGTACAACAGGATTCATAAAGTGAGTATTTTCTTTTTTTCTTTTTTTAAAATTTATTTATTCTTGTTACATCTCAATGGTTATCCCATCCCTTGTATCCTCCCATTCTTCCCTCCCTCCCAGTTTCCCCTTATTCCCCTCCCCTATGAGTGTGCCTGAGGGGGATTACGTCCCCCTGTGTATGCTCATAGGGTATCAAGTCTCTTCTTGGTAACCTGCTGTCCTTCCTCTGAGTGCCACCAGGTCTCCCCCTCCAGGGAACATGGTCAAATGTGAGGCACCAGAGTACATGAGAAAGTCATATCTCACTATCCACTCAAGTGTGGAAGATGTTCTGTCCATTGGCTAGATCTGGGTAGGGGTTTTAAGTTTACCGCCTGTATTGTCCTTGGCTGGTGCCTTAGTTTGAGCGGGACCCCTTGGCCCAAATCTGCCTAACATAATGTTCTACTTGTAGATTTCTAGGACCCTCTGGATCATTCTACTTTGCTATTCTCACATGCTTCTCTCATCTAGAGTCCCAATAGGATGTCCTCCCCTCTGTCCCAGTTTCCTGGTAAGTGAAGGCTTTCATGGGACATGCCCCTTGCGTTAGTATGCAGATATAAGTGAGTATATACCATTTGAGTCTTTCTGCTTCTGGGTTAACTCTTCTCATTATGATCATTTCTAGCTCAATGCAACGCCTCAGCAAATTGGCTAGATACAAATTTAGTCAAAAAAGTCTGTAGCCTTCCTATACACAAATGACAAGCTTGCAGAGGAAGAAATTAGGAAAGTCACATCCTTCACGTTAGCCGCAAGCAATATAAAATATCTAAGAGTTACTCTAAATAAGCAAGTGAAGGACTTGTTTGAAAAAAATTTCAAAACTCTGAAGAGATTGAAGATGACATGAGAAGATGGAATGATCTTCCTTGCTCATGGATAGGGAGAATTAACATAGTAAAAATGGCCATCCTACCAAAAGCAATCTACAGATTCAATGCAATCCCTATCAAAATACCTACACAATTTTTTAAAGACATTGAAAGTTCAATTCTGAACTACATATGGAAAAACAAAAAACCCAGAATAGCTAAAACAATCTTGTACAATAAAAGGTGCTCCGGAGGAATCTCCATACTGGATCTCAAACTGTACTATAAAGCAATAGTAATTAAAACAGCATGGTACTGGCACAGCAACAGGCTGGTTGATCAGTGGAATTGAATTGAAGACCCAGATATGAATCCACACACATATGGTCACTTGATTTTTGACAAAGAAGCCAAATCCATTCAATGGAAAAAGGATAGCATCTTCAACAAATGGTGCTGGTCTAACTGGAAGTCTATGTGTGAAAAAATGCAACTGGACCCATATTTGTCACCTTGCACACAACTCAAATCCAAGTGGATTAAAGACTTCAACATAAAACCAGAGACACTAAGTCACTTAGAAGAAAAGTGGGGAAGAGTCTGGAGCATACTGGCACAGAAGACAACTTCCTGAACAGAACACCAACAGCCCAGGCTCTAAGGTCAACGATTAATAAATGGGACCTCATGAGGCTGAGAAGCTTCTGTAAGGCTGGAGATACTGTCAAGAGAACAAAGCGACAGCCTACAGACTGGGAAAAGATCTTCACCAACCCTACATCTGACAAAGGTCTAATATCCAAAATATATAAAGAACTCAAGAAATTAAACACCACCAAACCAAATAATCCAATTGAGAAATGGGGCTTGGAGCTAAACAGAGAATTCTCAACAGAAGAATATCAAAAGGCTGAGAAACACTTAAAGAAATGCTCAGCCTCCTTAGTCATCAGGGAAATGCAAATCAAAACAACTCTGAGATTCCATCTTACACCCATCAGAATGGCTAAGATCAAAAACTCAAGAGACACCACATGCTGGAAAGGATGTGGGGAGAGAGGAACAGTCCTTGATTGCTGGTGAGAATGCAAACTAGTACAGCCACTTTGGAAATCTATCTGGTGCTATCTCAGAAAACTGGGAATAGGGCTTCCTCAAGACCCAGTTATTCCACTCCTTGGAATATACCCAGAAGATGCACCAGCACACAACAAGAAACTTTGCTCAACCATGTTCAAGCATCCTTATTCATAATAGCCAGAATATGGAAACAGCCTAAGTGTCCTTCAGTAAACGAATGGATAAAGAAACTGTGGTATATATACACCTTGGAATACTACTCAGCTATTAAAAACAAGGAATTCCCAACATTTTTTGTTTGTGTTTTTTAATGGCCTTTAATCATCTTTCTGTCTATGATGTTGGGAGGCAGCTCTGGTGTCTTCACTAATCGTTGAGAGCAGTTTCTTGGTGAGTTATTATAGGGCAAGGGCCCTTGCCTCTGGAGTTCATGATTCTCTTCCCTGGAACAAGCAGGCGACCTGGTTTCAGCTACAGGTGACTTTGCTCCACACCCTGGGCTCCCCACTGAGTCAGCAGAGGTAAGTGCTGGTGCTCTGCCACCCCAGAATCTGTTCAAGGTAGTGTATGTAGAATTGGTTATCCTGTCTTTGGCTCGGTTTTAAAAACCATGCCATTGGGCCTTGGAGCTTTGAGTCCTAGGCTCAGATCAGCCTAGAGTGCCAGAACCCCTGCTGGCTTCCAGCAGGTATTTATGTTTCTGCCTGATTCATCCAGGCAGTGGTGCCTAGATTCCGCCTGCCAGGGCGAGAGCAGCTACTGCTTTCTGATTCTTGTTGGTTGGCTAGATTTCTATTCTACTCCCTTATGCCTGCCTAGCCTCTCCCAGGAGTGTGGGAGGCCATGTTGGGTTGTGGAGCCTGGCTAGGCTGGGACAGTTCTGCCCAATTGTGCAGGAACAATCTGCTGGGGCCTGTAGCTAAGTTTATGCCCCGTTCCATTCAGACCACTCAGCTGTGGCGGCTCAATCCTGCTGGACAGTGGTGGCTGGTTAGTTCTCTGTCCTATCCCCTCAGGGCTGGCCAGCCTCTCCCAAGAGCATAGAAGGTCCTGATGGGCTTACAAGTCTGGTTAGGCTGAGTCAGTTCTGCCCAATTGTGCAGGATTAGTCTTTTGGAACAGATCGTTAGGTTTCTCCCCGGTCCAGTTCAGACTGTGCAGCTGTGGCTGGGTAACATGCTACAACTGCCTGGGTTCCAGTGTGGCACCTGGGGCTTTCTGTGGACTGGTGCAGGGTGGGTGGAGTCCTGAGGACAGATCCACCCATTTTCCTGAGATTCCCCCAGGCTAGGAGCTCTGGTGCTTCACTGTCCAGAGTTCAGTCCCATATATGGAGTTTGTGCTACAGAGTACAGCTATAGTTCCTAGGCAGATTCTGGTCCAGACCCTGTCGACCGTGTCCCTGTCCTCTGTGGGCTGTTGGATGAGCCAAGACCAGACCCACCTGTGGTCTGATCTGTGTAGCCGCTCTCACCTAGTGTTCTCCAAGTCTTGTGGTCTGTGGCTCCTAGCTGTGTCCCTAGTCTCCTTCCTGAAGATCAGATACAGTGTATGTTCTGTTACACCATCTTGGAAACCCTGCGCTTATTTTATTATTTTTAACATACTATTTTTATTGATTATTTGGGAAATTCCCAAAATGCATCCTGTTCACGCTTACTTCCTAAGTTCCCAGGTCAGGCTGTTATTTTTTGCCCCCCCCCCCCCCCGAGAAAAGACTAAAAACAACAACAACAACAAGAAAAACAAGTTCAATTGGTATTGTCCATATATTCAGTGGAGCATGGTCAAACACCCAGTGTCCAGGAGAGAAAGTAAACCATCCTTAACCTCACATCTGCCAGTAGCCCTCAATTATGGTGAACTACACTTCAGCACCTTTATCACAATTATGTAAGAATTCTCTTCAGCGGTTTCCGGTGTATGTAGTTACTTTTGGGGGTGGGAGAGAGTGGTGTTGGGAGTTGTTACAGAAGACTTCTGTATCTCTTTTTCTCAACTATGTGTCTACAGTCATCAATACGTCTTCAGAAGAGGCTTCCTTTTCTTTTATATTCAGGATGAACATGGACCATGAACTTCCATAAGGTTATCTGTCGACAGCATGTATCATAGACATCCAACTGGCCTCCTACATCAGCATGTGCCACAGACCTTACCATAGTCTCAAGTGAAAACTTGGGCCACAAACATTCACATAGTTCCTGGTGGCAGCCTGGTCCAGACTTGAACATGGCTTCAAGCAGCTGCACATATCATGGAAATCTGTATATCGTTCAGTGGTAAAATGTACCATGAACATCAACACTGACCTTAGCTGAGGTAGGATCACTGGCCCAGACATGGCCCCTTGGAAATAGCACAGATCATGGACATCAATATAGTCTCAGTAGAAGTGCAGACAATTCACATCTTCATGGCCTGAGGTGGTGGCATCAGAGCCCATAGGCATCAACATGGCACATTCAGTGTCACAGACCATGGACATCCAGATGGTCTTTAATGGCAATACAGGCCACACACACTACAGAAATGGACCCAGCCATACCTCCTGGCAGCAGCAAAGGCAATAGACTTTAACATGGCCTCCAGTGGCAGGTCAGGTCTTGAAAATCAACAATGTTCAAGCTCTCTTCACAGTGTAAGCATCTCTTGCTTCCTTTATTCTTCCCATCTCTCCATTTAAGTGGCATTGAAATCTGTAGTGCATCACTCAGCTTATATTCATGCCATATAGCTCTGAATGCAAATACTAATTGCTATGATTCATTGGTCTGACCCAAGGCCTCTGATCTCTGAAGCACCATAAATACTGGAACATCACTGAGACTTCTCTGTTCACAGCCAATGCTTTGTGTTTTCATCTTCAGTGATGATGAATTTCTCCCATATCTAGTAATGCAGTCTTAGTTCCTCCACAAGGCCTAGCAGTTCATAAACAGAGGTGTTTGGGTGGTTGACTTGAAGTATTGGATTAGCTCACAGATAGCAACTGAGTTTGTCTGGCTACCCCAGAGAGGAGGCTCTTTCACACAGCCACTCTGGTGGTGGGCTCTTCTCTTATTCTTTTGGTAAACTCATCAAATACAGTTACCTCTATCCATATATTCTTAGATATATGACTTTCTACTGAAGCATTGTCAACCTGGACCCAGATAACTTGAAAAATATGTATGGTGTTGATGAACACTGGAAAAAATTTAAATAATTCTAAAATGAAATGGGAAAAATTTTTGGGAACTCTAAGATAGGGTCATAGAAAATTGGGAGATTTTAAGAGTATATATGTTTATATTTTTAAAAAGAAGACAAATGAAGAAGTCTTGCCCAAAATCGATATGTCAATATTCTTGGGGTACTGTGGCAAGAAGAATGAAGATTCAAAGTTAGCTTGGGCTAAAGACAGATGTAAAGAGATGAATGGTCAACTTAGTAAGGCTGTCTTAAAATGAAAGGTAAAAAAAATGAGGATAACTGAAGATGTAGCTCAATGGTAGATCTCTTGACTCTCATCTAGCATATGTGTTTATTAAATATCTCTAAAACAGAAAGAATGTTTAAATGGAATTTATGGAATGGGAAGGTTTAAACTGTGGTGGGTGATCGATCAGAGAACAGGTAAAAAAAGAAACATTGAGAAGAATAAATCATCTAATGACTCTTTGAAAATGCTATATGGAAACCTACCTACAGCTATAGAAGCTACTAATGATATTCTTTTTTAATTTATCATAACGGGGTTAAAATTTTTTTTAATTTTTATTTATTTCTCCTATTTTACATATCATTTATATTATTACACATAGGTACAATAAACTACCTACAGCAAGAAGAACCATGAGACAATCAGGATTTATATAAATATTACATTAATAGTGTTTTGCCTATTTGTTTTTGGCAACATTGAAGATAACATCTTTCCTATCATGGTGCATCTAAAATTCTGAATGTAAGTCAATATTTATCATGATTTTAGTTGATAACTTTTAAAAAATAACTTATTCACATTACATCCAGATTGTAATTCCCTCCTTCATCTCCTCCTGTTCCCACCCTCCCTCACTCTTCACACTTATCCCTAACACTAGTCCTCTGAGAGGGGGAGATTTCTTCCCCTACCACGTGACCCACCCCAGCCTATCAGGTCTCATTAGACTGCCTACATCTTATACCTCTGTGGCCCTGCATGGCTGTTGGGCCAAGGAGAGCTGATCAAATAGCGGACACCAGAGTACAGGTCAGAGAAAAACCCGATCCCCTACTATGGGACTCTCATGGAGACTAAGCTGTCCATTGGCTGTATCTGAACAGAGGGTTCTACCTCCTCACTATCCATTGTCCTTGGTTGGTGCATCAGTCTCTGCAAGCCCCCTGGATCTAGATTTGTTGGTGGGAGAGCAAACTTGTATAAGCACTATGAAAATCAATCTGCTGCTTTCTCAGAACATTTGGAATAGCTCTACCTCAGGACCTAGCTATACCACTTCTGGGTATATACCCAGAATATGCTATATGATACAACAAGGATACATGCTCAACTATGTTCCTTCCAGCTTTATTCACAATACCCAGAATCTGGAAAAAAATTAGATGTCCCTCAATCGAAGAATGAATAAATAAACTATGGTACATTTACACAATGGAATACTACTAATCTATTAACAACAAGGAAATCATGAAATTTGCAAGCAAATGGATGAAACTAGAAAAGATCATTCTGAGTGAGGTAACCCAGACACAGAAACATACACATTCTATATGCACACTTATATGCAGATGTTAGCCACATAATACAGGATAACCATACTGCAATTCACAGACCTAAGGAAACCCAACTATGACAATCTGGCTGTGCCTTTTGCTATAAAGCTCAGCTGGTGATCAAAATAATAATTAAATACTTATATTATTTTTGACCTCATCTTCTTGATATGATTTAATAAAAACTGTTAATGTTAATGAGTAGATGCACACCCTAAGAATATAAAGTAGAAATAAGTGATTGTTTTTATAAATAAAAATTTACATATAAAACTACACACACACACACACACACAAACACACACACACACACACACACACACACACACACACACATATATATATATATATAATTGCATCCTGCCAGTAATAGAAAATAGCTGATAATTCTTTGCTTATACTTTGTTAATCTATAACTAGTTTTTTAGATATAAATCTATGTGGGCTTTTGGGAATAGTTTGGGTTTTTTTTTTCTGTTATATGTAAAATATTTGTTTATTTCTCATTGTAATCATTCACTTGAAGAAAAATAGAGTGTACCCAGATTGTACTTTTATACTGATTGGAATATATTGCTGGGAAATATAAGATATGGAGAAAAAGTAAAGCTGTTGGACCTTTTCCTCATGCACCGTGTGTGTGTGTGTGTGTGTGTGTGTGTGTGTGTGTGTGTGTGTGTG
>OU015747.1:102639995-102656909 GCA_907169655.1 Acomys percivali | reverse complement strand
GTGTGTGTGTGTGTGTGTGTGTGTGTGTGTGTGTGTGTGTGTGTGTGAGTATGTTCCGGCTTTACATTAGTCACTGATCCCACATCCCATCCTTGGATCACTGAACATCCCATTGGAGCTGGCCTCAGACACTTTACAGAACAGAAGTAGTACAATCTGTATGGAAGCACTGAAGGATAACAAACTAGCCAGTAATCTCAAGCAGTAACAGGAAAAACAGCGCACATACAAGACAACAACAAAAACAGGGGCTATTAGAGTACCCACATTAAAATACATGATAGATCAGTATTTGATAAAAATAACAAATATTCCAAAACCCAGCATGGGCTCTTCCACAACATGGTTATTAGAAGACTAATATCTTTTGGCTTGTTGTAAACTGGCCAGCAGTAGCAACAGCTGTGGTAATGTGAGACAGGCACAAACAGATAGAATGGTGTTTCTGTTATGTGAATCTAAAACTAAAGAAAAATTCAAGGGAAAAACAGTAATGCAGTGTAGTGATAAGTCAGGATAACAATGAGATGAGCTAAATGACTTTATATATTCACTTGAAAATATAATGCTGATAACATTTGTTTTGTCCAAATTATAAACAAAACAAACTATCTATTATTTGTACTAGTTTTTGTCTACTTTTGTATATCTATGTACACACACTAGAAAGATATGAGTGTTTTTAAGAAGTTAATGATGTTTAGAATGCAATCATCTGCTTTTATTAATTAGGTTAGTAGGAAGTATAATTTTTAATACTTACCTGTTAAATTTTAAATCCTTTCTCTTGACATTTTCATAATTATTTTTACAGAGCTGTGATATTCTTTTTGGCAAAAGAAACAGTGTTTTATATATAATGAAGTGACAAAGATATGAGCATATTTCATAAATTTCCATAAAATAATTCAGAGTTCTGTAATACAATAATGGTTTATAAGGCTTGAATTGATACTATCATGCTGGCATGTCTTTTTGAATATCAGCCAGACACAACTTTGGACAAATGAGTTAATATTCTTCTGATTCTGATTATTTTCTCATGGCAACTTGAAGATTAAAAGAATAAATTAAAATGTCTACAAGCAATTACAAGCTTCCTGATATCTGCAGAAATTGCATTATATGTCTTCTCTTCAAAAATATAAACATAGATAAATAATATTAGTACCTCATATAGAATTTTTCTTAATATTTTCATAACACAAATAAAAGTTATTTCATAAATTAAAAAATGATGAAGTGTCAATAAGTCATAATCTATGTAGGAGTTCCATTTGCTTATGCCTTCCACTATAAATCCATAAAGGCTCTTTTTCTATGAATTCCTACTATTCTCTCTCTCTCTCTCTCTCTCTCTCTCTCTCTCTCTCTCTCTCTCTCCACCCCCCCTTTATGTGTGCCTCTGTGTGTTTGTGTGTCTACTTAGACTCTATTATGTTTTTTCTACTACCTGTTGAAGAACACAAGAATCTTTAGAACAAAGATGTCTATTTCTGGTGTGTCTCTTACATTAACATAGTTCTGAAATGTATAACAGCCTAGTAAAGAAAAAGTAGATGATTCTTAAATGATTGATTGCTGGATTCACTTGTGTTCTGTCAGCCATAAGTATCCACCACACTTAAGAATATTTTAACTTCTCACTCCAATCTTGATGAATTAACCGCAATACTGAGTGAGAGAAGGGGGTCATTTTTTTGCTCTGAGAGCTTTGTCTGGTTCAGAACTTTTCCATGTGCTCCTATGACAGGGAAGTGAGGTGAGGGAGAAAAACAGTGGGCTTTGTTTTAGAATATCACACACACACACACACACACACACATTCCTGTTTCTCAATATAACCATTTTAACTTTGAATAAAACACAGCTTTTCTGTAATTGAACTTTGTTATTCTTAAAATTAGAGTAATAAAAGCAACATCATTTACCTTTTGCCAAAGAATCACATAAACAACAAATTCAGAAACATTTTAAACAACAAAAAAATTGATAATGTGATTGTTGGGGAAACCCCAAAATTGACAACCCTACACAATTAACTAGAGACAACTAAGAAATATTGAGAATAAGAGAAAAAATAGAAGAGCACATCAATTTGTTATCCAATACCAAATGACTAGCTATAAAAGTCTTTACACAAGTAACATTTTACAGACTGAACAAAGGATATTTGTGTATTTAGCAACGCATTTGTATGTACATATATTTATGTAACAACAATTAATTTTAAAAGGGCCGTGGAATTTGAAAGAAAGGAAAACTTTGTTAGCAGTTTTGGTCCGCTTGTGGAGAGATCCTGCACCCTCCAGGTCTTTTTATCTTCCATAGACTCCCTATACTCAACCCTTTAATTTGGCCGTGTTTCTCAGTGTTGGCTTGGATCTCCTGCTGGGTGCAGTATTTCTGAGGACCTCTATGGTAGGCTCACTTCCTGTTCCTTTTCTTCAACTGCTTCTGGTGTCTATTCTATTTGTCCTTCTGAGTTAGAACTAAGCATTCTCCCTAGGGTTCTCCTAGTTATTTATCTAACTTAGGTCTCTTTATTGTAGTGTGCTTATCTTGAATCATGTGGCTAAAATCCACTTATAAGTGAGTTTATACCATCAGTGTCTTTGTAGGGCTAGGCTACCTCATTAGAACTATCTTTTCTAGTTCTATCTATTTCTCTGTACATTGCAAGATTTCCTTGTATTTAATAGTTGAGTTGTATTCAACTGTGTTAATATACCAGTTTCTTTATCCATTCTTTGGTTGAGGGACATCTAGGTTATTTCCAGATTCTGCCTATTACAAATGTAGCTACGATGAACATAGTTGAACAACTGTCCTCATTGTATAGTGGACCATCATTGTCATTGTATGGTGGAACATCTTTCAGGTATAAACCCAGGAGTGATATAGTTGTGTATTGAGGCAGAACTAGTCCAAATTTTCTGAGAAGGTGCAAGATTGATTTCCACAGTGGTTTTACAAGTTTACATTCCCTCCAGCAATTGAGGAGTGTTCCCCTTTCTACACATCATCATCCGCTTGTACTGTAACTTGAGTTTTTTATCTTAATCATTCTGTAAGGTGTAATTTCAGAGTTTGATACACATTTCCCTCACGAATAGGGACTTTGAGCATTTCTTTAAGGGTTTCTTGGCTATTCAATATTTCTTTGTTGAAGATTCTTTGTTTAGTTCTGTACTCCATTTTTAATTGGATTATTTGGTTTGGTGGTGTTTAGTTTCTTTTAATTCATTATATATTTTGGATATTAGCCCTCTGTCAGATGTAGGTTTGGTTAAGATCTTTTCCCAGTCTGAAGGCTGTCATTTTGTTCCGTTGACAGTGTCCTTTACCTTACAGAAGCTTTTCAGTTTCATGAGGTTCTATTTATGAGTTGTTGATCTTAGAGCCTGAGCTGTTGTAGTTCTGCTCTAAGATAATACTAAGAAATTGAATATTGTTTGTTCTTACTACAAATAACTAATTACAATAATGCACTAACTAATTGGATATACTTTAGCATTACACAATGCATATGTTTTTCAAAGCTTTGTGCTATACAGGATCAATGTATGTAATTTTTGCCATTCAGAATCTAAGAAATAAAATTATGTTTATAATAATGTAAATATTATTAAATGATTTATACTATTGAACAATTTGTTGATATGTTAACTCAATTATATTTAAGAACAACAATTCATTAAATATATAATCAGAATTTTTGTTAAATCATCTAATTTCATTATTAGAGTTTGTAATCATTTAGACACATGATAATAAATACCCTGAGGTCATTTTTTGAGTGATTAATATAATTTTATAAAAATACAATAAAACTCATTTCATGCTTAAAAGTATTGGTTGGGAAGCTTTATTCAAAATGCAACTACTTAAATGCCTCTAATATTGTATTTAATTAAAGGTGTGCAAATTCTTTAACATGGCTTCCTGAGTTCAAAGTCCTTGGCAACTTGTATGACCTCAGAATGCTATTAGAATAATTCTAGTCAGAATATTCATGCATTATAACAGTAAACCTCATGCTTTGGTTGCAATAAATTCTTTTGAATTAATAGTTTCCTTAGCATTGATTTAATGTGCATTTATTGGTATATCATATTGGTACATCATATATACAACATTTTGACATTTTTTCTGTCCCTTCCAGTATTTCTTGAGCCTCACGCTGCTTTAAAATTCATAATCTTTTCTTATATTAGCAGTGTGTATATGCGGGTATGTGTGCATACACTTGTGTGTGTGTGTGTGTGTGTGTGTGTGTGTGTAAATATAATCTACTCAGATCATCGGTGATGCTTAATATGTGTATCTATTAAGGGCTCACCACTTGGAAACATATAAATGAGCATTTACAAATTACTACTTATGACTACACAGAAATCTCTATCACCCAAGCTTTATATTCTATTTTCAGTAGTAAGTGTAGGCTGATAATCTCTACTAGATATATATTCCCAGGGATCTTAAAATAACAAATACCTATGGTTAATATGATGTGCCTTTTCAACAAAAATAAGTATTGCATATCCTTTTTTGAAATCTTCATTTCTCTATCTTGACACTTCTTGAAACAAGGCACTTATAATCTTTGTTAGTAAAACATGTATTTTAGTAAAATTTAATTACTTTACACATCCTCAGGAACATAAGTGATATCTTTGATATTAAGCCACTTCAAAAGATTGAATTTTCAGGATGATAGATTTAAAAATAAAAAAAAATCATTCCCCATTTGTGTTTTTGTTTTCATTATATAGTACAAGTATTCTTCTATATTTTGTTCAATTCATATTTTTACATAAGTTATCAAATAATGGCATATGTGCATAAATTTATTACTTTAAAACATATTTCATTATTGTTCAGTTTAATTTTTGCAAGCATGATTCAAATCTATTATCGTGAAATGTAAATTGTCTTAGGCAGTATTTATTTTATTTAATAATTCCTTTTTCTTCAAGTTGTGCTTTCATATTTGTATGTAAATTTTCCAAGACAAAAATGATATGTTTTGTGGTTTTGTCAAATATTTTATATATTAATAGTTAAATACATTTTATAAATTATATTTAACTTAGAATTATATCATTAATATTATAGTTAATGGAAATTAATCATTGAAGCAAACAAAAATTTCATTTCCATTGAGATTCAATTCATAACATTGAGATTCAATTAATAACATTAGCATCATAAATTCATAAATATTGAAAATTTTATAATATATGCATCATTTTCATTGACCATAATGGTTTTTTCATATGGTTGCCAATATTTACCAATAGCTTATTTTTTCATTCTAACATGGTACTAAAATATAATAAAACATTTGATATTATAATAGAAAAATATTGCTGTACATATTATAGTTTCCAAAGCAGGTTTTAATCAGTAGAAGAACAGATTTATTTCATTTTCTTGCCTGAAATATTAAGAAAATTTTAATAAATATTTTGTGAATACTGGACCTAAAGTTATTTCTAAATATCATTAATCTATACTTGGCTGAGATCCAAGGTTTACCAATGTTACTTAAATTTAATTACTGGTTCATATTCTGACAACAGACAGTACAAAATGCCAAATATTTATAAAATTATTGTTACTCTAACTAGTTACATATTTGATAATATCTTCATTGCCCTCCTGCTCATTTGATTAAATTTCAATGCTGTATATATCTCATTTCTCTCACGAAGACAAAATGTATCTAGTTGGTAATGAGTAACATTAGAATCCCTTAGTGTAGAACTCTAAATATTGGAAAAAATGTTAGTGTGAATTACAACCTGTGTAATTGGGAAATATTGATCATTAAAGTACACTGATCTAGTTAGCATTCCTTCATTTGTTTTATAGTTTCTGAAACAGGTAAGTAACTCGTTTCTTGATAACATTACTGTTTATTTATAGTTAATAAAACTTCACAAAACAAGATAGATTTATTTTATATTTACAGTTTTGTAAAGTAGTGATATGAGTAGTTTACATTGAATTTGCATGGAGAAAAGAAAAATACTTTTTATTTTTATTTCTAAAATCTGATACTTCTTTTTTTCTATTCTTTTTATTTTTATTAATTTATTCTTGTTACATCTCTATGGTTATCCCATCCCTTGTATCCTCCCATTCTCCCCTCCCTCCCATTTTCCCCTTATTCCCCTCCCCTATGACTGCTCCTCAGAGGGATTACCTCCCCCTGTATATGCTCATAGGGTATCAAGTCTCTTCTCAGTGACCTGCTGTCCTTCCTCTGAGTGCCACTAGGTCTCCCCCTCCAGGGGACATAGTCAAATGTGAGGCACCAGAGTACATGAGAAAGTCAAATCCCACTCTCCACTCAAGTGTGGAGACTGTCCTGTCCATGGGCTAGATCAGGGTAGGGGTTTAAATTTTACCGCCTGTATCGTCCTAGGCTAGTGCCTTAGTTTGAGTGGGACCCCCTTGGCCCAAATCTTAAATTATTTATTTATAAAGTTCAGGTTGGTATGAGATTTCTAGACACCAGATTTCAGTTGGCTTAATATCAAGATTTTGCAATAATTTCTATTAACACCTTTTGGGCCTAATATCTATTAATTAGTGAATCCTTTATTCCCTATGATGATGTATTAAAAACAACTTCATGTCAAATTTTAATCTGGTAACATTGTTGCTCTATCAAGGGATCCCTTCTAAAGACCTTCTAGGTCTACGTGATTCAGCTAGAATGCTGACATACTCTGAAATGCAGCATGTTTTGCCTAGAATATAAGCACACCCTTAGAAAACACCTTTAATCCCAATATATGAAGGAGAGGTTAATTTATAGAAGGAAGCAGCCATGTTTGAAAGTTAAATCTAAATGATAGGCAAACAAAGTGAGAATCAAAGAAAGATTTGACAGAGTGAGTCAGAGATATGATATGCCCAACACTAACAAGAACAGGCCAAAAAAAGAAAAAAAAAAAAAAAAAAAAGAGAGAGAGAGAGGCAACTTAAGAGTAGTGGAGGGGAAAATGAGGAGATATTTTACTGAGAGACTTTTTTTTTTCTGGTACAGTTTTACAGAGACAGGTTACAGAGAGAACAAGTTAAACACTGGTGAAGACAGAAAGAGCCAGAGAATGAGAAGGATCAAAATATTAAAACAAACTGCCAGAGTCAGTCTGAAGCCAAATAGAGCAATTCCATCAAAAACAAAGAGAGGCTAGCTTGAATCAGGCAGCTTGGAAAGGAGTTTCAACATGAACAGCTGAGTTGAAACAGCCAGCAAGAGTTCAGAAAGAACCAGAAAGGTCTGGGAACGGCTGTTATCTCAACCAATCTGAGGGAATAAAAACATATACTTCATATGTTCAGGTGAAAGAAAATATTTATATCCCAAGAAAGTCTTCTCATTTTGGAGTTGGTTGTAAGTTATTATTGGCCTTATTTAGAGATAAAGCATGGTTAGACTCAGGGATGCCTCTATTTTCCTTTATCTTTCATTGTTAGATTGAGATAAGAGTTGAAAAGAAAGAAAGGGGATTATAGAAATATATAGGGATTATAGGACAAAAAGTAGATTAGTAAATCTACTCAAGGCCTTAATTATTACTCACAAGGTTATTTTTAATTCACTTGTATAGAATTCTGCATATTGATACAAAATAACTTTAATTTTGATACATTGGTATAGAATTCAAAGTTAAGATTATTCTTCCCACACATTATGTATATTTATACTCTAAATGAAGTATTGTAATCATACAACTCAACTATAATACAAGGTATTGAATGAGTGCCATTTTAGGATGCTTAGGATAATTAGGTTATACAAGTTAATTATTACTTGGTCAAATCATGGTGATGTAAATTACTAGTCTATTTTTATCACAAGAATATACATTCTATGTTTAACAGATAGATAGGAATCTACAGGTAGATAAGTTAAAATAGTTAGATAAGGTCTTCCAAAACCTCAGAGACCTACAGAATATGGCATTGAAAGATGTTTTTATTATTTTAAAGATTCTTTGACAATAAGACAGATTAAGTCCTGGCAACACCCAGCCTACCTCAAAGAAGATGATGAGCACAATGAACCTCTTTATGGAGATGTCTTCAAATGTGGCAAACCAGCCACTGGACTAATGTCCTCCTTTTGGCCACAGACAGAATACTGCCTGAAAATCGCCAAGCTTAGATGCAGGCAGAGCCAATAGCCACCCTCAACCAAGAGAGGGTAAGCAAGTCCTCAATAGTTCCTGCCTCACAAATACGTATGCCTGATATATTAGGACAGAAAGCTGAAGGTGATGCTCCAACATTATAGAGAGTTTTGGGTGACTGTTCAGGAAGCAAACTGTCTCTCACTCTTTCTCATTTTTTAAGCTGCTAACCTGCAGTTTCTCTCTACTCAGATAATTAATTTTATTCTTTCTCAAGTCTCTAATGGGGTTGAAATTCAGATAGTTTAGTTTCCCAATTAAGCTTAGTTGTTTAAGGGTTAAGATGTTTTTAGGTCTAGATATATGTTTTAAGTTGATAGAGATGAGATGAGATAGAAGTTGATTTACATTCAGAATTTTAGATCCACCAAGAATAGCAAAGATGTTTTCTGCAAGGCTGCCAAATACAAATAGCCAAAACACTAAGAATATAGCATTTATATAATTCCTGATCATTGCATGGTTCTTCTTCCTGTAGGCAGTTTATTGTATATATCTGTAAAAATATAAATGCACATGTAAAAAAGAAAATAAGAAACAAAATATTTCTATAGTGGTAAATATTTATATCCCCAGGTAGCAATTCCCCAGTCTGCTGTAACCCACCTGCAGATGCATGGGTGCTGCATGATGAGACTGAAAGCCTAAGCTCTTTATTTTGTTAATGCATAGTCAGTAATTTTCCTTAATGCATGATATCCACTTCAACTTGAACTTCAGCTTGAACTCTGTGCTATAAATAAGAAATATGGTTACATCTGAGGTCCTCCTATTGAGCTTCTATAACTAGTAGAGACAGTCCCATCTGGACAAATCATTGCCTTTGGAGAACAAAATTTACTTCTCTCTGTACACTTATAATCTTCCAATTTATAATATGGAGTGTTTTACTTTTATCCCTGGACAAAAAGGGTTAAAACCATATGTATATTGGCATAGACAAAATAATGTGGTGAAAGCTCTCTTATAGAATTCCTGTTGACAAATATACAACTAGGTTGACACTGTGTGTTGAAAATCATTAACATCACACTTCAGGCCCATATCTGTTCAATTTATCATACTCATGGGATAGGACAAGAAAATCAAATGTTGTAGTACTATGCTGATTCATATTTCCAGTCAGGCAAACATTTTAATGTCTCTGCATAGTATCTCAGCATTACTAAAGATAATAATGGGATAATTGGACAACTAGACAATATTCTAAAAATTAGGATTTTAATAATGATGCAATACTTCTATCCTATACCATCTAAAACATTTCTTAAAGATATTGGAAAAAAGGGTTTACTTTTTACCCTCCAAACGTATGTTCTGAAAAATTGTGTGTGGATCAATAATGAGTTCAACTTGAGTAAGAAGAGAAGATATAATCTTGTGACCACAAAACTTAAACTAGTAAATATATCACTTAAATTATGCTAACAATACTTTAGTGTCTGAAATAAAATAAATATAATATAACAGTCTTTGATTTAAATTTGGTTATATATATATATATATATATATATATATATATATATAAAATTTGGAACATTCCTGTGTTGTAGCCTTGATAGCCTTAGTATAGTAAAAACAGCTTTAAAATGAGGAGACACATATGATAAACTGTCTCATTAATATTTTCATTTTTATAAAATTAACAGCTTAAATTTTGATCTGGGGGGACAACAAAAAGTAACAAAACTACATAATACATAAGAGCATATACAGGGGGAGGTAATCCCTCTCAGGAACAGTCATAGCAGAGGGGAATAAGGGGAAAATGGGAGGGAGCGAAGAATGGGAGGATACAAGGGATGGGATAACCATAGAGATGTAACAAGAATAAATTAATTTAAAAAAAAGAGTATGGAATGAAATAATAAGTTTTGGAATGGAACTGAACAGAAATGAGTAGAAAAAAAATGGAAGAGTCAAGACTGAGATTTTCTTGTTTATTTGAAAAATATGTAAAGAATGACTAGTCATTTGTGTTTAGACACAAGAGGTGAGAAGCAAGTTAAAGCAAAAATTAAGGAAGAGACATAATATATAAAAGTGAAACAAAATGGTTAGGATGATAATACCATAAGAAAGAGCCGGGAGGCTGTGATCTCTGAATTCTCATCCAGACCAAATGTGAGCATAGTGATATGATAGTCCGAATCCTGCCTGTAGCTGAAGAGTTAGCTACTGATACCTTCTGGGAAATGGAAAGTCAGGTTTTTGTTTGTATCTCTTTTGTTTCTTTGTCTGTTTGGTTGTTGGTTTTTAAAAGAGAGTGACTACCGGAAAGGTGAGCACACTTCAGTGGAAGGCTACACATACAAAAGAAAATTATAGACATCACAAACTGATCTTGATTGAGGAACAAATGCAAAAGCAAGCTGAGTGGAAGAAAAAGGTGGATCTGCAGAGCAGGGACAGAATATATCAAAATACATTGTTCAAAATCTTCACGGAACTATTAGCACAGGTTTTTTTTTTTTCCTTTCATTTATTCCTCTCTCATACAATACAGCCCAAGCATAGTCTCCACTCCTCCCAGAACCTTCTTACTCTCCCAGATCCAGTGCTCTTCTCTTTACCTTTAGAACAGAACAGGACTACAACCAATATCAACAGAAAAAGCATAACAAGATGCAGCAAAACAAACCCTCATTTTAAGGTTGAATTAAGCAACCCATGAGAAAAGAGTCCCAAGATTAGGCAATAAGGTCAGAGATACTCTCATTCCCACTATTGGGAGTCCAACAGAAATACCAAGTGACACAGCTATAAGCTGTGTGCAGACCTAGCTCAGTCCCAAAGAAAGTCAATATGCATCATTTTGGTCTCTGTGAATCCTATGAGCCCTGCTTTGTTGATCCTGTAGGTCATGTTCTCTTGGTATATTTAATCCCTCTGGCTCCTAGAATCCTTCCTCCTCCTCTCCCATTGGTTTGCCCTGTCTCTGCCTTGTGTTTAGAAGTAGGTCTGCATGTGATCCCATCAGCTACTAGGAGAAGCCTCACTTACTTTTTTTTCAGTTGTATTCGTTTCTACCCTAGTATTTTGACCATCTGGGTTCTTATTCCTGACCATCTAGGTGGCATTAGGCATCATTTTACTGTCCTGGCATGGACCTCCTATTATATCAGTCTTTAGTTAGACAGTCCCCAAACCTTTGACCCACACTCTTTGCTGCCTGCAAGATGTGCTGGGGCAGTGGTGGCTCAAAGTTTGTGGGACTGAGTGGATGTCCCACTCCCACCAGTGGAAGTCTTGCCTGACTACAGAGATGTCCAGTTCAGGTTCTTTAGCCTCCATTAGTAGGGGTGTTTGCTAGGGTCACTTTATAGATTTCAGGGAGTTTCCACTAAACTAGGTTTCCACATTGACGCATAAATGCCCCCCAAATTAGCTGTATGGATCCCAACTAACATATTTTGATAAAATCCTAAAATCCTCCAACATAAAAATGTGTCATAAAGAAATTCACATAGTCTCTCTCTTCCTCACTTGGAGCAGCAGAGAGACTGTGCCTGTTGCAGGTGACAGAGCTAGAGGGGTAAGGGTACCAGCCTTTTGAGTTCACATGATGCTACAGATGGCTGACATGGAGCTCCAGGTTTTGGTGCTCATTCTGCTGAACTTTAGTGTTGATTTGTTCTATATTTTCATTGCTAAGCTCCTACTCTCTCTTTCCCAGGTACTCTCTGTCAGTATATATAGGAAGCATATAATGTTTCTCACATCATAGAGTTTCTGGATAATTGATTTCCTGAATTCCTAAGAGAGTCCGCCCTTACAGGTTTGAAAAGTGTTGAAACCATTAAAAGAGTGGAGACACTTTTTTAAGTTGAAAGAGGTGTATTTTCCCTCATGACCTGTCTATAATACTATAATGTTCTGGTTTAAGAGCAGTGGATTAGGTGTCAATTAAAAGAGAGGTAAACTTATGACAAAATGGTATTGCTCACTTTATAGGACTTAAATACACCTATAAAACAAATCTTTTGACACTTCTTTGAGAGTGATTCTAGATTGAGTTAATTAACATGAGAACACTCACTATGATTGTTTGCAGCAGCATCCTATGGAATGAGGTCCAGGACTTGATAAAAAGATATATCTTTTCTGAGCACCAACAGAAACAGCTCTCAGCCTACTGGTTTCACAGGCATAACCAAGTAAGTACGTTACACAAGTGTGGTTAGGTTTCTATGCCATGATAGAATGTTTGTCCTAAAATTGAAGGACAACAATAAATCTTATCTCATTTAAGCTTCTTGTTAACACGTATTTGAGCACAGCACTGAATAAAGTCACTAATATACTAGGGTTGTCAATAATATAATTTAATGCAAACTTTAAAAAAATTACACTAAAAAGCACAGTTTCAGGTAACGTCAATGTTCTTCCCAGCATTTTTGCTCCCAAGAAACAAAATGCAACATAGGGTTTTTGTCTTTTTACTCTGTGATAATCTATAAGAAATAGCTATATGATAATCCATAGAATGATTCATACTAGTATCTACAGGAAGAAAAGTTATGTTACATCCCAGAACCAGTATACTTTGGGCTAAAAGGAGAGCCAGTGCTTAGGATATTTCCCGCTCACTCATGATGTGTAAGCCATTGTCATGAAGAAGTTAAAAATCAGAGTGTAACTTTTCATATATAATCATTATATGTGAATGTGGGTTTGCTAACAACTTGGGATATTTATTGACATAAGAATGGTTCAAGGCTTGAATGATTGTTCTTAATTTTCTCATGAAGAGTACCTCTGTTATTTTTGGGTGTAAGTCTATATTCAGGGATTTTGATGATGTCATATGCCCTCAAATTAAGTAATAAAATAATTGTTGATGACTAATTTAGGCAGAGTAATATAGATTAATGTAGATGTTGGGAATCACCTGCTCTCCTTCTTTCAATGAAGTGAGTTTTTATTGAAAGAAGTTCTCTATATTCTCAGGTTCAATTCCTAGGGATCCCTTGTTTGTCCCAGCTTTGTAGGATTGGTCTAACAGGTGGTCTGGTACATCTATCTGGCATTTATGTAGATTCTTAGATCTATAAGCCACTACTTATGTTTTTATCATGAATGCTTTAAGCACCAACTCATTTTCCCAACCCAGAGGATACTACAATGCTTTATTACATGATAAGTTAACTCATCTAAAAGTAAGTATTAAAAGCATCAAGTTTATTAACAAGAAAACTACATTTCAGTCTTGGCAAAAATAAATTATTTCCTGAGTAGATGTTCTATTGATGTTAAATTTAATAATTTGTAGAGTAACAGTTGGAAAATGAATGGAAAACTTTATCATAAGTCTGACATTTGTTCCAAAGAACCTGATCCATTTAGTAAACTTACTTTTATCATTAAAATACTGTTCCACTTCTCAACAGCATCTTATTTAAAATGCAAGTAGTGTATAGGTAAATAAATACATTATATTAGTTTAGTCTAAATCAGGACTAAAAGTTTCAATTTCCTGTGTCTGAAGTGTGTGGTTTTTCAGCCATATCTTCTTACCTTTAAATTATGGAAGGCAACCACAGGAACAGGAATGATACAAGCTGTTCAGTATCCCCACTCCTCTGTGATATAGTGCATGAAACCATATCTAGAAGAGTCTGAAGAGAACAAAATTAAATTCATAGGAAAATAAGCCAAATAATCATATTTTCGGGATGCTATGGTACTATAAATAACAGGTCATGAAAATCCAACAAGAAATTTTATAGAAATGACCCATACCACCAGCAAAGTGGCAGGAAACAAAACAACTAAGCAAAATCAATAACCCTCTTATATACCATTTCAAAACAACCTGTGGAAGATATTGTGGAAACAATTTCTTTCACAACAAATTAAGTGTATATATACATACATACTTACATACATACATGCATACATGGCTAAATTTAACCAAAGTTGTGGTATATCTCTACAATGAAAACTTTAAATGTCTGGAGAAAGTGGTTAAACTAGATTCTACGAGATGTAAAGACGTCCCATGGTTATAGATTAGTGGCATTAATATAGTTTAGTGTTTTATGTATTTCCATATGCTATCTCATTTATAATATGGTTTAGTGTATATTCACATTTTTAAAATCTTCATGTGAACTTACACATATACAAACACATACAAGTGTATTATAGAATTTAATACATCTCTATAATTTACACTTTTGTTCTCTACTCCTTACCAATTGTTATTTCCATCAATCAATACTCTGCTTTTCCAGTCGCTGTTAATTTCATAACTTCATGACTTCTGGGAGGGGGTTGTGCCTCACTTAGTGTAATGAGGTCCCGATGTGTTACTACTGGATACTGGATGGAAATATATTTAGAGATTGGCTTGATATACAGTAGATACACAACTGAAGGCAATGAATTGCTATGCCTGAATATACCAGTAGCTAAGTGTTTAATGTTCAGAATAACAGGAATCTCAAACAACTCAATGCAAAATAAAACATAAAGTGTCCCTAAGTAGAAGAATGGATAAATGAAAGGGAGGATACAAGGGATGGGCTAACAATTGAGATGTAATATGAATAAATTAATAAATAAATTAATAAATTTAAAAAAAAAAAAAAAGAAGAATGGATAAAGAAACTGGTACATATACACTATGGAATACTACTCAGCTATTAACAAGGAATTCCCGAAATTTGTGGACAAATGGATTGAGCTAGAAATGATCATAATGAGTGAGTTAACCCAGAAGCAGAAAGACTCAAATGGTATATACTCACTTATATCTGCATACTAGCCCAAGGGGCATGTCCCATGAAAGCCTTCACTTACCAGGAAACTGGGACAGAGGGAAGGACACCCTTTGGGACTCTAGATGAGAGAACAATGGGAGAATAGCAAAGTAGAAGGATCAAGAGGGTCCTAGAAACCTACAAGTAGAACATTATTATAGGCAGATTTGGGCCGAGGGGTCCCGCTCAAACTAAATCACCAGCCAAGGACAATACAGGCGGTAAACTTAAAACCCCTACCCAGATCTAGCGAATGGACAGAACATTCTCCACAGTTGAGTGGAGAGTGGGATATGACTTTCTCACGTACTCTGGTGCCTCATATTTGACCATGTCCCCTGGAGGGGGAGACCTAGTGGAACTCAGAGGAAGGATAGCAGGTTACCAAGAAGAGACTTGATACCCTATGAGCATATACAGGGGGAAGAAATCCCCCTCAGGAACAGTCATAGGGGAGGGGAATAAGGGGAAAATGGGAGGGAGGGAAGAATGGGAGGATACAAGGGATGGGATAATCATTGAGATGTAACAAGAATAAATTAATAAAAACTTAAAAAAATAATGCAACTAAAAACTAGGAATACACATAATCAAACATTCATCAACAAAACATAGCAAACATACAATTAACAAACATGCAGCATGCATGAAGAAAATTTAGTAATAAAGAAGATAGAAATTAAAAGCTCACTAAGATATTACTATATGCCTGTCAGAAATACTGTTAAAATAAATATAACTTGTAAACATGAAAAAGAATCATTAACACTCTGTAAGTGAATTATTATTAAAAATAGTACACAGGTTCTACATAAAATCTAGTATGGAATTACTGAATTATCTATCCACCAACCTCAGGCATGCACACATAACCAAAGGGAAAAAAATCTATTTATCAAGGGGATTTCTATATTCTCATATTCATTTCAGCACTACTTATAAAACATAAGGCATGGAAATAAGTTTTCAACTGAAGGACACTGGAGAAAAATTTCACATTATCATTTTCTTATGCTTTATTCACATTTTAGACAAACTTCCGTCTGTCTAATATAAGTTGAGAGTAGAATACTCAGATTGGCAAGGGATTGTAAGAAGTATGCACAGTAAATAATTTTTTGCATATTGGCACTTAATTAAACTATATTCTAAGGGATTTATGTTGTTATATCTAATTAATAATGATAGTAAATAATACTAAAACATGAAAATAATTTGAATATATTTTATTCCAATAAAATATTAATTGCCTGAAGAAGTTTAATTAATTATTAAGATGATTTTATTATTCTAACAATGGAAAACAGTTGCTAATATAAATATATATTATAGGACTTTGACACTAAAATATTTTTACAAACAGCTCAGTCTGTTTTTACTTTTCTTTGCTGTTACTTGTCCTTAAACTTCTTCCCTTAAGTAGTTATTTCAAATATCTTCCCTTCATACAGTCATATTCAGTATGTATTCTTCCTCCTTTGCCCACATATCATTACATATGGTTAATTATAGGAAGTAACTTTTTAAAAGCGTTTATGTTGTAATAGCTGATCTGCACTACATACATCCCAGAACTTTAGCTCAATCTGTTTCTACTTCATCATCCTGGAAAATGACCACTTGTGTACACAGCCTAATGATCACTTAAGAGCTCCAAGATTTTCTCACATTCATATCCTTTACTTTTTCTTAGGCCTCCAAGCATTTTATTAAATTGAATTATAGTGAGTCACAGTGAAGTTGTCACAGTATTCATGGTTTTTATTTGGGAATCTGTGAGATGGGCCGGCACATTAAACTTTCTGCTGTAAAACCTGGTGACCTGAGTTTGAGCTCCACAACTCAAATGCTATCTGATGAGAATAACATATTTGATAACTAGATAGACATAGTCACACACACACACACACACACACACACACACACACACACACACACAC
>OU015747.1:102622544-102633949 GCA_907169655.1 Acomys percivali | reverse complement strand
GAGAGAGAGAGAGAGAGAGAGAGAGAGAGAGAGAGAGAGAGAGAGAGAGAGAGAGAGAACAGTAAAAGGAAGAATGATATTTGTCTGAAAGAAGGAGGTGAGCAGGAGTGTTATGGGATATACAGAGTAATGAGAGTTGAAAGTAATCATTACAGATTTTTAACATGTATAAAAATCTTATAACAAATCTAGGGGACCCAACATAATTTATTAGACATCTCTTCATCTCTTGATCTTATACAAAGATATTTATAATCAACATCATAATTTCATTTATATATTTACTACTTACAAACTCTATGATGTTGCTTGAGCAATACTTTTATTCCCTCATTTCTTTATCTATAAAGTGAATAAAAAATTATATTCCGTAACTTTTACAAAAATAGAATTTTGCATATTTAGAATTAATTTATAAGATGGCTACTGCTTCATTATTTAAATAAAACATGGATAATATGGTAAAATGTTTAAAAGTTTCTTTTAGGAAAAAATGATAAGAATTCTTTCAAAATGAGTTCCATAACCACTCACAAATTTGCTCTGTACTTACAGACGTTATCACCTTAATATTATACCTATTGACATGTGTCATTGCTTATCATGGATGCTTTGACAAAGGTCTCAAGCACAAGTTGCTTGGATAACTCAATACTTCTGGTCTCTTTTTTTCCACTTGGGGAAGCAAATTTTTAGAGAAATACAACCAATATTCACTTTAAAATACCTGTTTAAATATGCAAATTCCACAGTGTGAATATAAAAGTTTTCAACTCTACTTTTGAAGGTGCTACAAAATTTAATTGGAATGACTTTTTATTTTAACCTTCCTTTATCTATTCATTCAACATTTAATGTACCTAAGCAAATGCTGTCTAAAATGCATGCATATGATTATAAATGATTCATAGTGCACATTTTAAAATGACATTGTACAAGTTATGGCAAAGAGGTGAAGGCATTGATACCTAAACAGGTTGGCATTTTGATAGTACTTTTCATGTGTAATGGCACTAAATTATTTTAGATAATTATAAAGTATAAAGGAAAATAATACCTGTGACTGATTAAAATTTATAAAATTGACAATAATTTATTAGTAGTTACCCACTTAATTTATAAATAGAAATATAATTTACACAAAATAATAATGGATTTAAAATGATATGTGCTTTTGAATGACTAGGGAAAGGAGATGTAAGTGGGGAAAGAGAACCACACACACAAATATAAGTTTACAGGATAATACTCATCATTTTAAGAAAAAAAATGTGAATTGCTTAAAAGACTAGAAGAAACAATTAGTGTGATGTATTTTCAAACCACATTCTCTGAGCTCAGAGCCAAACATATGAGACTATAGGCTGCCTATGTTGTATTTGTCTCATAGGTAAGATCTTGAATTTTTAGGTTATTATCTCACTGTGAAACTAATAATTTTATTCTTTCTGGTGTTTCAATGTAGTTTTGAAAACAATACTTAATTTATTGCATGTGTTTCACAGGACAAACACATTCCTATTTCTATAGCCTAAAAGTTTATTTCAGATGCAGAGTCCCACAACCATATATTGGGCAGAGCTTGGGAAATCCTGTGGAAGAGGGGATGGACCAATTGCATGAACAAGGAAAATGAAAAACACAAGAACTGGGACCAAAGAATCAACTAATGGGGACGTAGGTGGGCTCCCAGAGACCAGGGAGCCTGTGTGAGTCTCACCTAGGTCCTCTGCATCTATGTTATGGTTGTGTAGCTCAGTGTTCTTGTGGGATTCCTAACTGTGGCAGCAGGGGCTGTTTCTGACTCTTCTGCCTGCCTTTGGGTCTCTTTTCCTCCACTTGGTTACCTTGCCTAGCCTTGATGTGATGGTATGTGTGGCTTTATCGTAAATCATTATGCCTTTTTTTGTGGATGTCTCTGGAAGGCCTGCTCTTTCTGAGGGGAGGCAACCTTGGAGTTGATGGGTTAAATGGATGTGAGGGGAGAGACTGAGGGAAAGTAGAGAGGAGAAATTGCAGTCAGGATATAATTTATGAGAGAAGATTTTTTTAAAGATAAAAAAGAATAAGACATGATTTTTTAAACAGTTATTTATTCACTTTATATCCTTGTCATAGCACCATCTTCCTTTGCCTCTCAGTCCCTCGCACCCTTTCATACATGACCCCTCCTCTATTACTCAGAAAAAGGAAGCCCCTATTCGCAATCATCCTAGCTCATCAAATTGTTTCAGGACTGAGTGTGCCCTCTTCCCATGTGGCATGGCAAGGCAGGATAAAGTAACTGAAAAGCTGGAAAGAGAGTCATTGTCAGAGGGAGCCCTAGGTCCCCTTATTAGGGAGCACACATGAATTCTTAGGTACCCATCACATATATCTTTGTAGGGGGCCGAAGTCCAGTCCTTGCATGGTCCTTGGTTGGTGATTCAGTCAGATCAGTAGACTCTGGGCCCTGGTTAGTTGGTACTCTTGGTCTTCTTGTGGTGTTCCTGTCATCTCTCGGCCCTTTCTTCCCCACCCTCCACTTTTCGGCAAGACTTCCTACAAATTACCCAAGTTTGGGGGTAAATCACAACATAGCAGAGGACAACCCTGCTTGACTCCTATCTGCAAGCATACATAAAGTATCCTTAAAAGTATCAAGGGTTTGCTTTCTCCATGGGTGTGTCCTGGGCTGGGCCGCTGATTGGTTGGACCTTTTTCAATCTCTGTTATATCTTCTCTGTATTTATTCCCTCACATCTTGTAGGCAGGGTGAATTTGGGGTTGAAGATTTTGTGGGTGTGTTGTGTTCCTCTTCCTCTACTAGGAGACTTGTCTAGTTAGAGTGTGTCCTCTTCAGTCTATATGGTCCCTGCAGATAGGAGTCTCTGCTAGAATCCCTCCCATATCCCCTTGGGAGCCCACTTTGACTAAGGTCTCTAGCTTGTAACAGATCACAGTTTCTCTTTTCTAATAAAGACTAAAACTTTAAAAGCCAAAAAGGCCTGAGCAAATGTTTTACAAACTCTAATAGACAGAAGATGTCAGCCCAGACTACTATATACAGCAAAATTTTAATCAGAAGAAATGGAGAAAAACAAACATTCTGTGATAGAACCAAATCTATCTACAAAATCAGCCCAAAAGGCATTAGAAGGAAACCTTAAAATTATAGAGGTTTACCATTCCCACTATACACCAGTGAATAACTTCTTAATGATTAAATAATTCCAGACCAGCAAATCAAATGAGGAGAAACACACACACACACACACACACACGCGTGCGCGCGCGCGCGCACACACACACACACACACACACATATACACCCCACAACAGCAAAATAACAGCAATCAACAAACACTGTTCATTGATATCTCACAACATCAATGGTTTCAATTGCTCAATGAAAAGGCATACACTAACAGAATAAATTCAAAACATGACCTATCCTGCTATGTCCTAGAACCACACCTTAAAATTAACAATAGGTATCACCTCAGGTTAAAGGCTAGAGCAATATATGTCAAAAAAGTAGACCAAAGAAGCGAGCTGATGTAGTCATTTTTATATCTTATGAATAGATCTCAAATCAAAACTAATTAGAAGATATAGGAATGTACACCACATACTCATTAAAGGAAAATTTGATTGAAACAGACATATAAATTCTTAACATCTTTACACCAAATACAAGGACACCCAATTTCATTAAAAGAAAAGAAATTCCTATTACAGTACTACCACTTAAATAACATATTGATGCTTATGCACTGATAGTGATAGACTACGAGATCCTGGAACTAACAGATTTTATAATCCAAATGGACCTAACAAATACTTTTAGAAAATTTCATCCAATCACAAAAGAATAAACTTTCTTCTCTGCACTTCATGGAATGTTCTCCAAAACTGATTCCATACTTGGACACAAGCAAATCTCACCAGGTACAAGAAAATTGACATAAATCCTTGAATCTTATCAGACTACAACAGATTAAAGCAGAACATCAATAACAGCAGAAACAACAAAACCTTCTAAAATATGGAAATTGAACAATTCTCTACTGAATATAAAATTGGTAAAGAGAGAAATAGCAATATAGAAGGATCCAGTGGGTCCTAGAAACCTACAATTAGAACATTATGATAGGCAGATTTGGGCCAAGGGGTCCCGCTCAAAGTAAGGCCCCAGCCAAGGACAATACTTTAAACCGCTACCCAGATCTAGCCAATGGTCAGAACAGTCTCCACACTTGAGTGGAGAGTTGGATATGACTTTCTCACATACTCTGGTGCCTCACATTTGACCATGTCCCCTGGAGGGGGAGACCTGGTGGCACTCAGAGGAAGGACAGCAGGTCACTGAGAAGAGACTTGATACCCTATGAGCATATACAGGGGGAGGAAATCCCTCTCAGGAACAGTCATAGGGGAGGGGAATAAGGGGAAAATGGGAGGGAGGGAAGAATGGGAGGATACAAGGGATGGGATAACCATAGAGATGTAACAAGAAAAAAGTAATAAAAAAAATTTCACCCAATACAAATGAATATACTTTCTTCCTAACACCTTATGAACATTCTCTAAAATAGAACACATATTCAAACACAAAGCAAGTCTCAACAAATGGTATTAAATTAAAATAACACCCAGGAGCCTAGCTGACCATGACAGATTAAACCTGGATGTCAGCAATAACAGCAACAAGAGAAACCTTTTTTAAATGTGAATATATATATTTACATATAAATTTATATTATTACACATGTATACAATAATTACCTGTAGCAAGAAGAACCATGACACAATCAGGAATTATATAAATGTTACATTCTTAGTGTTTTGGCTATTTGGATTTGACAGCCTTGAAGAAGACATCTTTCCTATCTTGGTACAGCTAAATTTTTAAATGTAAATCAATCTCCATACCTGTGGAGCGCCACAGATAGCAGCAATGCGCATGCTCAATGCGCTCTTGAGTGAGCCCCTTATGTGCATGTGCAATGGTATGACGCTCGGTGGTGCGATCCTTCTGCACCAATTGTGAGTGACAACGTGGCAGGCTCTGATTGGAGCAGTCGCACTATAAAGGCTTTCTGGGTGCGGTCCTCGGGGTCAACCGTTATTCAAGAATCCTGAGTAAACTGCCACAAGAAGAGTTCCCGGTGTTGGTTTCTTTCCTGCTGGTTGGGGGCGGCACCAACACATCCCATATTGTCATTATCATCTTAGAACATCTATCTAGACCCAAAAACAACTTAAACCATAAACAACTAAGCTTCATGATAGAACTAAGCCACCTGGTCTCCAACTCCCTCAGAGACGTGAGAAGGAAAAAACTTGATTATCTGAGTATGCCGGGAGTGCAGGTTAGTAGCTTTCTAAATGAGAAGATGACAGAGACAGTTTTCTACGTGAATATTCACCCAAAACTTTACTGCCATTCTTTATATGGCATGAAAGAAGATATACAGGTGCCTTTTTTTCTGCTCATACAAAGAGCAGAAAATCAGCCTTAATAGTTTTGTGCATCACATACACCTAATACACTTATAATTTTAGGATTATATAATGCTTGTGTGAGATTATATGCTTTTAGAACAAAAGAACAGACACTGACATTGGATCAGACCTGACAGGTTGCATTGTTCTCAGCATGCTGGACAATGACATACTGTAAACTTCATGTTTCAGCATCAAGTGCTTCAATTGCTCTTCCTCATCGAACAAAGCAGCTCCCAGGACCATTTCAAGGAAAGTTTCCAATCCCAATTGGCCCAGCACTTCAGACTGTCCCACACAGGACTTGGAATTTCTCAACATTTAGGAAGTGGACCACAAATGTGATTCCTAGCTTGTTTAACCATTTCCCCAATTTTATTTGGACCCCTACTGCGTAGTATTTGTCCCAAATCATCTGGAAGAACCCTTAAGAAAATCCTTATTAGGGAGATCAGGTAGGTTTTCAGTTGCTTTCTTGCGCTATAGAGGATTATTTTCAATGGGAGTTGGTTGCCATTTATTATTGGTCTTATTTTAAAAGGAAACAAGGTTAGACTCAGCAATGTCTCTCTTTTCCCTTATCTTACATTCTTTTTTTTTTTAATTAATTTATTCTTGTTACATCTCTATGGTTATCCCATCCCTTGTATCCTCCCATTCTCCCCTCCCTCCCATTTTCCCCTTATTCCCCTCCCCTATGACTGTTCCTCAGAGGGATTACCTCCCTCTGTATATGCTCATAGGGTATCAAGTCTCTTCTCAGTGACCTGCTGTCCTTCCTCTGAGTGCCACTAGGTCTCCCCTGCCAGGGGACATAGTCAAATGTGAGGCACCAGAGTACATGAGAAAGTCAAATCCCTCTCTCCACTCAAGTGTGGAGACTGTCCTGTCCATGGGCTAGATCAGGGTAGGGGTTTAAATTTTACCGCCTGTATTGTCCTTGGCTAGGGCCTTAGTTTGAGCGGGACCCCATGACCCAAATCTGCCTATCATAATGTTCTACTTGTAGGTTTCTAGGACCCACTGGATCCTTCTACATTGCTATTCTCCCATTGTTCTCTCATCTAGAGTCCCAATAGGATGTCCTCCCCTTGGTCCCAGTTTCCTGGTAAGGGAAGGCTTTCATGGGACATGTCCATTGGGCTAGTATGCAGATATAAGTGAGTATATACCATTTGAGTTTTTCTGCTTCTGGGTTAACTCACTCATTATGATCATCTCTAGCTCAACCCATTTGTCCACAAATTTCGGGAATTCCTTGTTTTTAATAGCTGAGTAGTATTCCGTAGTGTATATGTACCACAGTTTCTTTATCCATATCTTACATTCTAAGGTTTGGAATTGGTGTCTGAAAGAAAGAAGGGGAATATAGAAATATATAGGGAAGCCAAAACAAGAAGTAGGTTAGTGGATCTACTCCTCAGTGTCTCAATTGTCACTCAAAAGGTTATTTTTAATTCGCTGGTGTAGAATTTTGTATATAGATGCAAAATAAGTTTAATTCTAGATACATTGGTATACAATCCAAATGTAAGTTTATTCTTCCTTTAACATTTCCCCCATAATCCATTTATCACTTTTAATAAACATAATCTATTCCATATCCCCCAGTAAGAACTGTAATTACAAATATGTACTCATAGAACTGTGCTGTGGCTGTATTCTTGAGATCTTAGGGTTACAATGACCTTTAGGTATCATAACAGAGTGACATGAACATCTAGGCTGCAATCTTTCCACTTGAAGCTTAACAGGAAGTTCATCCCAAGAATCTTTTCCTGACCTAGCACAAATATAATGGTGACGATCAAAACTTCAGGCTACTTTCATTTAATAAAAGTGATTACTAGTATCATGACTATTATGGGGGTAATAGTCAGACCTATAAATTAAGTGAGGCCAACTCCACAAAAAGGAATCATACTTGATACTGTGAAGCTATACAAAAACCAATGACAGTCATTACTCTTAATTATGAGGCTTTTTGCCCTCTTAATGGTTTCCTCGTTATTGGAGGGTGCTCTTAATTCTGTAGTTTAGCTAAATTTACATAACATGGAACTGCTTTCTGAATGTAAATATGTTAATTCCCTTAGACAATTTCCACTCTCAACTTCAGCAGAGAAACCTCTTTTTGCAACAAACAACAATAAATTCAGGGACTTGTGGATGTCCAAAATGCAAGAATAGGTGATGTTGAGGACTTGGGCTTAAGTAGGACATTAAAATAACTTCCTATAAAGCTTAAACATGGAACAAGAATAAAGACGATTAGAAGATTCCCTGAAAAGGCCATCTTATAGATTTAACTGAACTTTATTATTATCATAACAACTATAGATACCTCTCCTGCGCATCAAAGAGAATTGGCTCAAGTTACTCTTCCTCTTATTGTTAACTATTGAATAATTAAAGTTTGGTAGAGGAATAATAATTGTCTTTCATTGTGAACTTGTTTAATGAACCCATCAGAATCCATTAGATAGCTCAAAATGATGATAATATCAAAGGCCTGACTAAGCTCAGTAGGTCAAAAATAAAACAAATGCACAGGAAAGTGATACAAAGATTTTAGGAAAAAGAAGAACTAGACATGCGTATCAAGGATTCAGTAGAGGTTGAGTAATCATAATGGTCAATACACATTGTGATCACACCCTATTTACAGTGTGATTTAGCTATAATACAGATGTGTTTGTTCTTAGTACACGCCTTTAATCTCAAACAATGAAGGTAAGGTTACTTTATAGAAGGAAACATCGATGTTTGGAAGTGGTGTCTAATTGAAGGGTAAACAATATGAAAAATCAGAGAAAGATTTGACAGGATAAGTCCAACTCTAAGGGGAACAGAAAAGAAGAGAGGCTACTGAGGCTACTAAATAGCAGCACAGAGAAAGAAGGGGGAGGAGGAGGAGGAGGTGTAGTGCAGAAGTGTCTGTGGCAGTTTCACTGGGAAAGTTTTATAGCTCAGGTGGCAGAGAGAATGAGTCAGAGAATCAGAAGTAGCCAGAATTTAGAATATATTGTCAGAGTTAGTTTGACACCGAGTAGAGCAATTCAGTCAGAAGTTGAGAGAGAAGGCAGATTGAATTAGTTACCTTGGAGAGGAGTTTGGGACACAAAAGCTGAGCTGAACCAGACAGCCAGAGTGCAGAAAGAACTAGAAATGGTGAGCTTATTCAGCAGTAAGTCTCAGAGTCTGAAAGGTTCTAGGCCTAGCTTAGCTGATTGAGGCTGGAAGATGAAAGCTTCACGGTTTGAGCTTGCAGAAGATTAGATTGTATGAAGCTAGAAGGTTCCAGACCAATGCCTAGGGATTGCTAGGACAGAGAAAGACATACACTGTTCTCATCCCAAGCCTTGTGTTCATACAGCTTGGATATGGGTCTCATCTCATCTCATGGCCTCTCGTCGCAGCAACAGAAACAACAACTAACCTCTCCCATCAGAGTAAGGCGCAATGTGGAAGAAGAAGCAGGAAGATTTTAAGAGCAGAAGTGATGGATAACTCCAAGGCGGCAAGACATCTTTCACATACAATAGGACTGATGCCCATATGAACTTACAGTGATTATGGCAACATGCACAGGGGTGAAAAATAGAAACAAGGGTTGTATAGTTGAGTGATTGGGGAGAGGGAAGGAGCTGGAAGAGTTGGTGAAGGAGAGACCATAACTGGAATATATTTTGTGAAAAATTAATAAAAATATATTTTAAGGAGCAAGCATTGTTCAAATATGTTGTATATAGCTAAAGAAGCAAAACAAAATGGAGAATGAAAAACAGCAATCTGAAAGAATGAAAGGAGGAAGGAATTGCAAAGTCTTATGGTAGGGGGAAATGCAAGAAGTAGAATAATATCAAAACAGAGTGGAGATAGGAGAAATGTGCATTCCTTCATTCAGGTATTAAATGTTAAATCAAACATTATACAAAATTCCTTACTTAGACAATATAACCAACTAAACATCTAAACATCTCAAGGAAAGTGCTTCTATTTTCTTTAAGTATTTATCTGACTTCAAAACATTTTATGTAACTTGCCTAAATTTTCTCCCATGCAACAGTTGTGTCATCTGCTATGAAAAACTTATTATCATAACCTAAAGACAGTATTTGTGTATACAACTTACAGATGACGTGTGTTGGGAATAGAGCATTATACATTGTTTGAAGTACAAAGTTTTACTTTAAACTTTATTTTAAAGTACATTTAGTGATCAGCAATATTTTTTTCTATCAACCATCCATTAAATGGCAAAATAAAAACAAAGAGGTAGCACAATATTGTAATGGTATGTTATGAGAAATACAGACCAGATATGGAAAGTTTAATGAAGGCCTGAAATTTTGATAAAACCTTGACAAAATTACAAGCATACTTTAAATAAATAGTTAGTACTAGAAGCAACATCTTTTAGCTTTATTATACTATGTTAACACTTTCCTTAAATTGTCATTTAGTAATAGCATTCATACATAAATATAGTTAATATAAAGAGGTTGAAAAAAATTTTTATTCTGCTAGATACAGGTTAAAATGGAGATAAAGCATCTTTGCTTACATATATTTTTAAACATAACCATTTGAAATACATATTCATCAGTACTAATTCATCTAACTCCAATCACATCTTATTTTAAGCTCACAAGCACTGGCAATTTTCACCTTTATTATGAGGGAAAAAAACAATCATATTGGAGAGCCTTGTCATTCTGTAGGTAATGAGTTTAATACGACATTTTGGGAAATGCTTTGCTGTGACTAGAATAGCAATGTTGATTTTACATTTTAAAAGACACTTCCAAACACATACAGCGAGGACAATTTCACGCAGGCATCTATTTTTCTACACATTCCAAAATTGAATGTGAGTTAAATTCTAAATTACAGTAATTGTGGACTGTTTTCATTCTACTTTAAAGTTTCAAATTGTGGGCTAAGTCTGATTCTGAAAGCAGAATCATATCAATAGAATGCGATTTTCAATACTGCTATTATTGATCTTCATTTCAAGGTATTTGCTTTATATTCATGGAAAATTCTAGCAATTATGATTAAAGCAGAAGTATTAAAATGAACACAGTTGCTACAGGCCAGTGATAGTGAAGTAAACATTTCCTATTATTCTAAGCTTTTAAAACCATTATATTGAGCTTTAGAGCTGAAATGTATATGGACACTCACTCCAGCACATATTAAGGAAAAGAGGAATAGACTATTGTAACACTGTTTATTTCTGATTGATGATATTCATCTGTTTTTCTATACTAAAGCTTTTTTTTTTTAATTCAAAACAAAAGTGGTTTGGTTTGTTTGGTTTTGGTTTTGGTGTTTTGTTTTGTTTTGTTTTGTGTTGTTCTGTTTTGTTTGGTGTGTGTTTAAAACAAAGTTCCATGAAGCAATGTCATAGTAAAAGTTGCAATATAAAACGTAAACATATAACGCATTTATTCAACACTCAATCAATAGCAGAAAGAGAAGATAGCACCATCAGCAAGTTCTTTTAAATGAGGGCTGGAGTCAAGCTGGGGCATCAGATTAAGTAACAACCTTCTTTACAGGGGGCATCCTTTTTGATTGTTTGACACCAAAGAGATGACAGTCAGGAGGTAAGAAAAAAATAGTTCTTGATTGGAAAACTTGTGAGAACCTTTGAAAGAGATTTATATCTTCAGGGGATTTAAAAATCATAATGACAAGGCATTGTTTTTGTTTTGTTCTGTTTTGCTTTCGATGCTTATTGTAACTATTAAATTTAATATGTTGGTGTGCTGCTCAATTAGTTGTCTTACAGGGAACTAGATGAAGTCTCATGAAATGGGTACAATTCTCTGCATCCCCCACATCTCTTCTTTCTCTCCTGTATCTCTCTCTCTCTCTCTCTCTCTCTCTCTCTCTCTCTCTCTCTCTCT
>OU015747.1:102610087-102622534 GCA_907169655.1 Acomys percivali | reverse complement strand
CTCTCTCTCTCTCTCTCTCTCTCTCTCTCTCTCTCTCTCTCTCTCTCACACACACACACACACACACACACACACACACACACTCACACGCACACATACACGCACACATACACACACACAGACACTCACACACATATACACACATGAACACATACACAAATACTATTGCTCATGTTCTCTCTCTCTCTGTAACCCTTCCTCCCTGCGTCCCTCTCTCCTTATCCCCCTCCTTCCTTTACCAACTGGATCTTTCATTTGTGTGCTGGTTTTAATCCTGAACAACACAGTGGAGAGAATGAGGTTGAGCATGGTATGAAACACTTTCTTCAGCTCTACAAAAATCTTAGTCTGTTTTAACACTGATATATAGCATGACTGTTTATAATTATTTTCATTTTAAAACCATATTGAATAACTTAGTGAAAACAAAACGTCATTATAAAGCTCTCTCAAATATTTCAGAATAAATTTGGAGAGCACCATTTTTAGACTTTGAACAGCCAAATAAAACACACCACAAAACACTGATATTTCCTATGTGGAGCCACGCTAAATTCAGCCATGTTAGAAATCTGGAGCTTGGGCTGCAAGCTGTGACCTTCGAGTTGTTGATCCTTGCTGAATTAGGTCTTGTGTTCTAGGCTGTCTTTGGATTGTCTACCCAGAGAAACAGGGAAGTCCTTACAGGGAACTACCCAGAGGATTAACGAAGTTCTTACAGGGAGCTAGATATTCAGGGGATTGTGTTCTTGCCTGGGTCTTAGAGCAAGTGAGATTACAATAGATCATGTTGGCCTTGCTATATAAAATCTACTCCTCTGCATTAAAGAGAATCTTAATCAGAAATTTCTAGACTTGTCTCTGTCCCTACTTTCAATCTGTACTCCCTCTTTCAGGTGAACCCTGGTTCAATTTGTCCTGGGGCCAGGACAATTTCCAAAATTTATACCTCAGAGTCCTATTATAAAACCAAATACTAGTGGTCTAAAACATATATAATAAAAGGACTCCTAATGATATTCTGCTATAGTCATAGATCAGTACCTTATTCAGCCACCATCAGAGAAGTTTCCTCTTACAGCAGATGGGAACAAATGCCAAGTCCTTTAGCCTGACATCATACAAAGAGATAGAGAAACGTTGGAAAGCACAACTATAAATGAGAAGTCTCTGCCAAGTCCCACTCCTCAGAGTTCAGAGAACCCCACCAGAGAGCAGGTAGGATTAGTGTAAGAGCCAGAGTCAGTGAAGGACACAAGAACAAGACACTCTAATTCAACAGAGCAGAGCTCATATAAACTAACCGAGACTGAAGTATCATGCACAGGCTGACATGAGTCTAAAGCAGGTCCTCTGAGTGTATATTACAGATTTGTTTAGTATTTTTATGTACAATGTACATAAAAATGTGCATTGAATGTACAAATGAATGTGTCTCTGATTCTTTTGTTTTCTATTGGGATCTTTTGATTCTATTTGTTTCCCTTGTCCAGTGACTGCTTTGTTTTACCTTATTGCATTTTACTTTGTTATGTTTGGCTGTTATATCATAGGCTTGTTCTTTTCTAATGAGAGACAGACATGCGGTGGGTCTGGATGGGAGGAGAGGTGGGGAGGATCATGGAGGATTAGACAGAGAGGAAACTATAATCAGGATGTTTTTCTGTGAAAAGATCCCATTTTCAATAAAAGGTAAATATACTACAATAAAATAATGCTAAAAAAATTAAGTTGTGCTTCCTACAAGTTAACTTGTTTTATATACAAAGGAATCTCTTTTTAAAATATTTCTCAAGATATTAATACAAAGTAAATAAATATTTTTAAACAGGTAAACATTATAAAGATCAGTAAACCACAAGTCACATTGAAAAACATCAATGAATTCTCCATAAATTTTATAAAGAATGTCCTCTTTTTAACACTGTGGCAATCTTGTGGCAATAGGTGATTATTATCATGAAACATCATTTTGGCTCAGTAGGTATGATGAGTCTGTGCACACTAATTCTTTGTAAAAGGTGGAACTAAGCTTCACTATACAGTATATGATTTTATGCATTGTAATCAGATTAATGTAAAGATGTGTAGCTGTAAAATTTATCCATAGAGATGGCAGAAAACTTCTACAAACAAGCTTTAAAACTGTGGCAAAAATTATGGACATACTATTCTGGGAACAGTAGAGAATAAGGTATTGTTTTAGAAATAGGTATGATATATATGACAAGTTATTTTCCAGTGAAAGTAGATTTACATAAATTTACCATTTCATTTACTCTATTAGCTTGACCATCGTCAGGATATAAATGACAATAGCTGCTAGTGTACACATGGAGAGATAAGATCCCTTACACTTGTTTTTAGGAATATAAGCTATTGAATATTCTCTGAGAAAGTGTTTGGTGGTGTCTCAAAAAACTGAGAATTTAAACACCCTATGACCCGACATATTATTTTTGAACATGTTCAGAGGAAGTGGTTGTATATGGAAGTGGTTTTGGAGAGAAATGGAGGAATAGAGAGGGATCAAAAACAGTTATCAGGATATATTCTATGAAAAAAAAATCTACTTTTAATAAAAAGTGAAAAGTAATATTACTGTGTAACTTGTTTTTCAATCCATCTTGTTTTGTATTTTATATGTTAGAAATAATATCTTTAGTTTGAAAATGTCGATAAACTGTGTACTATTCCTGAAGATGATTATTTAACACATGTATTATTCTTGGTAAATAATGTTAGTTGCTTTATCAGGCTTTATAGAAGTGTCTATTGTTTAGAGTAATAAATTCCTATAAACAAATAAAAGACCTGAATCACAAAGCTATGTTTCACCACTGTACACTTGTTAAAATTTGTACTGTTTATGGTGAGCACACCGTAACTTTCACCAGATGTGTGCTTTCCTAGATAGCACTGCCATTCTTCTCAGTGCCATATTCAGGATTTCATTGCAATAGCTTGCTTCTCAATCTGATTTATTTAATACATTCATTTTTTAATACTACTTTCTCAGAACCCCAATACTTTTCTACCTGAACTTCTAATTTGTATCATATAAAGTACTTCGATGTTTTTATATGTTCTTTCTAGTTATATATATTTTCACACCAGAGTGTAGAGTCCTATAGGATGAAAGTTTAGTTTTTGTTAGATTCATTAATGTTTTTCAACATCTGAAATTGATATTTTAAATGTTCTTAATGTGACTCTCCTCTCTTGTTCCAGAGTTAGTGTTGCATAGGTAGTTCGGGGCATGCATATTATAGTATGGATTTTGAAAGTGATTTCAAAAGGGATTGTGTAAATTCACTCCATCTTTCTCTTTTTGTTTCCAGGTTAAGAGGTTAAGTAACTTTACTCTGATACATGCCGATATCCTTATGCACTGCTCTCTGATGCATTAAAAAAAAAAATCCAAAGCCCATCACACCTAGACTGACACACCAAAGCTGGGAATCAAAATTCCATTTCTTTTTGTAGATCAAGTACATTAGTTATTTTTTTACAGCAATGTGAAGCTAAGGAAACTTTCTCCTCAATAGTGTAATTTTTCAAAGTAATAACTGAAGTCTGTGTCTGATGTTAGCCAAATGATATATCAATCTAGGTCATTTCCTGAGGCGAAGAAAATAATAGATAAATAGATTTGAACACAAGTAAGTCTAGGGACTTCTGTGTTCAGCAAGTAATCCTCAAATAACATCCAGTTGTAAAGAGCATCATAAAGGGAATCCAGGCTTCCTGGAAGGAGCAACTAATGAAAAAGAAGCCACTACTAACACATATTAATAATAAAAGTATTAAAAATTAAAATGACATCCATCACATTTTACTTCAGCATGAATTGTTTTACTTCTTCCCTTTGCCTGTTTATTCGCTGTTAGTTTGGTACACTTCCTGTTTCATTCAACAAATAATGGGAACTCCTGAAACTGAAAATTTTCTATATGGCAAAGAATACCATCTAAAGGGTAAAACACTAGCTTACAAAATGGGAAAAGATTTTCACCAACTCCACATCTGACAGAGAGCTGATATCAAAATAAAGAAAGAAAGAACTCAAAAACTAAACACTAGCAAACCATATAACCCAATTAAAAAATGGTGTGCCGAATAAAAAAGAGCATTTGCTACAGAAAAATCTCTAATGGCCAATAAGCACTTAAAGAAATGTTCAATGTCCTTAGTGCTCAGGGAAATGCAAATAAAAGACTCTGAGAGTTCATCTTACACCCAACAGGATGATTAAAATAGAAAAACCTAAGTGTTGACAGGCAGCTCAGTCTCCATCTGAGTTTCCTGATAGGAATGGTGGTGACTCTCTTTGATAAGGACTGTGTTTCCCATTCATAGATTACTTCTATCTGGTGGGATAGCCTTGCCATGCCATAGTGGAAGAGAATGCAGGCAGTCCTGATGAGACTTGATAGCCTGGAGTCAGATGCTAGGGAAGGAGGGATACCCCTTTTTGAGGCCTAGGGTAGGAGGATGGGGGAATGGGACAAGAGAGGGACCTACAATTTGAATGTAAAATGAATAAATTTTTAAAAGTCAGTGGCAGCTCATGTTGGAAAGGATGCAGAACAAAGGGAAATGCTCCCCCATTGTTGGTGGGAATGAAAGATTGTACAACCACTTTGGAAATCAATTTGGCAGTTTTCCAGAAAATTGGGAATAGATCTACCTCAAGACCCAGCCATACCTCTCCTAGACATATACCCAAAATAAATGCCACCATACTACAAGGATACTTGCTGAACCATGTTTATAGTGCCTTTATTTGTAATAGCTAGGAACTGGGAACAATCTAGAAGTTCCTCAAATAAAAAATAGGCTAAGAAACGGTGGTACAATTATGCAATGGAGACTATACAGCCATTAAAAGCAATGACATAATATTTTTCAGGCAAATGGACAGAACTAGTAAATATCATCCTGAATAAGGTAGCCCAGCCCCAGAAGACAAATAGGTAAGCGGATGTTAGTCATTAAGTACAGGGTAACCACACTACAACAAAAACCAAAGAAGATAAGTAACAAGGAGGGCCTGAGGGAAAATGCTTGAATCTCTCTGAGAAAGGTAACTAGATTAGATGTGGAGGAGAGGGTGGATGGATGGAGGGAATTGAATGGAGGAGGTGGTGGGAATGGGAACAGAAGGGATGAAGTGCAGGGTGGACTTAGGAAGAGAGTACTGGGAGAGAAAACTGGATTCAGAAGCACATCTCTAGGATGAATGAGATAGAAACGTAAGAAAATAGAAACTCCCAGGAATCTCTGAGAGTAACTCTAGGTAAGACACGTTGAAATGGGGGCTATGGAGCCTGAACCAGCCATCTCCTGTAAACAGGCAAGACTTCCAATGGAGCATTTGAAACACCAACCCAGTTGAAAAGCCTTAGACCTACAATATGTCCTGCCAACAAGATGTTCAAGGGTTGAATATGGAAAAGAATTTGAGGGAAGGCCGATGATCAATTGGCCCATCTTGAGACCTATGTCATGAGAGGGACACCACCCCTGACACTATAAATAATATTCTGCTAAACTTGCAGACAGCAACCTAGCACAAATGTCATTAGAAGGGCTTCACTCAGCAACTGATGGAAACTTTTGAAGAGACCCACAGTCAAACATTAAGTGGTACTTGCAGAGTACTGTGGAAGAGGGGAAGAAAAGATTGAGGGAGCCAGAGGAGTTAAGGACACCAGACATGTTTTACTTCCATTATTGTGCCTGGAAGTCCAAGTAGAGTGTTGCAGATCTAAAGCACATTGAACAAAAGGGTGGTAGGAATTAACTACTTTATTTTTCACCTTCGGTGTCTCTGTTTATGACCTACTTTTTCCTCAGTTTGCAGAAATTTTATTTATTGACATTAACAGCCAACTATGGTTTCATTCTAACTTTAAAGTAGACAGGTGTATATAATATTCCAAAACATGTATATTTATTTAAAATTATAATATAATTACTTAGTTTCGTCATCCCCCTCACTTGCTCCAATTTTCTCATGTTCTCCTCCTTGTTCTATTTCAAATTCATGAACTCATTTTCTAAATGGACTAACACACCACTAATATTTTTAATACTTGGAAGAGGCTTATTTCCATGTGAGTTCACATTCCAAAGTCTGGGATGATACTATAGAGCATGGCAGAGCAGTTTTCTTAATGAGCCACATACTTCAGCTCTCCCATTACATCACAACCCAGAAATATCTGGTGGAAGCCCAGCTGACTTCAGCTCCTACTGATGAATCAGCACAAAACAGGAACCAGTTGTTGTATCACTATTCACTGGGACTTTTGGTTATAGAGAAATATATAAAATAAATACAGGTTTAAAATTCTAGTGAATTAATGTAGTGATTTGAATAAAGAGGGGCCCCAGATACTAATATATTCGAATGCTTAGGGAGTGGCATTAAGAATCCCAGGATTGGTGGAGTAGATGCGATCTTGATAGAAGGTGTATGTCACTGGGGATAGGTTTTGCAGTTTCTAATGTCCAAGTTAGGCCCAATGGCCCTCTCTCTTTTGCTGATGCATGGCAATACAGATGCAGAGCTCTCAGCTACCTCACCAGGACCATGTCTACTTGCATTCAGCAATGCTTCACACCATGATGACAGTGGAATAAACCTCTGAACTATAAGCCATCACCAATTAAATGATTTTCTTTAAAAGAAGTTGCTGTGACCATGGTGACTCTTCACAGCATAGAAGTTCTAAGACAATTCACAGAAGATTGACGTTGAGTCTAAATTAACAGATGACTAAGTGAACAAAAGAGCAAACAGCATCAAAGTATTTAAAATGTGGTAACTGGGTAGCACACACAGAAGGGCGCTATTAAAAACAGAGGGGAGCATCACAACAAATCACACTGTATCTGTATCCCTCATAGCTGATCAATAGAGACAACCTGTTAAGTCATCTGTTTTTGTTAGCTAATTTTACAACAAGGATTACAGTTAATTTAAAACATCCTTTGAATAGAGGCAATTATGTCGTTAGTCAATTTGACTTACAAATTTACTTATTGATTAACTTTGCAAGTGGTAGCTATTGTTTATTTAATGCAGTGTTATAAAATGTTTATGACAATGTATCCCTTTCACTAACAGTCATAACACTTAGATGAATGCTTCCAATTTCTCCTTTGGGTAAGGGTGTGAATTAGAAATAATTTTTCATTGGTCTTTCCCCTTGATATACAATGAATGCAACAAAAAATAATCCCAATTCTTTCTGTTTTTCTTGCTGTGATCAATACTGGTTTGGGTAAATAACTTTTTTTAGGCACATCCCTGAATTCTTTTACTTTTTTTTAAGTATTATCTCATTTTTAAGAACTTGAACTTTCTAAAAGTGTATGTTTGACTTGATCACCTACCCTAATTAACCATTCAAAACCACTTGTATGCAGCCTAGTTGTATATCGATTGACTGAATGATCTTTTGCTTTACTTACAAGGGATCTTCTAAAGAACTGAAATCTACCTCTAAGTGGAGGCAAGCCCTACACCCTTTGTATTCATCCTTTAAAGGTTAGTCCAATGGGTTATTTAAGGTACCACCATAGGTAACTACCACTTACAACATGAGTTGTCCCAAAGATACCTGCTCTTCCTCCCCATGTTCTCGGCCCCCTAGTGTAGCCCCTAAGTTCCCTCATGATATTTGGCTAGACTGGCTCATTTGACTCCAGGCTCAAAGGGTAAAACTACTTTTCTTATGCATTTTTATTTCAGGTGCTGGCTGGATTCTAAGTGTGTGTTAATTTCCCTAACTAACCCTCTGGAGCACCTTGCTCTCTCACTAAGGCCCTGCTTCCTGCATGCCGCTGACCACTATGCCTATTTATGCTTACTCTTCCTTGTACTCCACTGGGAGGAATAACTTTACAGCACATCTGGATTGACATTTTCCTTTCAAACTCAAATAAATTGGCCTCAAACTTCCACTCGAGACCCATGTTTTTTAGGTTTCTTTAATAACAAAACTAAGAAGCCGAAGGTTCCCTGGCATTTTATGTTGTCTTTGTTTTCACTCCATGTGATCCCTGTAATGCATCTTCCCTGCCTTTCAATTCTTGAATGAGGAGATAAAATGCACCCATTCCTGCACTCCTAAATGACATCAATCTTGTTCTTTAAATATTAATATGAAATTTAACAGACTCCATCTTCTTGATTACTTTCCCTTAACACAAAACAAAACTAGCACTGATAGTAAAGCACATGGCTGCCCAATGGAGCTAGAGGGTAGAAGACACTCACCTTAGTTGTAGATGTAGAGAATGAAGCCTCAAGTAGAGCAGGAGATTTCCTCCATTTGTACTTTATGGACTATTGAGAGAGAAAAAAATGGAAATTACCAGCTATGATTTCTTTTAACAAGTAGTACAACTTGAAACTCATTCCTTTGTATGTAAAGTTTGTAAAAATATGTGGATGTGACCCAGTCAATAAAAGGCCAAGTAGAATTCAGCTGCACTCCCCACCCCTGACCCCCGACCCAATCTCCTGCAGTTGCCTTCCTCAGGCTGTTTCTACTAAGGAAAAGGAATGGAATATGTCCATTATCCAGAACCTCCGCTCTTTCAACCCCTTTGCTGATGCAAGTAAGGGTGATGACTTGCTTCCTCGTGGCAATAACATGTAAGAATTCAACAGAGAAACAGCAAGAAGACCCTTACTACTGTCTGAGGGATCGCTGATAATTATGATGAAAAGAAACCAGTGAAGGCGTTTAAGGAAGAAATTTGCCTGCAATGGTACTGTAATTGAGCATCCAGAATATGGAGGAGTAATTCAGTTACAGGGTGACCAGTGCAAGAACATATGGCAGTTCCTGATAAAGACTGGACTGGCTAAGGACAAGCAGTTGAAGGTTCATGTGTTTTAAGTGCTTATGGCTCTGAAGCTTAAGTGAGGATTTCCATGCAATGAGTAGAACTTTTTCTTCTGTCCCTTGTCACAAGTTTAAAAACCTCACAAGTTGTATAATATAAACATTTGGGGTCTTCTTTCAACTTGGGCTAGTGTAACTCCTCCTTGCAGTAAACTGAGAAGAGCCGTGCGGTCTAGTCTGGAAGTCCCTCGTCTAAGCAGGGCAAGCAGTAAGCACTGGCAGTGTTCAGCCAGAAACGAAGCAATACATTGTTTCAGCCAAACCCAGACCCCCAAGACTTTGCTGCCCAGTAGCTGTTCAGATGTCCTTCTAGAGTGTCTCCAGCCCCTGGAGAATGTCCCCACTTGAACAGCCCAGGTGAACTAGAGGATGTGTTACCCTGCACCAGCATCAGCTATGTCATAACAGGAAGTCTCTGGCCGGACAAAAGAACCCTGGTGTGTGACCAGGTAAGCAAAATTCAGAAAGGGCTGCCTTTCAAGAGGTCATGGACAGCTGCCTCAGCACCTGGGTCATCGCTTTAACCAGATGTATCTAGCGAAGGTATACTGAAATAGCTGAAGACTGAGGCCAGCCTGCTATCAGTTTAGACATAGGACAAGGGAACAAATACCAAAATTGATGCCATGAGTCATGTGGCTAGCTGTAGAGGTGTCAACTCAATACCAGCAGCTTCCAGTGCGACGTGAAGGAACATACTGGTCCTTTGGTTTTCTTTTCCCTTCCATATTTTAATGTTTTGTAATGTATTTTAAAACCTTATTAAGTAACACTTGTTTTTAGAAATAAAAAAATGTAAATATGGATCTGGGATTTCTCTAATGTGTTTTAGTTTTCTTTGTTCAAGCAGAGGTGCCATTTCTTTTATTGTTCTTTTGGAATCACATAAAATCACCAAAGACAACTATTAAATGGAATAGTTGTGCACATTAGAGATTCAAGGTTGAAGTAACTAGAATGAAACAGCAGATTTAAAAGAACTAGACTGTCACTTAGTGTCAATGCTACAATTTCATTTATCGGCTCCATTAACTTCATGGAAAAAATACTAAAACCAACAACAAAACTACTGCAAACTTTCATTCCTTGGTGCAAACTCAGTCTAACACACATGTGAATGGAGGCTAATGTGCAGTGATCCTATCTTTTATACAGTTTTATTTTTTTCCATAAAATTCTAATGCTGAGATAAGTGTAATGATTTTAAACATCTGGTCTAGCCATGTAGACTCTAAATTTCACGTTTGTAATTTTCATTCAAATCTTTTTTTTTTTTTCCCTTCTGCTTCTTTAACTTAGGGTACTCTGTCCCAGGTAAGTGGAAATATCAAAGGGTCAGAAACCTCACCAAAGCAAAACAAGTGTTTTCTTGTGGATCATTTTAGACAACTATTTATTTCTCTTATTCTCATTTATATTGCAGAGAGTTGCACAATGGTCTTCCTGGCATTTAGTAGTGAAAAACTCAATTGGTGGTATGTAGTAAAATTTTACTGCTTGTCTCAGTAGAAAAAGGAGCAATTCCTATACCTACATTGCAGTTGAAAAGTTCAACATTTATCTGTTTAGCCAGCTTTAATTCAAGTATAGGTCTCTCCACAGAGGGGAGAAAAGCTGAAACATCAAACTCTTTATAGCAATCCCTTGAGCAAGCGATCTGCCTGTGGATGCTCCTGCAATTACGGAGAGTTTATGCTGCTCCATTTCTGCAGAACGCTCGGACAACAGAAGTGTCAATAGCTCACCATTCTTCCTGGCTTAGCCAATTACTGTGTATTCCTTTATAAAGATTAAAAGTATCTTGTTATTAGTTAGCCATGCACATCTTAACTCACAAGAAATCTTTTGAAAATAATGAGTTATATTGGAAGTACTAAATAGAATCAATGAATTAATTTTGGTATGGCATTTATTGGCAAAATTCAATTGTCAATACTGTATTACTTGATCATAGAGGTTTTATACATTACCTCGAATAATTTTAACCTAGTTTCTCCAGCGCTCAGAACTTTTCCTATAGTTCTATATTTCCACAATGCTCTTTGATGTTTTATCTTTCACACTTTTATGTAAAATGCCCTATAGATACAATGGTGATGAGAATAATACAGTGTATCTCACTTCTCTTTATTAGTTAGAACATTTGGTGCCTTAAACATTTTAGACAAAGCATATTCCTTTTCTTTACTCCAATGTCTGTAAGAGAATAGTGGCAGACACTGCTCATTCTCTGAGTCTCTACTTAAATACATTCAAAGTTGACTTAGTCACTAAGACCTGCTGATGATGAAATACTTTTAATAATCTCAACAGGATAATGACCTTATATGTCTTTGTAAAAATCATGTGAATAAATGTACCAAACAAATTTTTCTGAAAACCATAAAAACCCATACCTACAATGTGAAATAATGGCATGGTAAAATGCTTGGACAAAGTATGGTTAGTTATCTAATCACTATCAGATGTAGCTAACAAACACATGTGTGAGAAGTGCATATTAACAACTAAAGCTCTTCAGAAGCTTGTTTGTGTAAATTAAGTATATGATTTTAAAAATATGTATAGTTTGTTCTAGTAGGTAAATTTCGAAATATTTTTAAAAGAGTAACTAAGGTGATGAAATTTGTTATGGAAAATGGTGGATAGTAATATTATTTTTCTATATTATAAGTTGCATTATACCATTAGATGTTAGGTAAGCTTAAAAGGATAGTAGGGCGGTCTGTTCATTTTCCACCATGCCTGCCTGTATTTCACTTGAAGTGCACTGCATAGTCCAAATTCTGCCCATTATATTTTTACTTGTCCTCTGCATAGCAAGCAGAAATGTAAGACTTCTGCTTCGTTTTCACATTTCGTCAAATGCATTCTCCAAATTGAGATAGAAAGTGTGAAGTGTGACTGGTTTCTATTTTTAACTGGTTTCCCCAGGTGCTTGTAAATCTTGCCAAATGAAATTTTAATCGCCAAGCAAAGTATGTGAAAGCTCTCACCTGACAAACTACCTTTTTAAACATAAATTTGTGGATAAATATTGCTCATGATACATTACCTGGATATACTTTGCTATTTAGATATAAGCTTTAACTTTTTATAAGATGTTATTATTCAAGAATCAGAAGAAAGTTGAAAAAAAAAAGAGTGGTGACTCAGCAGATAAGAACACTAGCTGCAGAATCAGGAAATCTAACTTCAAAATCTAGAAGGCATGTTAAAAGCCAAGTGTGTTGAATTTTAATCTGTCATCTCAGATCAGTGATACATGGAGCCAGTAAGATTATGGGGTTTCCTAGTGGACCAACCTGGTTACAAGGTCAGTGAGACAATTTATCTTCAAGAAATTGAGAGTAGGGTGCCTGGTATCCTCATCTGTCCCAGGTGGGCATGCATAGCTGTGCGTGGACACACTTGTGGCTAGACATTGTACACACACACACAGACATACACACACACACACACACACACACACACACAGAGAGAGAGAGAGAGAGAGAGAGAGAGAGAGAGAGAGAGAGAGAGA
>OU015747.1:102564958-102610077 GCA_907169655.1 Acomys percivali | reverse complement strand
AGAGAGAGAGAGAGAGAGAGAGAGAGAGAGAGAGAGAGAGAGAGAGAGAGAGAGAGAGAGAGAGAGAAACAATCTCTTCTAACCGGGTTACTTAGAGATATAGATTTATGTATAATTTCTACTTTTCAGTAAGAAGTTTATAGTTAAAAAACTGAATATGAAATCAATACCTAATAAATATGTATACTTTAAATCAATTTTTGAATGAAAAACAAGAGATGAGGTTATTAATAATTAATATGTAGGAAATATGTGTTTTGTCATGGAAGAGACTTAACTGAAAATCTTGTGTTCTGAATTCCATACCTAGCTCAGAAAACAATAGATTGAGAAAAAACGGACAAAAAACTAAACTGTTGGATTTTTGTTAGCACAATGATCCAAAGACATGTTTTCATGTCTATAATTGATTCCTTTTCTCATTTTGTTTTGATCATAATGGGAAAAATCACTTCAGAAAACCCTAGTTTCTCTAACCTTAAAGTTAAATATTATTCCTTGAATAGACATTACTGATAAAAGAAATTAAAGATGGTATAGGTAGATATTGCAAAATAGACTTTGATGCAGTTAACATGGCATCTTTGTTGAAATGACTTGTAAGGAAAACAGAAATATATTTTTATTATATATTTGCTAAAATATACATAGACCTTCCTTCAAGAATGAGAGAGAATGTCCTTATATCTTTACTAAAAGACTTGATTCATGTTTAGAATTTTTCTAATGGAAATAGAATTATATCACGTTCCCTTCTCTTTTCTCCATGCCAACTCTCCAGATACCGTCCTTAAACCCTACCCATACTCCCCACCTTCAAGTTGACTCTGTCTTTATAGTCTGATTATTGAAGAAAATAAAATAGAATTATAACATTATAACATTACACCATCTGACTAAATATATATGTGTATATATTCTCTACAATTACTTAACTTTAGGTATCAGCAATCTCACTTTGCAATTTTTTCTCTTTTGTTGAGATAACTTTCACATTTTGATCAAAGGAGTACTGTGTAATTCTTTGTTGCATATTTAAATTATTGTCACATTTACTTTGCTACTTGGGAGACACTGTTAAGTAAAATTAGCTTTGCTTGAATAGAAAGGTTAACATATGACCATGGCAGTCAGAGCATAGAGAAACCATATGGATATGCTGGAATGGAATGACTTGTTCCCAACAGGAAGGAAAGGGATGGCATGGAATTTCACAAGGCTGTATAAGAAGGACACACAATTACAAACATGTAAGTTATATATTTCGGGAATTACACCTTTATTGTTTTCAGACCTTGGTTAGCAACCCACAACTGAAACCAAGTAAAGAGTAATGCTTATTTAGTCTGTATGTGTGATAAGTTTTGAACTGCTTGGCCAGTGTAGTGCACAACTTTGAAATAATTCAGTTGGTTGCTTGGAGGAAGAGCTTGCAAGACTGCTTAGAATTTAGATGTCAATTGAAAATAAGTTATTATCCAGAAGGGTCATTAACAGAAGGATCACATATGCTGGAGAGCCTTTCCTTGATCATCCCAAAAATGATAATGTGACTAAGAATACAGATTAAATTTGGATGAGAAAAGAAGTTTGATAATAGAAATTCATGTTCTAATGTCATCAGCATAGGTAATGTTGAACAATTTTAGAAATTAACACTGAAAAATCCAGACTATGAAATGAATTCAGTTTATGTGGATGGGAATAATTAATAATTTAAACATTGATGGCATAACCTGAATAGATTATTAACTCTAAAATTGATTTGCTTTTTTCTCTCTTCTATTTGATGACTATACATTCTGAAAAGGATTGTAATTTTTAATTAGATGTCAGTTTTCAGTCTATTTTTTAACTAGACTAACTTATACAACTTTTATTTATTACAAATACTTATATAAAAGGTAACTGTACTTTTGGGTGAAATAAATCAAGCATGCATATATATGTTATGAATGAAGGAGATATAATACCTTAGCCATGCATATGTATGTTATAAATGAAAGATATCATGAATTATTAAAGGAGAGTGGTTGATATTACTTTAGTAAAGGCAAAACTTCACAAAACCAAGATATCTGTCTTTTTTTTCCACAGAGAAATAATGTAGGACCCTGGGAGTCATACAAATTTAAGGATTAGAAAGATGTTTTCTTCAAGGTTGCCAAATACTAATAGCCAAAACACTATGAATGTAACATTTATATAATTCTTGATTGTTTAATGGTTATTCTTGCTGTATGTGGTTTATTTTATATATTGTGTAATTATATAAATGTATATGTGACAAGTATTTAATAAAAAATAAAATTAAAATTAAAAAAGAAAATTATGAAAATGTGAACATACACATGTCTAAATACAGCTATGCCAGATGGAATAGCATGAATATAGTCACAATAAAGTCTCATCTAAAATATTGTTTAGCCACTGTTTATGGATGACATGGATGAGGAATTCATAGTATTGGAGGCAAACTATAAAACCTATAACATATGTAAAAGTAACTAATTATATAAATCCAAAAGAATATACTGCATTAAAATTATCATTAAATTTTAATGATAATTTATTCGCTTTGTATTAACCTGATAATTAACTTATCTATATATTATCAAGGGGACAGGTCTGCATTAATTTTTTAAAGACTGGGCACTTCTAATTTTACCCATTAATTTAAACTTACAATAAGCAATTTATATTCATGCCATCCTCACCTTTGCTGTTTCCATGCTTTAATTAGTTTAATGAAAGTGAAATTTCTAGATAGGTCATAGCTTTCAAGTGTAATAAGATAGAGTAAAATAAGTTTAATAAAATTTAATAAATTATCAATGCTATTTGTGGTAATTCATACATAATTTACTTCTCAATTCCCAGTGCACTTTAAACAGTTAAGTAAACTGAAAAAACTAGGGTTGTTATATAAAATACCACTATATGCATATCTTGTAAGATTTATTTGCAGTAGTAATGTGCTTCTCATGGAAAAAGCTCTATAGGAATTAGATTCTTTATTTAGAATTTGAATGAACTCTAGTAAAAATAACTTTGTTAATAGAAACCAATAAAAGTATGGCCATATTAAAGTAAATAATATCTAGAATGCATACCCATTTTCAGTTTGCTGTTAAAACATTCAAGCTAAACATGGTCTTTTATCACACACACACACACACACACACACACACACACACACACACACACAAAATCAGATCTTAGCCAAGTAAAAATGATAATTGAGTTTGCATTGTATAAAATTATAACGTTTTATAAGTTGATCAGCAGTAATCATTATCTGCTATAAAACTTATAAGAACAAACTCAAATTATAAAAAATAAAATTTTTTAAAAAATAAAGATTTTTATTCATTATGTACACAATGTTCTGCCTGCATGTGTGTCCATCTGCCAGAAAAGGGCACCAGACATTATTATAGATGGTTATGACCTACCAAGTGGTTTCTGGGAATTGGACTCAGGAACCCTAGAAGAGAAACATGCTGAATGAGGTAGCCGAGACCCAGAAAGAAATGGTGGGTATATACTCATTTATAAGTGGATATTAGCCAAATAATAAAGGCAAGCCGCGGTACAATACACAGACCTAAAGAAACTAAATAAGAAGGAGTACCCTAGGGAGAATGTTGAATTCTCAACCAGAAGGACAAATAGAATAGACACGGGAAGGAGTTAAAGAGAAGGAACAGGAAGGGAGCGTACCATAGATGTCCTCTGAAAGACTTCACCCAGCAGGAGATCCAAGCAGATGCTAATACACAGAGCCAAACTCAGGGGTGGAAAACTGGGGGTCTTATGGAAGAGTTGGGGAATAGAGGGACCTGGACGGCTTCGGAGCACCACAGGACGGCTTAGGAGCACCACAGGACGGCTTAGGAGCACCACAGGACGGCTTAGGAGCACCACAGGACGGCTTAGGAGCACCACACGAAGACTAATGGAGCCAAGAATCTGGGTAGAGGAGGTGAGTGCTGCAGAGATTGATGCACAAATCAAAGACAGTGTATGGTGAGGACATACGGCCTCTGCTCAGATGTAGGAGATAGGTAGCACGGTCTCCTTGTGGGTTCCACAATACGGAGAGGAGGAACTACTTCTCACATGGACGCTGGTCCCCACACATTGGTCACTTCCTCCTGTCGGGAAGGCCTTGCCAGACCACAGAGGAAGAGGATACAGGCCATCCAGATGAGACTTGTGGGCTTAGATCAGAAGTTAGTGGAGGAGATCTCCCCTTCCTGAGGACTAGGGGAGGGAGGGAGATAGTATGAGGGAGAAAGGGTGGGACCCGGAGGAAAAGGGGGAGGAGGCTACAATAGAGATGTAAAGTGAACAAGTCAAAAATAAGAAAAATTAAAACAATAAACAATACTTGAACATTGTAGTAAATTATAAAGATCATTACACATTTGGGATTATGACTCCAGTAAAATGCAGGTAATTTACAAACAAAAGTACTTAAATTCAATCCTAAGAGCCCACATTTAAAAAGGTGAGTATGGCAGTGTATGTTTATAATACCAGTGCTTAAAGTAAAGTCAAGAGATTCCTTGGAGTTTGCTGCACATCCAAGCTAGGCTAACTGGTGATCTCCCGGACAATGGGAGCTGCTGACAAAGAGGGAGTAGGCAGCATTCCTGAGAATGACTCCTAAAGCTGTCCTCTTCCCTCTACACAAATACAAACATGGAGACTTGCACTTTTGTGTGTGCATACCAACAGGTTAACATAAGGTATATCCCAAAATATATTTAAGAAGTTTGAAATAAAGAATACATTGTATCTGAATAAACTTGCAAGGATTCCTGGATTAGGTTAATCAGATGATTATATGTACACCAAGTTAACTTTCACATATGATCCTAACATAGTTTTAACAATCACTTCAAAGGACACCAAATGGTTCTCCTATTAAATGAGAAGACATTTTTATTTTGAGCCAAAAATAATTCTTATTTTATACATTTTATAGTTATATATTTGTTTACTTATTTATTTTTGAGGAAGTGTCACTGGGTGGGGGGATACCTTGCTGGCCTAAAACTCCCAGAGGAGTGCTGGTCTTTGCCTCCTGAGTGCTGTGATCAAAAGTATAGAGATTATCACATTCTGCTGTATATTCCCATTTAAATACATATGTGTATGATATATAAAGAATGCAATGTAAATAATGTTAGCTTGAATGCCCTGTTCCAAGGTCATATTTAGAATATTAATTAGATTTATTGTTAAAATTATCATTATAACTAAAATGACAATTGAAAAATTTGAAATATTCAGAGCAAGTGAGTCTCTCTCTGAAAATGTATTCCTCACAGGAGCAAATGGAATATTCTCCCCTAGAATCTAGTGTTTTTTCTTACAAATAAAGTAGAAAAGGTATCTTACTAAATACCTAGAGGAAGTAGAAATATAACACATCAAGACATTTCCGTACAAATCCTGACTCATAAACACATAAGACGGTAACAATTAAAACACATTAATGCCATCATTAGCTTTAACTGTCAACTTGAGAGAGCCAAACCCCTGTGAGTATGATTGTCACCTGAACAGTTGACCAGGTCAGATTCACCTGGGTACATGCCTGGTATATCTATGAAGAACTATCATTTGGTAATCGACATAAGAGGGGGCAGCCTTCTCTAGGCATCAACATTCCCAAGCTGAACAGTAATGGGCTATATAAGAAAAAAAACCCACCAACTTCATATGGAAAAACAAAAGATTCAGGTTAGCTAAAACAATCCTGTACAATAAAAGACTGTCTGGAGGTATCATTGTCCCTGATTTCAAGCTCTACAACAGAACAATAGTAATAAAATCTGCATTTTAGGGGCATAGAAACAGACAGGTTAAACAATGGAATCAAATTGAAGACCCAAAAATATACGCACACACCGACAGACACTAATATTCCCACAAAAGAGCCAAAAGCACACAATGGAAAAAAGAAACCATCTTCAAAAAAAAATGGTGCTGGTCTAACTGGACATCTACATGTAGAAAAGGCAAGTAGATCCATATTTATCAGCTTGTACAAAAATCAAGTGCATCAAAGACCTCAACATAAAACCAGATACACTAGTATATTACAAATAAAGTGGAGAAAACCTGGAACTCATTAGCATATGATACAACTTCCTGAACAGAATAGTAACAGCTCAGTCTCTGAGATAATCGATTTAAAAATCTAATATAAAATGCCATTCTCTAATTAAAAAAAAATCCCAAACAATGAAAAAGGTAGCCAAATCACTATGAATATAACATTTATATAATTCCCGATTGATTTGTGTTTTTCCTGCTATATGTAGTTTATTTTATTTATGTGTAATACTATAAATGTATATGTTAAAAAAGAAATACAATAAAATAATTTTAAATGGGACTTCATAAAACTGAAAAGCTCTGTAAGACAAAGAACACTGTCAATAGAACAAAATCACAGCCTTTACATTGAGAAAATATCTTCACCAACTAACTCTACATCAGACAGAGGGCTAAAATGCAAAATATATAAAGAATTTAAGAAATGAAACACCGAACAAAAGAAATAATTCAATTTAAAAATGGGTGTAGAGCTAAACTGAGAATTCTAAACAGAGAAATCTCTAATGGCTGAGAAGTACTTAAAGAAATTCTCGGTCATTAGACCTAGCGGAGAGGAATAGGGTAAAAGTGGGAGGAAGGGAGGAATGGGAGGATACAAGTCATGGGATAACAATTGAGTAAAATTTAAAAAATTTTAAAAATAAAGAAATTCTCAATGTCTTTAGTCATCAGAAAAATTCAAATCAAAAGGACTCTGAGATTCCACTTTATGCTTGTCAGAATGGCTAAGATAAAAATTCAAGTGATGGCACATGTTGGCAAGGATGTGGAAAAGTGGAAAGCTCCTCCATTGCTGGTGGAAATGCAAATTTGTACAACCACTTCGGAAATCAATCTAGTGCTTTCTCAGAAAATTGCGAGTAGTTCTATCTTAAGACCCAGCTACAGCAGTGTTAAACATACACACAAAAGATGGGCCACCATGGAACAAAGACATTAGCTCAACTATATTTATAGCAGCTTTATTCATAACAGCCAGACACTGGAAACAACCAAGGTGTCCCTCAACTGAAGAACTGATGAAGAGATTATGGTACACTTACATAATTGAATACTAATTAGCTGTTTAAAATAAAAGGACATCTTGAAGTTTCCAGGATAGAAAGTATCCTGAGTGAGGCAACCCATACCGAGAAAGACACACATGGTATGTACTCACTTTGAAGCAGATATTAGCCGTACATTACAGAATAACCATACTACAAGTCACAGACCAAAGAAGCCAGGTAACAGGACCAAAAAGAGGTTTCTTAAATCTCACTCAGAAGAGGAAATAGGAAAAGACAGTGGAAGTGGGTGAAGAGAGAGAACTGAGTTGGAGATGGTGTGGGGAGGAAGATGATGGTGAGGATCAAATGTAGGAAGAGTCAGGTTTGGAGGTGAGAGGGCTGGGAGAGAGAAGGAACACCAAGGGGCACATCTATGAGACAGGCTGGAGACCTACAACAAGGCAGAGTCCTGGAAAGGATTGGAGGTGACTCTTGCTTTCTTTCAAGCAGTGGGAGACATGGAGACAGGAGTGTTAACTTTTTAGCCAGGCAGGACTCCTAGAGGAGGGAGGGGAACACCAAGCCAGCCACAAAAAGTTCGACCCCAAATTTACCTGGTCTACAAGAAGTGCAGGGATAAAGATGGAACAGAGAGTTCCATCATCTGACCCAATCCCCCACTGGGCGGAGTCTCTCAGAGGAAACCTATACTGGACTAATATCCAATTATAAGTGAGTATATGCCATGAATGTCTTTTTGGGTCTGGTTACTTCACTCAGGATGAAGTCTTCTAATTCCATCCATTTGCTTCCAATTTTCATGGTTTCCTTGTTTTAATAGCTGAGTAGTTTCCATTGTGTAAATGTACCATAGTTTCTTTATCCTTTCTTGGGTTGAGGGATATCTAGGCTGTTTCCAGATTCCGGCTGTTACTAATAAAGCCACATCAAGGCTGGCAGATCTGGACCCAGGGGGCCCTGAACAAACTGATGCACCAACCAAAAACAAGGCATATACAGAGAACCTAAGCCCCCAGTTCAGAGATAGCCAATAGAGAGCTCACCAAAATCCTAACTTTTAATTTTAGATGAAGACTTCATATCCAAATAAAAGCTATGATAATTATCTTGAAAATGAAATATTCTGAGAACAATTGTACTTTATGACTTGTCTTGCAGTGTTGGGTGAGAGTAACTATTTCCCATAATAATTTTATATTTTCCTTTACAGCATGTAGAAGAAAGAAAACTGGCTTATTATATTACAATTTTCTTGATCTTGCTTGGCTATTCAAAGTACAAAACATGTAAAATACAATGAGTCTACTTGCACATTTTAAGAACTCTTAATGATTTTCCCTGTGTGATTGTAGACACATGCACTGTTATATGACTGTTTAAAGTTTTCACTGTTTTAGAATTTTTATTAATTCTAAATTGTAGCCATTTTCTTTTGGCTTTTATTTCCTGAAAAGTCACTTTATTTGGTGCTCTTTAATACCTCTACCTCCCTTCCAACCCAGGGACCCTAGGTAGGCGAGAGAGACGCTTAGTTAGGACAGGGGATGTCAACCATTTTAGAATCACTTCTTTGGAGTGATTCCACTCTTAATCACCAGCATTCCAGTAGGCCAACTAAACAACAAACAGCAGTGGCAACAGTGGAATGAATGAGCTACGGCCTTCAGGTCAAGTTCTCTGGAGCATCTCTCTAGGAGCGCCTCCAAGAACACACCCTCCATCCCCTCGACTCCTGTTTAGAGCCTCTCGGAGTCCACACAAGGTTGTTTCCCAGCTGGCAAAGACCACACCCGCTCACTCTCCACCCACTCCACCCAGCATGAGGCATTTTCCAGCTGACAAAGTTCACTTACTCTCTCAGGAAGGTGTTATCACTTGTGGATAAACTAAAGGCAGTTACTCATCCCACACTTGGGATCAAAACAAAATCAGATTTATATATAACATAGCCAAAATTTCCACTACATTTTTCCTTTTCTTTAAAACAGTTTAAAAAACTCTCCTACTATGAGATAATAGTTCTTTTATTTTCAAATTATACCATTATGCCTCATCAGTTTGTATATTGTTGTTTACTCTTGTCCGAGATCACTTTCAATGAATTTGTCTGTTTTAGTGATTTTACACACTATCATTTCTATGTAAGTGTTGTTGTATGTGTGTAGGTATGCATGTGAATGTGTGAGCGTAGATGCATAAGTGTGGAGGCTGGAGTTTCATGTACATTATTTATATTTACATAATTGCTACTGTTCCATAAAATAACTATCTGATAAAAAATAAGTACAAATTTTGGGTAAGTCATTAGGAACTAGTAGTTATCAAAATATTTTTTACCTACAGTTTAGGATATGCAAAGTAATATAACATAACCCCACACATTACAAAGATAGACACTCGATCGGTGCTTCAACATAGTCTTAAATATTTTGATACAATAATCATGAGAAAAATACCTGTTCCTTTTTATATACCTTTGTCAGAAATATATGAAAAAGACAAAACAAATATTTGAGCATGTTTAGATATAATTTCCCTTGTAAAGGCAAGTTATCTTTTAGAAACATGTTCCATTTATATTCTGGTGAATGATTTAAAGGAAAGTTATGTCCCTTTCTTTTTAAAGCTCTGCAGGTAGATTTTATAGAGATATTTTTAATTAATAAATATCTTCACTACCAGTCTTGCTTACTGTCATGAAAGAGGTTGCACTTTTACTGTGGCATCACAGACATTTGTTTTCCTCTGATGTACCCACAGGATATTGACTGTGATAATTAGCTTCTCATACTTGGATGGTATTCTCGTTCTTGTCAGAAGTTGCTAGGAGCCAAGTTGTAGCAACAGATAATTAACGTCTAGTCTCTGGAACGCTGCGTGAGTGACTGAGAATAACTTAATGGGAATGTGTGCTTGGTGCCACAGGAAGGGACACGGCTGAGTTTCAAAACACCTTGAATGACTACACAGCATACAATTGTCCGTTGCCAAGCAGGGTAAATAGCGAATAGGCTCAGCCAGATGACAGTGTGAGGCCCAAGTCTTCTTTTATAACTAACATTTTGTTTTCACAGTTTTAATGAGGCTTCTGTTCAGTCAGTGGTGTTATGAAGATTAACCGGGTAAAATGTAGTTCTAATGAGAGAATTCTCAATTCGTCTCACATAAATATCACGACTGTGATTATGAGAGTGTGACATCAGCATTAGTATGTAAGAAATCCAAGCCTTTGTAATAGGACATTTTATTATACATTACACTGGTATATTGCAAAGGAAGCTCAAAAATTAAGGTGTGTACACACTTTTTCAACCAAATGATAAGAAAACATATATACATATTTAATACAATCAATTGAAGTATTCAAGTAAAATTTCAGTGTGTATAATGTTAAGTGTCATTCAATTGTTACAAACTATTATTATCTTAATGATACAAAATGTAAATAGTTCCTCCTAGTATTAACTTTCTGTGTTCTGACAATGCAGTGTGACAGCTACCTCACACTCTCACTGTCATAGAGTTCCCTTCCGTGATGGCCTGCATGCTCAAACTATAAGCCAAAGTCTTCGTTATTAAAAATATCTTTCCTCTAAGAATTCTGTATTTTATTATGTCATTTTCCTTATCTGCTAAAGTAATTGACATAGTGAATTCTTCCAGGTGTTATAGGTTTTTTTTGTTTTGTTTTGTTTTGTTTTTTACTATATTTTGTTTGTAAAAAGTATGGGGTTCTGTTGTGATGTTTCCACTCAAATGAAGCACATTTTCATTGTACACAGGGTTTCTCTTGCTCTTCTTCATCTCCACGCCCAACCGACATGTGTGAAGTAAGAGCTTTCATGTTTGCTCATTACCAAAATTCTCAAGATAAATACATATTGATTACAAATACAATTCAATAAATATCCAATGAATTTTGCTACTATTAATACATATAACATAGAATTAAGTTAAAATATGTAAAGCAAGGAAGAGGTAGAAAATAAAAAATTATGGTTACATGTAATATTATTACATCATTAATTTTGTAATTATTAAATCAAAAGCATTTTATCTGTTATGTAATAGAAAATTGTATCTATTTATAGATTATAGAAACCTAAAATGAGTTGCATTTGAAGTTAATTTGTTATCAACACACAAAAAATGGAAGCTAAGTAATTCAAGTATTGATCCTGTTGCAATGTTGCATAAACTATAGATTCATGTTTTTTCCTCTGTGTTGTCCAATGCTCACATTTCCTTCATAGAACCTCATTGGAAGCTAGCACTGTTACCATCTAAAGCTCTACAGCCCAGAGGGAGGAGAAGACATTGTGGCTTAACGTGAGGAAACTGAAGAAATTTTCCTTTCCATTCCCCCACACAACATCTTTAAAATTACGTAAAGTAGAATTTAGTCATATGACAGTACTCCCTGAAGCAAGGTATTTAATTGAAACTTGACATTGAATCTTCGATTACAATGACTGTCACTGAAATAGCTTTATTTCCAACAAAACAAAAGAGATTCCTCAAGAGACATCCTGGTGTGATGCAAATGTAGGCTGCAGCTGTGGGCTGACTGCAGGGCAACAGAATCTGGTACTTGCTACAAAAACAGACTTTCAGCAGGGCATGGTAGTGCATGCCTTTAATCCGAGCACTCAGGAGGCAGAGGCTGGTGGATCTCTGTGAGCTCAAGGTCAGCTTGGTCTCTAAAGGGAGTATAAGACAGCCAAGGCTACACAGAGAAACCCTCTCTTGAAAAACCAAAATAACAATAATAATAATGATGATGATGATGATGATGATGATGATGATGATGCACACTTTATTGCAGTTAATTATTAGTATGGCTTAATTATGTTTATTACTAGGCCTATAAATATTATTACAGCAGTATTTTCTAACCCACTAGCAATCAATCAAGACACAGACACTTGTTATATTTTAAAATAGCCTTACTTAACCTGCAGCAGGGCAGATTTGTATCCCCTAAATTACTTTCCATAGTGAAGCATGGGATACCTGCCCCAATCCCATGCCATCTGGTTCTAAATAATTTCTATCAAGCTACCTCCAATCCATAATCCCAAATACTTGTTAATTATACTCACATAGGCCAAATCTCCATCCACGCCAGCCATGTGCTTCTCCTCTACCGAACCAAGGGCACAGGCTTCTTCCTTCTCTCCTCTCTTCCAGCCTTTCCTACTTCCAAGATTCTCTCTGTCTCTCCAAACACAGGAACCTTAGGCACACCTATCCATTTTGCATTGTCCAGGTGTGATGGCCTTTTATTGGTCAGACATGGAAGGCTCTTAGGCAAGGTACAGGTGGGGCAGAGAGACAGCAAGTGGTAATTAGCATCAAAATACATCAGACCAAGCTCCATCATTTGCTTGTAGTACTTTGGTGTTAATTCACTTGCACAGTAAAAACATGCTGATAAGCTGTTTTCATGCTTAGATTAGAGAAAAGATAAGAGAGTCCTGAGTCCTTTTCAGAGAGACAAGAAAAGTAGCCATACATTGAGATTAGGACTTGTGAGAGGAATTTTGAAGATGATTTTTCTATATCAGATATCAGTTTAATTAAGTGAATTTCAACAACGGCAGTTGCCCATTTAAACTAAATTTGCAATGTAATTTTCTACAACATATTCCTTGTCATGTCAATGTAAATTCCAGTATGGTAGACATATCAGGAAATAATATTAAGAATAAGTTATATACTGTTTGAGTAGGTACTTAAGAACAGTAACACTTTCTTTTAATCTTGCCTTGCAACCTTTTTATATTGATCATATAGATAAAACTTGAATTTGATGAATTTAAATAAGTGCAACAATTTAGAGCCTTTCATTTTGCAATGTGAGGAATTGATTACAAATTTTGTGGCAAAGTAATTCATGTTACTTTTAAAAATCCCCTCATGTTATTTCTTTGCACAAAAGATTTATTAATGACCTAGATTCCTTATTACTGTATTATTAACCAGCTAAATCTACCGATCAATCGTACCATAAGTAAAATAATTTTATCATAGGTTTAAATAAATAAATGAATTAGAATTAAAATAGGAAAGGAGATACAAAATTGAAAAGAGGAGCTAAGGTTATAGTTTCATTTTGAAGCAGCCTGGTCCACAGGGACCCCCAACGTAAGTGTCACTCCACTCTTTTTCTAAGCAAAGCAAAGATAAAGATGATGATGTTATCTTGTCCTTTGAAATTAGTAGGGACATAGTTGTTTTAGACTCTCAAGCCTGGTTCTTGTTCATTCTTTACAAATTTGGGCCATTAAGTCAAAAGTGTGATGATATTTGATGAGAAGATCATTGGACCTACATAGGGTGTTAAAAATAATATTTTCTAAAAGTAATTGTAATTTTTAAATAATAGTTGACATCTATAAGCCTGTGTGTGAGTGTGTGTGTGTGTGTGTGTGTATGTATGTCTAGTTGTCAACCAAGTGATTTACCCTTGAGGCCAGAAGAGGATATCAGGGCATTTGGAGCTATAATTATTGGTGGTGGTAAGCACCTTGACCTGGGTAGTAGGAACCAAACTTTAGTTCTTTTCAATGTATTGGTATAATTTTAAAATAATTAATATAATAATAATTAATAATAATTGATAATAATAATTAATAATAATAATAATAAAATCATGGTTGCAATTCAAGTTAAAAAAGGAAGACCCTCTTGAGTCAAATCAAGTAGCAACACAGTTCTTCTGGTCAAAGCAGATTGAGGAAACAGGCACTAATTGAGAGCAGAAAAACTGGCCCCTTTAGATAACATTCCAGTGCTATTAGGAACATCTTGAGAAACTTAAGAAAAGCAGAGAAGAAAGGCATTCTTTATTTGATATTTCTGTTTCCTGGTCCCCTGTGTTTGTTGCTTTGTGCCTACAAAAACTAAGATACTGAAGTTGATACATGTTCCATATTTTATAGTTTTTAGAACTGTCTAGGAGGGAAAGGGAAGAAACCAACTAAGCCGTCAGATAGATTAAATAAGCAGTCAAAAGATATTAACTTGATAGGGCATTTTAAAAAACAGAAATAGGCAGTTCTTTACTGTAATTTTTTACAGTGGTTAGCATGTTAAGATAGAAAAATTCATATTATAATGAAAAATTGTCAAATCCAATGGGAAACCACTGGGGAGGAAATAACAACAGGAAATGTGGCAGATGGTGAGGAAAAGGGCACATTCTGTGCAGCAAGGCATGTTATGGGTAATTACACTGGTTTCTACTAAGTTTCAGAACCTAGAACTAAGCCTCGTATGTAAGTTCCTCAATGATATCCAATACATACTTTTCTTTGATAAAGTTACTCAAAATACCTCAAAAACCATCACCAAATATGAAACAAAATTCTAATATGAAAGCAACAGTAATTGCAGTGAAACACTGTATATCTTGAAACTATGGTATTTACTTCATGAATTTGAAGGAAAATATAATCAGTGTTGTAAATTAAATAACTTCTCTTCCCTAAAAATAATAACAATGTAAGTCATAATTTTTAATAGGAAAAACGTGGGAATTGGTAAGTAAATTGAAAGTAAGTAAAATATATAATCTTACATGTAAGATGAATATGTGGGCAAGTCTATGTTGGCAATATGATATGTAGCAAGGAAAGAGATAAAGTCACACACAGCTGCATGTAAAGACAAATGAACAGAATAAGACAATATTTTGCACAGCAGTTGCAAAACACATGGCCTGATCCCAACAGCAGGTCAGAGTAAGAGCTCTGATAATTTTCTCCCTTCACAAAAGATACAACAATAAAATCTTAAACCAAAGAAACTGAAATTAGAGCTGACTTTTCAGGATTTTTAACTGCCATCTTTTTTTTTTTTACACAGCTGTCCTAAATATATTTATTCAGGAAAAAAAATTAAATCCTAGAATTGCTGGTGGATTTTTTAGTGTTTAAGTTTGTACTATTTCCAAGCCTCCCCTTTTAACTGTAATTTCCATGTAAACAAAACATTTGGATGATTGGCCAAAATCCATCAGCCTGTCAGCGGAGCGAGGGGGTAAGGGTTCCTTCACAGGCTCAGTTCTCAAGGCATTCCATTATTTCATTGCTTTGGTCTTTGCTTGAGAGACTATATTTGGAAAGATGCCTTTATTTTAAAAGACCTAGAGCTTCCTGAATGTACATAGTATAATCAATGGAGCCAAACACAGAAATGTTGATCACCGCAGCTGCCTGCTAACTGAAGTGATGGATTGCAGTTGACAAAAGAATAAGTTAACCAAAGCTTAAAAGAAAGATCTAAAAGATGAGATGCCCATTTATGCCTTCAAAGGGATTTCACTTAGAAAGGAAGCTGGAGTATGTTGAAGGATGAGAGCTGCTTCTTTGCAATAACTCACTCTTATGGGGACCACCTGACCATACTAGGAGGAATGCCATAATCCGTTCTGAGGATATAGCTCCTAAAGATCCAATCTTGTTCTCTAGGCTCATAACCAGCCCACCATCTCTCACAGTGCCTCTATGAGGACCACATTTCTGAAATGCATGCCAAAGATAAATGGCATACAAAGCAAACATGCTCCTTGTGAAAGTACATTATCTATTTATTTATTTTTATGTTATTTTATTAATTTATTCTTCTTACATCTCAATGGTTATCCCATCCCTTGTATCCTCCCATTCTTCCCTCCCTCCCATTTTCCCCTTTGCCTTAGTTTCTTTTATCTGTGTTTTCCTTGCAAATAAAAAAGTAGAATATTTTAAAATAGCTTAAAGTCTTGAACCTAACCCAATTATTGTTAATATTCTGAAAAATTAAACAGCCAAATTGTGGTGGTGAACTATTTTTTTTCTAACTGTATATACAAAGAAAATTAAAACTATAAACCCATGGAAAATAGGCAGTGAGTGTTTATAGTGTAATTAGTTTTTGGTCTTAAAATTTGAAAATATTTGTATTAGTAGAACTTGCATTTACCCACAATTTGTTATTATTCAACTATTAAAAACATTGAAGTATTAGCTTATAAAGTTTGAAAATGTCACATGTTATTTGATTTTGATTCAATGTTTAGGAAATGTCTGACTACACATACATAAAAAAAAGAGGTTTCTTTGTTAGGGATTGTGTGAAATGGTAAGGTAGAGAAGGATTTAGAGAATCAGAAGACATGGTAAATTCTTGAAGAGGCTGATAAAAAAATCTTCAGGAATGGGAGGGTACAAGGGAGGGGATAACCACTGAGATGTAATATGAATAAATTAATAAAATTTAAAAAATAAAAATAATAAATAAAAATAATAAATAAATAAATAAATAAAATCTTCAAAGATTAAACATTCAAAAAACAATCTTCATACTGCTTTCCATTTCTTGCTAAATGAATTTCGAATATTTTGGGAGAAGTAAGTTAAGATTAATGGTGAACTGAACAGACAACGGAGCTAATTGACGAGTCTCAGATGAAGGGAAAACTGAGGCCAAATAAATGTGCTTTAAAATTCAAACCTATCTGAAGTACAAATCCTAATGTTTGAGGCTTGGGGAACACCTTGTACTTACAGCAGAATTTATCAACAGCAACTAGACGGCAAAAACTACTCTTCCTGTGTTTATATATGATGTTATACTACAGGTTTCAGACTAAAGGGTCATGTCATCCAAGAAGAACACGTTCCACATCCACCTTGTAAAATCTGAGAAAACGAAGATTTGTGGCCCCTGGTTCACTGCTGCCTCCCAATGCACACACCTTTATATACACAAGCTTTGTAGAAACGTGTCTAGTTTTTATTTTTAGGTTCTCTTCCCTTTTTTTTTAGAGGTTTCCTGAACTTTTCTATTTGTACTCTCCTCTCACCTGAAGAACTTTATATAAAGTTTTGACAGTATAAATCATAAAGACTTTATTTAAAATATTCTGTGCACATATATTTTATTATTGAAGATGAAAGTAAATCTTCACATCAGTATAATGCATATGCTTGTTTCTTATGACATAAAGAATGAGATATTGCCTAAACATATGATACTGTAGGATATACAAGATAATTAATATTTTTAAGTTCTTATTTCAGTTTCAAAGCTGAGAATACTGCCACATATAAATATGTAGTTTATGTAGTTCAATGTGGAAGAGGACTATTTCAGAAATCTCTGACAATTCTGCAATAATCACACACATAAATGTATGGAATGATTTATTTTCATAGAACCCTAATTGGCAACTCAAACAGGAATTTGCAGAAACAAAACACCCTATCCTCATATAATCCAAAGATATATTGATTTTATATTTATGATAAAGAATAGTAGCATAATTAAAGCTCTTTTTGGCAAGTAACTAAAGGATTACTTTTTTAACACAGTAAACTTTGCATATATACTAAAATACTGCAAGTCTTACTGTACAACAGTCAATCTTAGTGGTGGTGCTTTGATATCCTCAATTGGCACCAGGTAGCATGGCAACATTGTCTTTGCTGTGTGCTAGAACCGGGGCTACACTCTAGTCCCATAATGTATCACTTGCCAACTCTGTCAGAAACACCTCAGATTCACTACAATTAACTATTGAGTGTTGCAAATTACAATTTCTCTTGCAAATTTTTTCACTCTCCCCACACTCAATCATGTTACCTCACATGGTGTTGAATGAACATTTTGAGAATCGGTCCTCCAGGAGAATCATCTCTAATAATTTATAAGATGAGCTTAAGCATAATTACATATTAAGCCAGAACCCGGAAACAGCCTAAATGTCCCTCAGTTGAGAATGGATAAAGAAATTGTGGTACATTTACACTATGGAATACTACTCAGCTATTAAAAACAAACAAACAAACAAACAAAAAACAGGAAATCCAGAAATTTATGGACAAATGGATGGAATTAGAAATGATCATACTGGGTGAGTTAACCCAGAAGCAGAAAGACTCACATGATATAGGCACTTATAATTGGACACTAGCCCAAAAGGTATGTCCCATGAAAGTCTTCACTTCCCCGGAGGTTGGGACAGATGTGAGGACATCCTATTGGGACTCTAGGTAAGAGAAATTAGGAGATGGGGAAATAGAGAGATCTAGAGAATCTTAGAAACCTACAAGAAGAAGATCATAATGGGTGGATCAGGGCCTTAAGGTGTCTGCTCAAACTATTGCACTAACCAAGGAAAATATAAGTAATAAATACTGAACCCGAACTCTGATCTACCCAATGGACAGGATATTCTGCACAGTCATGTGAAGAGCAAGGACTAACTCTGACATAAACTCTGTTGCTCCATATTTGATGACCTCCCCTTGATGGAGAGCCCTGGTGTCACTCAAAGAAAGAATAGGCAGGCTACCAAGATGAGACTTGTAAGCCTATGACCATAAAGTGGGGGAGGAGATCCCTCTAGATCATGATCATGGGTCTAGGAGAGGGGAATAGGGTGAGGGTGGGAGGAAGGGAGGAATGAGAGAATGAGAGGATACAAGTGATGGGAGAACAATTGAGTTGTAATCTGAATAAATTAATTAATAAAAAAGAAAACATTTCAGCTACAAAAAAAAAAAAAAGGCAAGATCATACATGGAACTTAAAGGGACTTTGAATACGTACAGATCGTGCTCAAATAACAATTTCTAAAAACAAACCATCACAAAGAGATCCATTATTAAGCAACGCAAAGAGAGAAAGCAGTTGAATCAGTGTGTGGCAGGAATAGCAGCCAATATAGCCAATAGCTTTACAGATGTTAATTTTAAGAAGGAAAAGAGGTGAGAGCTGTGTTAGAATGAGCCAGGACTTGTTGGTAAATTCTGATTGGGTATTTTAATTAGGTTAGTTGAAATAATAAATTTTGACTGCTGGGCTTTGATGTTTTGAAAGTTGGAGCTTACTGATCAGTTTTAGGAGTAAATCAGGCACAACAAAATAGCTATATAAGCTTTAGGAATGTAATCTAATGATTTAGCAAATAAGAGTGAAGGAGAAGGGCAAAACCAGCTGGCAGGCACCATGTTTACTGTGCTCAGTGTTCTAGAGCCCTTAACAGCCTAGTTTTATCTATGTGTGTCACAGAGATACATATACACATATAAATGTAATATAATACTGTCATATATTTTTATGTTATATTTGCTAGTGTTGAATAATATGATTTTCTTTTCAAGTTTTGTCATGAATTTCTACGGGATGCCTGAATAAAAGAGTGGAATCCATTTTCTTTTCTCTTTGGGAGGATTTGTATAGGTGACAAAAAATATACAGCTGGAAATCAAACACTCCTCAGGAAACATTTTATAAGTCACCACATTTATTATTTATGTTACCCAGTTTAATTTAAGAATTTAGAATTTTAAAAAATGAATATATTAAGGAAGTTTTAATGAATAAGTTGATTAATTTAAGAGAAAATGGCTATTTTTTGTACAAAATACATTTGATATATATCTCATCACTTGACCATCGTATGTTGTCATGCTAAATTTTATAATTTTTAATATATATTTTACTATTATGAATCTGGTAGTTTAAATTGCTCTTGTGAGGATTTTTCCTTTATGTATATTCAATTTATTTCAGTTTAATGGGGATCATATTAGTTGATCCTGGAACCCTTAGATGACATTATAACTCTAAAAATGCATAATGGTATGATTTTTATTTTTTCTGGCCTCTCATAACTTTTGCAAGTATTAAATCAACTGTACTATACTTTTTTCCATATCTCATTCAGTTCTATAGTGTATTTTCATATATTTACACATATATTGTCATTAGAATACCTGGTTTTGTTTCTAATACTTTTCGGATTAATATAACAGAAAGTAGACAATTAAAAATTAAACCTATACCTCTTAAAATGGATTTCATAGTTTAGGAGGTCCTTTCTGTCCTTTGCCATCACTGACAGAATTCCTTCCTAATGATCTGGGAGCTTCATGTACTGGCATTCAGAAGGCAGTGATCCTTATGTGGCCTGGCAGCCTCTGACTGCTAAACCAGCTGGCACCCAATGGGACATGAAGAATGTCACTCTCCGTGGCCCTGGCAACCTGATTTGCCTTTCCCTGCTGTTACTTCTGACACTCTGGTTTTTTTGTTGAGTTTCTGGTGGAGATACAACACAGTATATATAAGTATAGTAATGCCAATGTTTCATTAACTGTCAATTGAGAGAACATGTTAATAGTAGTCAAATTAAAGAACTTTATAAGTTTCTGAGCTGTCTAAGGTAAAGAAGAAAGAATACTTGCTCAAACACAGAATCTATGTAACAACTCGTGAGAACATGAATGTGAGACAGAGCAAGGACAAGTGTGCATTTAAGAGGTTAGAGAGAGCAGAAGAAACAAAAGCAATGCAATTATAGCATAATTTTAAAGAGTAAAAACTAACAAAGACAACACTGAACAATTCATCAGGATTTTTTTTTTGGCAGACTTCCTGGATCCCTAAGAAATGCTGTTTTTATGGTTCTGTGTATTTAGTAGTAACAAGTGTTTGGTCTGCAGGCACAAGCATAGCACCAATTGAAATTTTGCAGTAGAGACCTGAGAGTGACTTTTAAACCAAAAACTGGTTTTAGTGCAGAATGTCTTACTTGCAAATGGTATAGGTGAGGGAGGCATCCAAAGCCTAAACCTTAATTTTAGACAGAGATAAAAAAAATCTTTAATATTAAACTAACAGCACATTGCAATCAGAAGGATAACGCCATATAGCTGACAATTTCCCCTCTTCCCCTGTATCTCTGTAGCTCTAGAAGGCATTCCTTTGTCTGATAATTATATTTTAACTGCCTCATTATAAGCTTTTGAAAAGTTTTGTTTTAACATATCTCTAGATTTTGATCTAACTCTGGCATTCTTTTTAGTTTATATGCTTCCATTCACTTAAAGTATCCAAAAGTAATTTTTAATTTGGCAAGTTACTTCTGTCTGGCCCTATCAGTTACTAATAAAGAAAAATGTTCAAAATAAGGTATAGGATAGCACTTGGAAATAGACTTTTTTCTGCTTTTCTTAAAATCAATCTGTGACTAGCTTAATCTAAATTCAAACAATAGATTTTATAAGAAAAATATATTTACAGATATGCTAATATATATCTTCCACATAGCTCCATTGCCTTTTCTCATTATACTACCCCTTTGAAGACAGATAATCTTCCTTGGTTAGTTACTGATTATCTTCACTATTGCTGTATTACTGTAAAGAGACACCATGGCCATGCCAACGTTTATAAAAGAAGTAAGCATCTAATTGAGGACTTAGACACAGTCTCAGAAGCTTAGTTCATGACCATCATGGCCAGAAACATAGCAGCATACCTGAAAATTCAATGATACCCTTTTTACTCTATATCCACAACCACATGGCCTAAGTTCCAAGAGCTTCTGCTTTCTAAGGGGGAACCTGAGCCAGTCCTTGAGTTACATTTGCATAAGCGTTGAGTTGCTCATGGTTTCCTTTCCTGCTTAAGCTTTCCTTTAATTCCTTTTCAAAAGTTGGAGGATCACTGAGTGTGGTCTTGCTCTTAGAGCTCCAAGCCCTTTATTCCAGTTTGAAGGAGGCTTTCCTTTAATTAAACTTCCTTAACTCTTTGAGCACAGGACTTGGCTCCTTTTCTTCTCAAACTTCATTTTGTATTTCTCTTAGCCTCACTTTCCCCTTTTACCGTAGATTAATCCTAGGATTACTACGTTACATAATCAATATTCTTCAAACTCTTTGATTTAGCTTTAGACAGAGTTTTAGAACAAGAGCAAAACATACCTATGTTCTTTCCCAAAATATCCAGAGAGTGGTCTTAGGACACTTAATCCTATTCGCTCTGGACCCTCTTGCACTATTGTCTGCTGTGCTTCTACTAGGATGGCCCATTAAGCCCCAACTTAGGGAGATCACCGGCTTTTCTAGTCCAAAGTCTCAATTCTCCTATGTCCCACCAAACAACACCATGGTTAGGCCTGTCACAGAAGTATCCACTTCGCGGTATACTTGTTTTAGTAACTGGTCTATGGTGAAGAGACACCATGATGACCAAGACCAAAGCAACTCTTACAAAACCAAACTGAAGGCCCAAATTGAGCCTCATCAGATATCTGCTGTTCACCTCATGATGTTAAAATCTCCCACCTGAAGGACAGCTCAGGAAAAGGCCTGACCTAGGCCTGACCTCCAAAAGTCGTCAGTTCCAGGAAAGACCCCACCAGGAGTGAGGGAGCCAATTAGAGAAAAGCAAAGCTAGGAAAAAGCCACAAAAGCATGGAAAAATCTTATCCCAAGCCTGGCCATTTCTTATGGTTTGGTAACTCATTTTGTGGTTAAGTGTACAGGCCACAAGAACGCTGTCTGCTGGCCACCTGGACATGGGCCAATCAAATCCATCCTATGTAACTGCCTTGTTGCCCATCAATCATGTTTAAACTTACCTAAGTCTTGCTGGAATTGCCCCTCTTTACCCATATTAAGGCCTGAGAGCTGACATCCATGGTCACCTGTTGGAGGATGGTCTGATGTATTTTGGTGCTAATTATTGTTTGCTGACTCTGCTCCACCTTGTAAATTGCCTAAAAGCCTAACCAGTTTGACCAATAAAAGGCCATCACACCTGGGCAGAGCAAATCAGATAGGAGACATGGCTAAGGTTCCCAGGCTTGGGGATACAGAAGAAATCTTGGGAGGAGGGAGACCAGAGGAGAGACAGGAGAAAGGGCTGCACCATGGGTTAGGTGAAGGAGAAGCACATGTCAGGACTGGATGGAGATTTGGCCCAGATGATAATAATGAACAAGTATTTGTGATGATAGATGGGAGGTAGCTCCCTAGGAATTATTAGAAGCGGATGGGATCAGAAAAGTTTAGGGTTCTGGAGAGATGGCATAGAGGTTAAGAGCATTGTCTGCTCTTCCAGAGTTTCTGAGTTCAATTCTCAGCAACCACATGGTAGCTCACAACCATCTAAAATTAGATCCGATGCCCTCTTCCAGGCATGCAGGTGAACACACAGGCAGAGCATTGTATACATAATAATAAATAAATCTTTTTTAAAAAGAAGTAGTTTTGGGGGATGAATATCTGCCCTGCCCCAGGTTAACTTAGGTTATTTTAAAATATAACAGGTGTCTCTGTCTTGATTTATTGCTAGTGTGTTAGAAAATACTTCCGTAATAATAATTATAGACCTAATAATAAGCATTATTAGGCCATACTGGTAAACTAACCACAACAGTTGCCATTTTGTAAAGCGGCTGACCCTTGTATGCAGGATTCTTATTTTCTCCAAACAAAAACACTCTTGCCTATTGTGTGTGATCTACAAGCAGCAATTTCAGACTTAATGCAAACAAGCAAATAAACATTTAACTGGGGTCTTGTTTAGGTTTAGAGGTTTACTCCATGATCATCATAGTGGGAAGCAGATGGACTGCACCCTGGAGCAGTAACTGAGAGCTTTACATCCTCATATGCAGGCAGCGGAATTTGGGGTTAGAGAGTTTGTTGTTGTTGTTGTTGTTGTTGTTGTTGTTGTTTTTGTTGTTGTTTTCCCTTGCTTTGTTTCAGTATTTCTTCATGGTACCCTTTCTCCTCTTTTTGGGAATGACACTGTATATTCTGTAATATTTGATATTATTATATATTGTGACTCTGTCATCTGCTTTCTACTTTTATTTTTCTTTGCAGTTGTAGTTATGAGATTGCCTTGAGTCTCAGAAGAGACTTTGGATTTCGAACTTTTAAACTGTCTTGAGACTGTGAAATATGAAAGAGCCTGGGGAATTTTGAAGTAGAACTGACTGCACTTTGCAGTTTTGTATGGCTATCAGCCTAAAGGGCCAATGAGTGGACTGTGCTGGATTGATGAAAATGGCCCTAAATTGGTTCACAGGTTTGTATATTTGGTCCCTACTAACTGGAAGTGAAACTGTATGGGAGCAATTAGGAGTTGATACCTTGTTCAAGGCAGTGTGTCACTGGAGGTGGACCTTGAAGTTTCAAAAACCTAATCCAGGCACAGGAAGATGCCCCCCCCCACCTCTCTCTCCTTTCACTCTCTCTCACTCTTGCTCTCTGTGTTCACTGTCTGTGGATCAGAATGTAAGCCTGCGTGCCTGCCTGCCTATTTGTCACCATGTTTCCTATCAGGATGACAAGGGATCAATAAAAGTGTGAATAAGCCCACAATCAGGTGCTTTCTTTTGTAAGAGTTGCCTTGGTCATGGTGTCTATTAACAGTAATTGAACAGTAACCAAGGCACTGATGAAATCATCTTTGAAGCATCATTAATACTTTCCTTATGAAACTGAATCCAGATGAAATTTAACTATAATTTTTATTTCATTGAATTCTATCATTAGGGTTTATAATCACTTTAGGACTTCTTTCTTATGACAGTTCACTGTTGTCCTCTATGTCAACTTCATTCTATACTCTTTTACATCGCTTACATATACCTTGATTTATCCTGTTAAATATAGTTTTAAACTATGCTTGAACTATGTAAATCCAAGACTATTGACTATTCTAAGTCTGCTATAGAAACTGTAATTTTATATTTACAGACTGCCTTAAGTCTCAATATAAATACACATTAATAAAAGAGCTTAGCATGGGCATGACCCTGACATAATTCACCAGCACTGAAATAAAAAACAAGTCAAACAAACATAATAGGATCATCTGAAATGCAATTAAAATACTAAAGTGTTAAATGCTATATTGCTGCCTTAAAGTGTATTTTCATAAATTAAAACAATGCTTCTTACAAGTATGGTTCATGTACAAGTGAATATGTAGAGGTGTTTGTTCATTATATGTATGTCTATAATCAATGAAATGGTTAATAATTTTCTGGTTTATGCTCTTGTCTTTTAGAATTGTAGTACTCTTTGGCCCCCATTTGTCATAGGCACATGAAGCTCAACCTTACTCATATCTTTAAATTTCATCTACTTTTTTAATTTGGGTATTAGCAAATGATTTTAATGTTACAAGGATGTCTCAAAAATATTTTCAATTATAGTATTTTAATTTTTGTCAAACACAGTAGCAAGGTCCATGTTAGGTTTTAAAATCTTCAGGAAAACTATTCTTGTTTTAATGATACAATTCATTTGACTGTTAGTGAGGATAGGTTTCATTTGTTTACATTTGCATTTCTGATTCAATAAATGGCTTAACATTAGTGTCTTGTTTCTTTGAACCTCTCCATAGAAAGAGTAGTAGATGAGCCCAACTGCTCTTACTGTTCTCCAAGCTAACCTATTTCTTTTACGTAGAACTGGCAACAAATTAGGTATGCCAATTCTAAGTTGCCCAATGTTGTTCAGTTCTACTAATTTTCCAGAAAAAATGTTGTTTTCATATTTTACTGAATTTTTTTCAATATAGAAGAATGCATAGTTCAAGTTTTAGTAGGAAGCCTTAGGGGCCTGACCTTGGGTTTCTCCTTTCAGTTAACTGGCATTATTTCCAGATTCTATTTTCAAGATGCAACAGAAGGGAAGGGTGATGTACATGGCTCCCAGTCTGGTTCCCCATTCCTGGCAGATCTTCATCTTCCAGCACTGATGTTCCTTGATTAAGTGGGGCTTTTCCCCCCCCGAACATTGTTTCCAGGTTCTTTGGCATTAACCCAAGCATTGGAGCCAATATCCTGTGCTGAGCATCACTTTTGTCTGCCAGCATTGCCTCGGGGCTGTGTTTTCTTTGCCCTTACTTGCAGCCATGTACCTGTGGCAGTCCCCACTCTACACAGTGGTTCTTGCCGTCACTTGCTCTTCCTGTTCTTCTATTGATTAGCAGCGATCTGCAATCTCACTCTTGGAAACATTTCTGAAATGATGTTACAGAGGGGGGATCTCTGATGACCAGAGGTCTGAAACTTGGAACTATTTTTTATTGGTGCTGATAGAAAATAAAGATAATGATTGTTTTGATTCTTTTGCTACAGGCAAACTTTATCTAGATGTCAATTCATAAAAAAACAACAGTGTGGCATTGCTCATAAGAATTGCCATAGGAGCTTGTTAAGACTAAAAATACCAATTCATTAAGTAACCATTTATTGTAAGCAAATCTCTATTACAGACAACTTGGCACCTGAAAGCAACTGTCATTCTGAACCAGAAATTTCTGAAATCCAGTTACACAGTATGTATCATTCACAGTAGCTGATATTAAGTAGTGATAAAGTTGGCATGCAGATTGTCTGTGAAACAGTGAACCATCTGAAACTATTTAGTACACTACAATCTCTTGTTACATAGATAAATTAAATGGAAAAATTAAAATATATTCCTTTTAGTAAATACTATGAAAATAATATAGGAGAAATTTATGGAAAGAAATTAAAGAACTAAATGGGTCTGATAGAGTTGTCTCTGCTATTACCAATAACTGCTGCTCTTCCCTTGAGCCCTATTTTGTTCCTCACACTCCCATGAGGCAGTTCAGAAGCACTATATCTCAAGGTCTAAAATATCTGTTAATCTCTTTAGGACTCAATGTGCACAAGGTATTAACATGCACCAAAACACACACACACACACACACACACACACACACACACACACACACACATACACACACACTTAAATGTAAAATAACTTTTCAAACCAAAAAAGAATTAATTTGACATTTAAATAGTTATATACTGTACTGAAAATTTAAACATCAAATAAAATATCATAAAGAAAATGTTTTAGATCATAATACACATTCATTCATTTTGTTATTAATTTTCCTCCTCAATGGGACTATCTGTGGCTACAGTTTATCTGTACTTTACAACTAAATGGTAAACACAAATTTTACACTATCATGCCGTATTTTTGAAAATATTCAGATGTATCACCTTATTATACTAAACATTTTATCTGTAAACTGGGACTGGTGGCAGATGCCTTTAATCCCAGCACTTGGGAGGCAGAGACAGTCGGATCTCTGTAAGTTTGAAGCAAAGTGAGTCCAGGGAAGGCAGAAATGTTACACAGAGAAACCTGTCTAGAAATACCAATAATGACAATGACAATGACGATGATGATGAAAGAAGAAGAAGAAGAAGAAGAAGAAGAAGAAGAAGAAGAAGAAGAAGAAATTTTAATAGTAAGAAAAGAAAAGGAAAATATATTTCAAACATGGAAAAGAATGTTCCTTTTTGTTTGTTTTCAAGCTGTACATTGTGAACAAGAAAGTTCTCTCTTAACATTATAAAAATCATTAATTCATTCCCAACTAATGTACCTATTCTTTTTACAATAGTAAGACACACACACATAAATGTTCTCATAGAAAATACTGTTTCTGACATTCTTAATGTGGCAGAGTTTAGAAAACTAGAAATTTCTATAGACCAAACTGTTCTGTATTTTATAGTATATTTAATATTTTTGTTAATGTTTAAATTTATATTAAAAATCAGTTTTCATATATGAGTTTTTATGAAGTAGTAGAAATTCATATATATCATCCTGCATGTATGTGCCAGAAAACGTAGAAAGAATGCAATAAATTATTTCCTAAGTTATTTCACAAGTCTTGCAAAGCATAAGATTGATAGTATTGCCATTTTTATTTTTTTGGCTGTTACCACTGAGAAGCCAGATAAGTGTTGAGTGATTTGTCAAGCTTTCAGAGTAAATATCATGTGCTGTGTTCATAAAGTCTGTTATCCATAGACATAGGCTGTAGCAGCCCAAGCATGAAATAGCTAATCATCCTTGAAATAGTAGATGTCCCATTCGAAATACATTCATCTTGTTAAAAAATTAAATTTAACATAAGGTAATTTAACTTGTATCCAATCCAATTTACAGAAAACAGTTTATGCTTTTCTTCATTCAAAAATTTAGAGTTCAAATTTAAGACTAAGGCTTTCCTATTTGTACAGCATTTCTATTATATGTATGTGAGAGAAAGAAAGATAGGGTGGGCAAAGAGAGAGCATTGGAGAACAAATAATAATAAGAAAGATAATAAGTATTGATGTTACTCAGTTGTATTTTGAGTTTAAACTTGTATAGTCTAATTCAATTCACAAACAAATATAAAGAAAATGTCTGAAAATGAAACTTTTATATTTCTTACAGTTCTACCAAGGTAATTTTAGGATAACTTGACTTCTACTCAGATATATGCTTATTTAGCAGAGGTTTTTATGTCTTCGGTCACATGTAATACCTCTACAATAATTGTGTTCTTATTAGAAACATAAGCTTTTAGTAAAAATAGTAAATTCTATTCATTGTCCTGTTTGAATTCATGATCAGGGTTCCCTAATGAAACTATATTTTACACACACACATGAGCTTATATTCAAATGAAGGCTATTGCAGGTTACTTTTGTATTTCTACTTTTCTATATTACCCTACAGGGATCATTGCATTAACTCATTTTTTTTCTTTCATATGTCACACAATGATGATCTATTTTTTCAAGCAAGATAAGGTTCATTCTATTCCTGATTTTTGAGAGATACCTATATTATTTTATAGCTCTAGTTTTTGAATCAAACAAACAAGAACCTAATAATTTTCTAAGGAAACCTTCAACAGGAGTAAGAGGAGGAACTCTTGATGATTTTACATTAGTAAAGAGCCAGAAACACTGAATTACACCATCCCCCCAAAATGGCATATAGAGTATAGGGAAAATAAAAGGAAGGAGAGAGGAGGATTAAATAAAACTATTTTTTACATGTATAAAATGATGAACCATGAAACATCCTATAACATGTACTCATCACTTTCATCTTTTTTTGCAACTTCATTATTTACATTTTTTGCTTCATCTTGTTCTTTAAAGTCCTGTTTCAAGCTGTCCAAAGGCATCATAGTCCTGGCACTGACTGATTTACTCATTTGTAAAGATATAAGATGTAAGGTCTTGATATATATTTTATATTTTTTTTCATGTTGGACTAATGTCCACAGTCAGATTTGCATAAAATAACTCATCATAAAGAGACTAGAGTTTATGCAATATTACAAATACATTGATGAAGATTTGACTTATGCTAGTGGTATCTCAGATTACAGAGAGATGCTTATGTGTAGAACAGATACTTCTATTTATGTGCAATATTGCTTTTATTTAGGTGTAATCCAATAGACTGATATTTATTTGTGATCATTTAAAATGACAAATATACTGTTTTGAGGCATTTAATGCTCTTAAATTTTAATGTGATATACAATAATTCAATTGGATAGATGCTCACTGAGACCGAGGTAAAATCTCCTGAGCAACTGTATTACTCAAAGGCTATATTACTTCTACTAAATGCCGCATTTTCCCATTGTTAATACGGGTTAGAAATGTGACATATTTCTTCATCTTAAGCAATAAAAGCAATTGGCCTGAACCAATTACAATATGTCTAACTTATTACCCATATCTTGAAGAACCGTAGGTTTAGTAGCTTAAACTTCTGACACACTTGCATATGGGTTTTATTTAAGTAAAACATAACTACCTACAAATAGAAAATTATTACTCCAAATATAAATTCCAATGTTCTAAAGTCCATTCAACAAGCCTACACTTAATTAGTAATACGTCCCGTACTTGTTATGGTCATATTCATCTCTACAGTGAGATGTCTGATTATCACTTATGTTGCTGTGGAGATTAGGTCATGAAGACCTAAATAAAACAAAATGTATGTACCCACATGACACTGGAAGACAGCTACAGCTACTCTCTACTGTGACCTCAATAAAAGAAATATGTCATGAGTTTTCTAAACACCATGATGTAGCTTTTGTCATCATTTTACTTGGCTTTTGTATGAGACTGAAAAGATTTTTAACAGTGGTGAAATCACGGAAGAGTGTCAGTGACCCACTTTAATTCGGACTTTTGTCAAAGGAAAACATGAATACAGATCTTAGTTTTGTGGTATTTGGTTTTGTATATGCATTTGATTACTATTGATAATCAAAACCTAATCTTCTCTACCATTTAAACCATAATCAACATTATTGTTAGATGAATTTTGCTGCACAGAACAAATTAGTTGCACAAAGCAATGATTCAAAGGGAGAAAAAGACATTATCCTCATGGGATGACACAGAAAACTGACCATTATTGTGGTTACATTTCAAACTGAGCTAACAATTGTACTCATTAAAAATACTGTGAGATCAGTGTGTATCTATAATATATGTATTTAAATTTTATTCAAATTTATCCATATAAAATCAGTGACTCTATTTAAAAATTATTATTACCACAGTTAACTATGTGTTTTGGTATAGTGTCTTTAGGTATAATTATTCCTTAAATAGTGGTGAACTCATGTATACTGAACTACTGCTGTTATTGTGTTTATATTTTTTATTTGTATGGTTTATGCTGTATTTTGTTTTGTATATTTATTTTCATTTGTTGCTTTTTTTGTTTGTTGTTGGGTGGAAATAATCTTACAATTTATCCCAGACTGGCTTTCTCTCAGACACCTCATTTCCCCCAGTGATGGGTTAACAGACATCATGTCCTCCTATATACAGAAGGTTTATTGTTTTGTAATGATAAAGTAACCAAGAATAGCAGATGATGAAGTCCCTGATTCACAACTGGAACTTGTACAATACACCCCTTACACATAAAACTCACAGAACCTCACTCCAGCAGGGCAGGAAGATTGACATGAAAGAAGGGGAAAATGATAATAAGACAGAGGACTAGGGGATCTGTTGTGAGATGCTGCCGTCTAAATTTAACACAGAAGCTACATGCATGAAGTCTCAGCAACATGGCTGCATAAACAAGAACTGAGCCATGGCAACTGTAGATAAGATATCAAGGCAAATAGGAGAAATCTCACTGAGCCCCAGCCAGTGATGAATAACAACAGGAAATTAACGACAGATGAGAGAGGGAGATCCTGAAAATAAATACATATATGCAGTAAAGTTCAAACTTATCAGCCATTCCCAATTATATAAATGCTACCCCAAATGTCTCTGTCTCCAAATATGGAGAGCCAGTAACATTGTTCTGGATCTAGCATTGAGAATTATTAGAAATGAAAACCCTGACACTGTAGAAACAACTTAGGGATGAGTTTTGTATTGACCAAAGTAAATGAAAAAAAGTACACAAGTGAAGAATTTATTGGAAAGATGTAGGGAAACTCTTGACAATATTAATGAGAGAACTTTGTTTTATGGTATAATTGTATGTGTTTGTGTGTCGGGGGGGGGAGAGAAATGAGAGAGAGAGAGAGAGAGAGAGAGAGAGAGAGAGAGAGAGAGATTAAGAGAATGACAGAAATACATATGCATATTTGAGATTATAGATTAGCGAAGTCATTTGAAATTACAGGTTTTCATAAGAAATTTAACCCAGTCTTCACTCATTGGAAGAGCTGAAAGAATGCCATTTTCTATATCACTAAAGAGGAAAGAGAAAAGGATGTAGGACACAAAGACCAGACCTCCCCTTCCCCCACCTCGCCCTGGAGAGAATGATGAAAAAATGGGGAGATACATAAGGCAAAGGGCAGATTACTGAGCATTATCAAGAGCCTGGTTTTACTGGAGAGCAGCAGACAATAGCAGTATGTTTGATAACACCTTAAGGAATCTGAAAGGAGAATTTATGCGGACATAAGGTTTAATACAGTTGATAGAACGGTTAATCTTGTGTTTTATAGAGATGTACCATCACCTGTTGTACTTGTCACAGTAAAGTTTGAGCAGACCTTTCTTGTGCATAAAAAGATGGAATGGATATAAAGAATTACTACAACTAATAAAATAAAAGAAAATCCATGATAAAAGAACAGGAAATAGAATGAAGGGCATTATTTTACAATTAACCCACTGATTTTGAAGCTACTGCAACCAAGAAAACAAACAAACAAACAAAAAAAAAAAACTATTCCATTTATTCATTCATTCATTATTTACAATTGAACTGACTAAAGACTATATTTTTTCATTGTGGGTAAGATTTTATTTTATTTTTAAGGAACACTAATGATTTATTAAAGCCAATATATTCACAGGACATTGAAAAGAACCAGAAGAGCAAAAGGGCTATTTTCAGGGAGAAGAAAGCTAGGAGAGTTTCTGGGTTGAAATCAGGTTCCGGGGGCCGGAGAGGCGCAACAGAACTGGGGGCTGTCTGAATAGCTTATCTAAGGAACACTCCATTGTAGAGAGTGGGTGGTGGGTTCATTGTTTAAGGAGGTAGACCCTCTGAATGAAGAGTGAGATGTGTGAAAGGCACGCCAAATCTGCTGATGTGGCGAACACAGAATTCACAGCTTCCCTCACCTGTGATGGCTGGACGACTGCTGCCATATCTGGCTCCAACAAAAGAGGTGCTACAGAATTTACCGGTGGTTTCTGTGCTCTCCGCTGGTGGACAAGCTAGTTCTGGCTCCAGAGTGACTGGTTTCACTGCTGGGTTAACACGCTTCAAGTTCTGGATCTGCGGATGTGTGGCTACCCAGATGAGATTCTTCCTTATCCTTGCTCTCTGACTCAATTGCTCCTTTTCCCTACAAACAGGCAAGGGGAGTATGGGCACAAATAATAATATCCGATTAGGGCTTCAGCTTTTTCAGAATGGGCAGGCATGGTGACTGGCAAAATTCCTCCCGTTTTTTTTTTTTTTTTTTGTTTTTTTTTTTTGTCCATCCATTTCTTCATCAACTTCATCATCTTCGCAATAAGGGCGGAAGCGTTCATTTATTTATTTTTTTGGACAGCAAGTCCAGTCCCTGCTGAGTGTTGTTAAACCTTCAGTATGTGTACAGGAAGAGAGGAACAAAAGAGGGGTGCCCATCCTGCAGGGAAGGCACCAGCGTTTCCACCATGTGTGCACTGACGCAGGACTCTTTACAGGGATCCTTCATGTCGTTGGGGGCACACACATTCTCACGCTTATCAATGTGGCTCTGGCCCTGGCTGCCCTGGGTCGTCTGTTTCCTTCCAGGCAAACGGCCAGAGGTGCTGGAGCCAGCATGACCCCTGCATCTCCAGATACCATCATGGTCTTCACTCTTATCTTTCTTCAGGTCTGACACTGGAGAAGTCTGAAGATAGCAAGAAAATATTTTTGCACTCTCTAGGGTCTCAAAAGAAACGAGCCTGCTGGGGTGGCTCTAAACAGTTGGCTGCCTGGTTATCAGGGTTCTGCCTTCCGTTTCATCCTATTGTCAAGGAACTGAGGTCACTTCCTGGAGGTACCTTTACTGTGCCATGGTTACACAGGGCTTTTACATAGGGGTCCTAGGTCCTTTCTCATTTCCCAGATGCACAACTAGAAAGAGTTACACCGGTGCTTCCCATTCCACTGGTGCCAAGAATGTCCAGTCAGCACCCTAGTTTTGTAATCTGAGTCTGTACTGTTGAACAAGATCTGTAACCCTAATCCTAATCTCAATCCAATTTACTCTAGCCTACCTTAAGCCCAAATATGTTGTCTTGCTTTTATGTTGCCACCTTCTGGGTGCCCTGTGCAGAAGGTGATCACATGCATACCAGTGCAAGACACTAGCCCCTCAATGTCAGTGTTTCTGTATAAAAATTTTCTTTCCTAGAACTAGTTCCCACCCTTTAGATAATCATAGAGCTCATAGCGAGGGTTGTAGCTCTCAGCAAACAGCTCCCTCAAACATGTTACACCAGCTGACAAGATAGAAGCTGTTCCCCAGGGATTTTATTTTTAATACACACACACACACACACACACACACACACACACAGCTACCCATATCACAGGCATGCATGGGTATATCTGTGTGTATATTAAGACGAGGTTATAAAATTCTCTAGACTTACAAGTAATTTTTGATCTGTCCAATGTGTCTTCTGAGAACTCTTTCTGCTGGTCAGAAAAAGCAGTTGCTGCATTAACTGTTTTTTGGGGGGTTTTTTTTGTATTTTATTTTACAATTTTTATTAACTATTTTTACATATACATTTATATTATTACACATATATACAACAAACTACCTACAGGAAGAAGAGCCATGAGACAATCAGGAATTGTATGTTTTGGCTATATGTGTTTGACAGGCTTGAAGAAAACAATTTTCCTACATTGGTGTGTCTAAAAGTTTGAATGTAAACCACTATCTATCATATCTTATCATTATCAACTTAAAACATCTATCTAGACCTAAAATATTGTAGCCCATAAACAATTAAGCTTAATTGTAAAACTGAAGTATCTGGTTTCCAACCTCATCAAAAACTTGAGAAGGAATAAAATTAATTAACTGTCAGGGCAGTAAGCTTCAAGAGGGCAGAGAGAGATCCAAGCTGGAAGCTGCACCAAGGATGACATCTGTGGAATGTGGCCTGCTCAGGTCTGCTCAGCCTGTCTGCTCTGTGTTCTAGCTGCATCGGGCCATGAGACTTCAGATGGCAGAGAGAGATCAGAGCCCAAAGCTGCTGGCAGGATGACAGTTAATGTGGAGTGTGGCCGGCACCTGGACTCAGCTCTGTCTGTATGCTCCATGTGCACAGATGGGCCAGGCTGGTGAGTAGCTGAGGGGCTAATGTTCTGGTATTCTACAGGCCTTTTCAAGATGGGAGGAGGATTCTGCCTATCTGCCTGTGACCCAGATGGGCTAGGCAGGTAAGCAGCTGGCAGGCTGAGAGAGATCTGAGCCTGAAGCTGCTCGCAGGATGATTTTAAAGAAAATCTAAACCAAGACCATTGAGATGGCACGGCAGGTAAAGACAGAGAGACAGAGAGACAGAGAGACAGAGAGAGACAGACCCAGACCCATATACAGACACAGACATAGACACAGACACAGACACAGACATAGACACAGACACAGAGACAAACACATAGATAAAATTTTAAATCTCTTAAAAATTATTATTATTATTATTATTATTATTATTATTATTATTAATTCACATTATATCCAGATTGCAATCTCCTCTCTCTTATCTTCCTGTTCCCACCCTCCCTCCCATTTCCATTCTCCTCCCCTCCCCTAGACCTCTGACAGGTGGAGTCCATCTTCTCCCACAGCCTATCCGGTCTCCTCTGGATAGCCTGCATCCCTAAGGGGCAGTGATCAAACCATTGGCACCAGAATTCTTGTCAGAGCTAGTCCCTGTCTTCTTCGTTCCTCCTGTAGAGAATGAGCTGTCCATTGACTACATCTGAACAAGGGGTCTAAGTCTTCTGCTTTCAATGTCCTTGGTTGGTGCAGACCAGATCCACTAGCCTTGATAGTCTCCTTGTGGAGCTCCTGACAACTCCTCTCCTCCTCCACTCCCCATCCCTCAACTCTTCTATACAATTTGCAGCTCTTCAGCCAGAGTCCAGCTGCATGAGCCATTATCTGTCCTGATCCCCCACTGGGTGGAATCTCTCAGAGGACATCTATGATGGGCTAATATCCACTTATAAGTGAGTATATATCATGAGTGTCATCCTGGGTCTGGGTTATCTCATTCAGGATGATTATTTCTAATTCCATGCATTTGCCTGCAAATTTCAAGATTTTGTTTTTGATAGCTGAATAATATGCTCATAGCAGTTTTATTTATTATAAAACCTAGATGTCCCATAAAAGAATGGATAAAGAAACTCTAGTACATTTATATGATGCGAAGTTTTAAATCTTAATTAAAATTCCATTACTATTCTATAAAATATGATTGTATAAATATGACAAGGAATGTACTATATATTAATTTATTGATGTACTATTTTAGCAGGATTTTTCTTTTTATAAACATTTCACTCAGGAATGTATAAAATTGTATTTACTTCCATAGTATTTTTGTTCTTGTTAGCATCTAAATGTTTTACTAGTGTTTTTTCTTGATTGTCATAATACTATAAATGGATGAGATTTTAGTGGTTTAAGCAAATTCACCTCCTTCAGTATTTAGATATTCCATATTCCTGCTAATTTTATTGTGTTCTTGGAGGAAAATATGTATCAGTTTTCCTGAATAGCCAAACCATTTGAGATTTATTTTTCATGGAAATTATTCTGCCTTTGTACCATTTGTTTCCTAAACAACTACATTGTAACATATGTAAGTATACCATTGAATTTTTAAGTGTTCATAAACATTGCCCACAGTGTTATTAATTAAGGTTTTGCATAATTCTGTGAAATTTGTGTGGGTTGCTTATTTTCAGTCCAACTTTTTTCAAGAAAATTATAGCTAGAAAAGACTGTTCTTTGTGTATCTCCTTAACAGAAGGCTTTCATATACAAGGTGACTTACTGAGTATCAAAGGGGCCTATTTTCCAATCCAAATTGTGTGTGTGTGTGTGTTTCCTTTCATGTTTATCTACATGCATGTTCATATGCCTGTGGGTTTGAGAATTTGAATATGTGTTTGATGGCCAGAGAATAGCTGTGCTGGAATTCTTCAGCACAATACCACTTTAATTTTTTTTGGAAATATAAATTTTAATTTTATACATATTTACTCTATTTAGACCATTTTCTCTCGTTGCTTCACTCCAAGTTCAGCCATGCTAATCTCCATTCCTTCTGAAATTCATGTCTTTCTTTTCTTTATTGGTATGTTTACATATATGTGTGTGTGTTTGAGTATGTTTATTAATGCAACCTCCTGAGTCCCCTTAGTATTGTGCACGTACATACGTGTGCGTGCACGCACGCACGCACGCACGCTCACACACACACACGCACACGCGCGCACACACACACACACGCACACGCACACACACACACACACACATAAGGTTTTTAGGACAGATTACTGTGTATAAGATAATTAGTACAGGGCTCATTATTGATTTAAATCTTTCACATTCACCTTGGTATGTCAATTGATTTTGTCACTGTTCATGTCTTATTTAGACAGGTATATTTTTGAGACTTCGTACATATAGATTCCTTATCATATTTAGAAGACACAATCTCACTGAAGACTTCCTAGTGTTCAGGACCATAAACTCATCAAGGCTTCTTTCTCAACGCTCTGTTTGTCTTTAGTGTATAATTGCATTGTAAAAACTTTAAATTGGGGTTAGGCATGCCACTGTCAGGTTTGTTTTTTTTTTTCCTACATTTTGATCAGTTGTGATTTTCTGTAATTCGCTCCCTCTGCTCTGATGAGGGATAAGGGCTACACTTACCTGCATACACAAGGATAAGTGTTTAAGATATGGTTAGGAATTATACTTGTTTAGAAAAGGGGCAGTAGTAGGTTCTCCGCTAACTCTTATGACCTCACCACCCAAAACTGATTGGCTAGGTCTGCAGTACTAAACGTGATTTTTCTCCTTACAATGAGCTTTATGTCCTGCAAGACAGCTGCTGCTTGCTCACAAGATATAAAACATAATTGCCACTGTTGTACCTTCAGTATTATGCTGGTCGTTGTCGTTTTAAAGGCATCACAGCTGGATAGCTCTATGAGTTATTTTTCTGTTTTGGCATCTCACGTTGCATCTTCTAGTACTCTACTTCTAGTTATCAGGGTAGATTCATTCAGTCATACTCATCCCACTTTTTCAAAGTACTTGAGATGTATGCTGTAATAAACATTATGATAGTGACAGTATTTTGAGGTCTGTGACGGGAGCAAAGGCAATATCATAAACTTATATTGTTTGGGGAGTTGGTATTGTTCCCTAGTTAACAATTTGAAAAGAGATTTCTCAAGGCTGGTACTTGGATTTTTGTTAGAAAGTATGTGTATCCCAGAGGACACCATTATTGCTCAAAATTACAAAACATTACTTAATATAGATATATTATGTAAATGTAATATGATGGAATTCGGCATGGCTATTTCCTACTTTCTTAGTGTTACACACCCTCTTTCCTTTTTCTCCTTTCTACTTCCCCTACTAAAGCTTCCTCAGATGATGCTTGACACTCATCCCTTAGACAAAACCAAATGGTCAGAGAGCCAAAAGGGTCTTTCTCTCTCTCTAATCAACTCTGGAACCATGAGTATACAGTTAACCTTCTGCTATTGAAGTCAGGTAATCCTATTGCAGGACAAGTGCTTTATAGACAGGACCCCTTTTAGTTGACATTTTGTTTGTTCTGCTGTGACTCTAAACCTAGTTGACTAAACAGAAAACAATGTGTGTCTACAAATTTATCTATAAATTAACCACATACTGGTTTGCAGTTTGTAATGCTGACTCATTTTTCGTACAATCTTTGAACCTGTATATTAGTATTTTTATGTTATATAAAATGTTTACTTGTGTTTTAATTTTTAACCCAAATTATATCTTTCATTCCTAGTTTTTCCTAAATAAATTCATAGAGGCAACTTACTATTGCTGTACACCACACTCCATTTACAGATACTATAAAATTTTACTATCTAAAAATCATTATAATCCAGGTAAAATAACTTCAACTTGTTGTACTTGTGTGTAAGAATGAAAATTCAATGCACATATGCACCAACCTTTCTAAATACCCTGAAGTTTTACAATACAATATTTTCTGATTATAAACACTCTACTCTCTTTTTTTGGAATAATCCACGTTTTATTATTATTAATCAAGTTACAAAAAAGCAAACTATTTTAATAGTGATCCTGTCATGTACTTGGAAATAACCAAGATATTCATATAAAAGCCCACATTGCCCCTTAAGAAAGAGAGATCCTATGTTTTAGATGACTTTTCTGATTGTCATAAGTTTTCATTATGTAGCAAATTGTGCCCTGCCAAGATACATGTCTGTGTTAAATCACCTTAACTAGGAGGCTTGAAGTGATTTATTTGGGGATAATTTAGAAAATCTTATTTTTCATAAAAGCATTTCACGCAAAATAATTAATTATCCCCATTCATTCTAATAGATCAAATCAAAACTTGCTGTATTACAGTGTTTCAAACAAGTACAATGTGCCTATGAGCTTCATGGGCCTTTTCAGTTTATTTATTTAACATTTTTGTGAAATGAGTTAACCGTGAGTTTATTTCCTTGTTCCCCTGTTGTTTATTAGCAAGACTCACTTACAAGGATTCCTTCTAACTTGCTTAGTTTTTCTGGTATGTTTTGATGTTTTCTGCAATGAATTCACAGAATATGATGAAGCTCTAAATGTCCCTTTTTGTAACATTATTTTCTTTTTCCTCCACTATAATTAGAAAAGCAAAAACACTGCATTTCTTTTCTATCTACAAATGGAGTGATGTAACATGGCCATGGCCTACAAGACTAAGGCAATATCACTCTGGAAACTTTGGGTATATACTTTTAAAAAAATTTTTATTATGATGATAATTTATTCACATTACATCCTGATTGTAATCCAAAAGAAACCAAAAGAAACAAACAAAAGAAACAGGTGATTCAATTCAACAGAATCAGAATCAAAAAAGGAAGAGGGAACATTATAGCAGATGCCAAAAAGAGTCAGAATAGGGTAAGCAAAACCATTTACAACCTCCACTCTATTAAGTTAAAATCTAAAAGTAGTGGATCAATTTCTAGATGCATCCAAAGCATCAAAGATAAAACAAGAAAGAGCATCAATCTAAAACAGGCTCATGACACCTGAGAGGATTGAAACAGTAATAAAAATCCTTCTGAAAAAAGAAATAGGGACCAGATGGATTTGCAGCATAAGTCTACTAAACTTCAAAGAACATCTACAGCCCATCCCTCTTAAATTATTCAAGAAAATAGAAGGATCACTTCCCAACTTCTATGAAGCAAGTATTACTATAATACTAAGATCAGTAAAGGCACAAGTAGAAAAAATAAACTAGAGGACATTATCCCTGAAGAATATAGAAGTTATAATTTCCAATAAAATATTTAGTTATCCAATACAGGTATATAGGAAATTATCCACCAAGACAAAGTTGGCTTTATCTTTTAGATACAGGGATAATTCAACATGTGCAAGGTAACAAACTTAATAAATCTTATGCATGGTCATAAAGAAAGCCATTATACAATCATCTCTGAAGGTAGAAAAAGCCTTTGACAAAATTTAATACACCTTCATAATCAAAGTACTATAGAAAGTAGAACTGGTGGGAATATATCTCAGTGTGATGAAGGATGTCTATGAAAAACACTCAGTCAACATCATCTTAAAAGAAGAAAAAGTTCAAAGAACCCCACTTAATTAGGAATAAGACATGGCCACTCACTCCTCAATATAGTACTCCATTCTTAGCAAATGGGATGGGATGAATACACAAAATGGAAGTTTAGAATAATCTCCAACAAAAGAATAGAGACCACTGTACGTGAATATGAAGTGCCTGAAAAAACAAATGCAAAGGCACTGCACATAACTCCATTCAAAACTGTTCATTGTCAATCTAGAACACATTGCTTTGTGTTAAAAACTTTGTACTAACCCAGAGGGTTGGAGAGACTACATAGAAAGTTGTTATTAATTTTTTTTTAGCAATTTCATATTCAAATTGATACAAGCTGAAAACTCCTGATTTAGGAGACATTTAAACAATATTTCCTAGGTTATGTTTGCTTGATGAGTTCTCGTGCACAACCTGAACTCCTGACATTAGAAGATGAGCGTAAAGAAGCCAGAAATACAGCTCAGAAACAAAGGCAGGTCTAGTTTAGCCCATATGTATCCCTTGATGATCAAATAAGCAGATTTCAGAAAAATTGACACTGTCCACAAAAGTTCCAGGATTCAAGGAATAAAAAATCTTATCCTTAGCAATAAAAAAACAAAAGCAAGCAAGCAAACAAACAAAACCAAACCACTCACATGTAGTATCTTATCTTTCTCTGTTAGCATTTTATGGAACCCATGCTCACTGCTGGATTGTATAAGACCACCCATGCATGCATTTGCTGGTATTTTGTATCTTCCTTCTCCATATTTTCCTTTTTCTATCCCCTTGTATAACATAAATAAGTGTTTGTCATTAAATGCCCAACTTACCACATGAGTGCACTAGTTCTTTTCTTTATAAGACTTGCTATTATTTAGTTGATGATGTTTTATTGAACTACATTAAATATCTGGGCTTGGAAGTGGTTTTGGTACCATTGCTTGTTTTCTATTCTCTAAGGAATAGTGGGAGTTGTGACTCCAAGAAATGGTTTTTCAATTCAAGAAAAAAATTAAATTGAAAAAAACGGAAAATTGTAAAACCTCCATCAGAACATATGCACACATGATAAAGAAGAATAAAAAACTTCTAGAAATAATATTGTTGCTCTATTTGTCTCAGGAAGATGAGAGACCCAGGTACTCATAACAGAAAAAAAAATGTATATTTGATTCTATTTTGGTGGATCAAAGAATACATTTGAATTATTTACAAAAGTGTGGGTGAAGATTACTTGCACAGTATGGGGTTCTCAAGGACAGCTACATCACTGAAAAGCCTACCCCATCAAGATGAAAGCTCCTAAAGGCTGCATTGTTGTAACGTGCCACTCACCAGGGAGACAGATTCAATGAAGGAAGCTAATTCTAAAAGAATGCTTACTGTTTACTCTTTCTGTCCTTTGAGGGTTTTTCAAATAAATATCCTTAGCAATAAAGAAACAGTGGGCAAGGGGATGGTGGCACACAGGCTTTAATCTCAGCACTCTGGAGGCAGAAGCAAATGGATCTCTGTGAGTTTGAGCCCAGCCTGGTCTACTAAAAGACGCCAGAACACCAGGGCTCTGTGTAACAGAGAAACCCTGTCTCCAAAACAAACAAACAAATAAACTAACAACAACAGCAACAAAAAAACAGGAAAAGACACTGATTTTCACACTTATTATTATTATCCTTTCTTACTTCCTATTATTATATATGAAATAATTAAAAATAATTAATCTTGAATCCTATCCAAATGATCTATATAGATTTTCATGGATCTTTATTTAAATTGTAATTTATATAGTATAACTAAATAACTTTTTATGTATATATGTCTATGTATATTCATATGTATCAGAAGAGAGAATAAACAGCCAAACTAATATTGAGAAGGCAGAACAAACCTGTAGATGTTATATCTCTTGGTTAAAAGTATGCTGCAGACCTACTATGAGCATAACATTATGAAACAACAACAGAAAAAAACCAAAACAGAAATATAAACTAAATGGGCAGATAGAAAGTTCAAATGTAAGTTGACGCATCTGATAATTTTGATATTTACCCAGTGTAGTGGGAAGAAAATATGTGGGAAAGATAATCTTTTTGATGAAAGAATTTGGATAAATTGAGTAGTACATGGAAAAGAATACACCTAGAAACCCATTGTAAAAGGAGTAAAAATTAAACCAAACATCTACTGACTACATTGTAGGCCCCATCTTCTCCAAGCCTACTTATTTGGGGTTCTTTAAATGCTTATACCTCCCTTCCAACCCACTAACGAAGATAGGAGAGAAAGGAGGTTTATGGGAACAGAGGAAGTAAGCCTTGTTGAATTCAGTTCTTGGGAGTGCTTCCCCTGGTATAGTTGCAGTATTTCAGCAGACCAGCAATTCCACCAAAGTTGCTGCTGGAACCTGGAACAGTGCCAGAGACCCAAGTCTCAAAGCCTTCACTGGAGCAGTCTTTCTAGGAACATTTCGAAGTGCAACAATGAACAGCCAAACAATACCAAGACACAAAAAGCCCCTTGTCCTATTTTGAGTATATATATATATATATATATATATATATATATATATATATATATATATATATATGTAGATGTATATATATATGTATATATCATATATATATGTATATATATATGATATATATATACATACATGTACTAGGATTTTTTCAGCTGCCAAAAACCAAGCCCTGAGACGTGGTGGTTTGACCTCTAAGTGAATAAACAAACCTGCTCTCTCACAAGTCTGTTCCCCATCCCACACTAGGGATCAAAACAAAAACATGGTTATATCCACTACAGTACTTAAATAAAAGAATCAGGCTACACAAAGAAACTGTGTCTCAAAAAACAAAATGAAAAACAAAATCAGTGTGTAAAAACATATATTCAAAGAAGATGTAATTATTAAAAATTTGGCACAATGTCTCTGAAAGATTTTTGGTTGACTTCAAAACCAAAGACAGCGAAGGAGAATATGGATATTTCTGCATTACCTTAAATTAGCAGCTTCTTCTGCAAAGCACATAATCAAGAAAGGAAAAAAATAGCCTATTATCTGCCAGAGAATCTGCAAGCTACGCATCATACAGCTTAATAATCCAAAGGTATATTAACAGTTCACATACTCTGTAGTTGATAAATAACAATTTAAGATAAAAAAAAAAAAAGGCTCAAAGAAATTTCCCTAAGGATATAGCACACATAACTATGAAACAACTAAACATTATTTTTCATGAAAATGCAAATCAAAGCCACAGTGGAATATTACCTTCAACGTTTTACGATAACCAATATAAAAATGACCAGAGGTTTTTATGTTTTGTTGAAGGGTGAAATTAAAGAGGAACTCTAATATTCTTCATAACAATACAGCAGACAATATGGATCAGGTTCTCCAAATAGTGATGAAAATATCCTGATATCATTCAGTTGCACCTCTGGGAATAATCTAAAGTAAATGATGTCAACATCTCAGGGAGATGCCAGTTTCCCCAGCTCAGTACAGCATTATTTTCAATAGCCAAGCTGCAGAAAGTGTCTAAATATCACAAAAGTATATATGGAACATGTAGTAGACTAGTAATGGACTCTGTTATTCAGACTCATAAAAGGAGGACATTTCCTGGTGTGGTATTCAAGGATGAACAAGGAGAACATGACACTGAATAAATGAAGTATCACACATAAAGGCAAGTCCTGCTTGATATCTCTCATATGGACTCTAAATCAGCTAGTCTCCGGAGCAAGCAGTAGTAGAAGTAGAAGCAAGAGAAATCCGAGATTTTAGTTAAGGGATATCTGGATTTCACCATAAAAGATAAATAAAGTTAGAACTTCAGTGTATAGTAATATGAATGTAGTGAACAATATTGTATTATGTTTTTTTGATTTTTTTAAAAAAAAATATTTGTTTGATTTTGGAGGGTACATCCACAGCACCATGAAAAGAGAAGTAAAGGGAAATAGTTATGATAATGATGTGATGTGACAATGTGTCAATGTTCTTGATTATAATGATTATTTCACAGTACACAGGCATATGAGAAATTAAAATTGCACACTTATTTGTTTGCTAATTCTAACTTCATAAAGCTATAAAAGACAAAAATAACAGGTACTTAATACAGCAGGAGAAAGAAGCCGACAGACTACAGTATGTGTTTCTTGATATCAGCTGGTCCTTAAAGCAGATGGTATGCTCAGTAACTAGACAGCTTGATTAATGTATGCCTTTAAACTTCTATTTCCAAGGGAGTCTAAAAGCTGCTGTTTTGCCCAAGAGTTATGAGTGAAAGGATGGTTCAGATGTGTTGTTCTACTGACTTTCTTCCCTTTCCTATATACAAACATTCATACACGCTATGATGAGTAGCTCTTTTTGTAATCATTCAAGAGTATTGGTCATGGGTCATATTTTGTGGCTGCTCAATGGAGTCCTTTATTTAAAACTTCTCAAAAATTTACTACAGATCTTTTCTTGCGTTTGAATGCTGCCTGTTCAAAGTTGATTTTGTAAATTTACCTACACTTTTTATTGCTCATGACTCTGAAAGCAGAACATACTGTACTACAATCAGTGACAATGCAGTGCTCATACGCAGTGCGCTAGTAAAGGAGTTCCCTATAATCGATGTGTTTATCCTCAGGTGTGCAATCAGCCTAGAAATGATAGCAAGTGTCCAAGAAATGTCCTCAAAGTGCTACATCTATGGTGCAGGTGATAAATGGTAGGTTTAAGAAAACTCACCTTAACACAGAGGATGCTGAACAACAGCTTCAACCTGCGTCCTATAGAATGCAATCATCTTTACAGCTTAGTCAAGGATATTAAATGTCTCTGCTGCAGAGGGCAACAGTACATGCATGTTTTCTTCAAAAGATCTTTGCTGTGTGTGTGTGTGTGTGTGTGTGTGTGTGTGTGTGTGTGTGTGTGT
>OU015747.1:102548466-102561840 GCA_907169655.1 Acomys percivali | reverse complement strand
TGTGTGTGTGTGTGTGTGTGTGTGTGTGTGTGTGTGTGTGTGTGTGTAGCATTGGCTGTCCCAGACTTGCTTTGCAGACCAGGCCGGCATTAAACTCACAGAGATCAGCCTGCCTCTGTCTCACCAAGTGCTAGAATTATAGGTATGTGCCACCATTCTTGGCTATGATGCCATTTATTAAACAATTGAGCAATACTCTATTGTGTAATTGTTCCACATTTTCCTTATGCATTCTCTGTTGAGGTACATCTATGTTATTTTAAGCTTCTAGCTATATTCAATAAATCTGTAATGGAAATGATGAGCACGTGTCCTTCTTGTAGTACAGAGCATCCCTTGGATATAAGCTCAAAAATGGTATAGTTAGACTTTGAGGTAGGCCAATTCCCAACTTCCTGAAGAAACACCATTTTTATGTCAATAGTAGTTGTATAAATTTGCATTCTCACCAGCAATGCAGGAGTGTTCTGATTCCACATTCTCAGTAGCATGAGTTGTCACTTCTGATCCTGACCTTAGCTGTTCTGACAGGAATAACATGGAATCTCAAAGCAACTTTGTTTTTCACTTCAAAATGTTGGACATTATCTTTAAGTGTTCCACAGCCATCTGAGATGTCTCTGTTGAGAATTTAATTTACATCTGTTCCACGATTTAAATTTGGATTGTTTGGATTTTTTGATGACCAGTTACTTGAGTTCTTTATATACTTGGGTATTAGTCCTCTTTCAGATATAGAGTAGATAAACATATTTTCCATTCTGTAGGACGCCACTTTGTTCAGCTGATGATGCTTTTTGCCTTACAGAAGCTTTCAGCTTTGTTAGGTCCCACTTACTATTTGTTGACCTTACTGACAGTACTATTGGTGTTCTGTTCAGAAAGTTGTCTCTTGTGCCAATGCACGTTGGTCTGGAGCCTGAGTCCTGCTTCTTCCCAACACAGAGTCCAGGTACTGCAGCATGCAGGCACTGGATCTGAAGGATGAAGCTTTCCAGTTCCAAGGCTCCCAGTCCAGCAGTTAGGGCCTTCTCCGAAACAGCTCCTAAAGTGATATAGAGCCCTTTTAGCAACACAGTGAATCAGCTCCAAGAGATTCAGCAACACAGTGATACATCTCTGCCATATTGGGGGAAATAAAATAGGGGCTACATAACCCTTAGGGAAGTTGGTAGTGGTTTAGGGGGCAAGTGTATGATATTGGCTTGGACTGAGGTGCTGGGGGTGCTTTATTTGCATGGAGAGGAATTCGAGGCGCTGGGCTGTGTGACTACATCAGTAATTGCAGAGAACAGTGAGGGAGAGATCCTTACTCCTTTTGGTCTCAAGATTGAGATTTTCAAGATTGTGGACTCTTGACTTCTAGCTCCAGGCCAGTTTTCCAGTTGCACAGTCCACATGTCCCACAAAAGTGTTCAAAGCTAGGCCCCGTATTCTCTTCTACCAGTTTTAGTGTATCTTTGATCCACTCAGGCTTGACTTTTTTGCAGGGTGATACACACACACACACACACACACACACACACACACACACACACACACACACACACACACTTAGACCAGTGCCATTTGTTCAAGATACTATCCTTTCTCCTCTGTCTATTTCTGGCTTCTTTATCAAAATCCATCTGTGCTTGAAATTATGTCTGTATCCTCAATTCTATTCCATTGATCCACAGATCTTTTTCTGTGCTAATACCATGAAAGTTTTATTATAATAGCTCTTAAACTCACAGGTGGTGAGACCGCCAGTAGATCTTTTATTTTTTGGGATAGTTTTTGCTATCCTGGACTTTTTATTTTTCCATGTGAAGTTGAGAATTATCCTTCAAAGATCTTTAAACAATTGTCTTGGAATTTTGGTGGGAATTGCATTGAATCTGTAGCATGCTTTTTGTAGGATGGTCATTTTTATTGTTAATCTTTCTATCCTTGAGCATGAGAGAACTTTCGATCTTCTGATATCTTCTTCACATTCTGTCTTCAAAAACTTGAAATGTTTATCTTAAAAGTCTGTCACTTGCTTGGTTAGAGTTGCCCAAAGATATTTTATATTAATCAAAGCTATTGTAAAAGTTTGTTTCCCTAATTTCTGTAATAATTTGTCATTTGTATAAAGGATGGTTACTGATTTGATTTGATTTGATTTGATTTGATTTGATTTGATTTGATTTGATTTGATTTTATTTTTGAGTTAATCTTGTATCCAGCCATTCACTAAAGGTGTTTATCAGCTGTAGAAATTCCCTGGTGGAAATTTTTGGGTCACTAATGTATGCTATCATATAATATTCAAATAAAACCACTTTGACACATTCCTTTTCAATTTGTATCCCTTTTATCTCTACAATTTGTATTTATTATTACTTTATCTAGAACTTCAAACACTATACTTAATAGTTATGAAGACACTGAACAACTTTGCCTTTTCTGTAAATTGCCTTTCTTATGTTTGGGTATGACTTTTGTACGCCTTATCTGTCTATTAAGTGTTGTTGGATTTTGTCATTGGACTTTTCTCCATCTAATAAAATGTCCATATGGATTTTTTCATATGGTTTATATGGTAGGTTACATGAATAAATTTTCATAATGAACCATGCCTGCAGCTCTATAATGAAGCTTAGTTGATCATGGTGAATCTTTTTTATGTGTTCTTTAATTGTATTTGCAAGTATTTAATTGAGAGTTTTTCCATCTGTGGTCATGAAAAAAATTACCTGTAATTATAATGATTCTTCATATTTTTTGGATATTGTGGCAACTGCATCCTCATGAAATAAGTTGATCAGTGTTCTCTGTGTTTCTATTTCATGTAATAATTTAAAGAATATTGGCATTTACTCATATTTGAAAGTCTGGCAGGATTCTGCACAAAAACTATCTGATGCTGGGAGGTTTTTGGTTGCTTCTATTTCCTTAGAGCATACATAATCTGATATTTATTTAACTTTGGTAAGTGTTTACTATAAAGAAAATTATCCATTTATTTCAAATTTTGAAATCGGTTAGATATAGGCTTCTAAAGTATTTCCTTATGATTCTGTGTCTGTTGTTATGTTCCTTTTTTTCCGATTTTTAAAATTTGAATATTCTTTTTTGTGTTTTCATTAGTTTGAATAAGGTTTTTTTCTATCTTGTTTTTTTTTTTTCCTGAAGAAAAAAATCACTGATTCTTTGTATTGTTCTCTTTGTTTTTATTTTATTGATTTCAGAGACCAGTTTCATTATTTCCTGCCATCTAATCATCTTGGGTTTGCTATGTTTTTGTTCTAAATTTTCACGTGGGCTGTTAAGCTGCTTGTGATCTTTTCTTTTCTTTGCCTTTCTTTTCTTTTCTTTATCAATGTAGAGACTTATAGCTATAAACTTTCTTCTAAGTATTATTTTTATTTTGTTCAATAAGTTTGGGTATGTTGTGTAACAATTTTCATTGCATTCTAGAAAGTCTATTTTTTCATATATGTCTTGACTATATTTAATCATTACAGAGTTTTCCAATTTTTATGACTTTGTAAGCTTTCTATTGTTCATGTTGCTGTTAATATCCAGCTCTAATCTGTAGGGGTTTTATAAAATACGGGAAGTTTTTTCAAGTTTCTTGTCTCTGTTGAGAGTTGTTTTGTGTTTGTTTATGTAGTCAATTTTGGAGAAAGTTCCATGAGGTACAGAGTAGAAGGTATATTCCTTTTGTTTGTTTGTTTGTTTGTTTGTATGAAATGTTCTGTAATTATTTGTTAGGTATATTTTATTTATAATGTCTCTAACTCTAGTGTGCCTGTTTAGTTTTGTCTGGATGACCTTTCCATTGGTGAGAGTGGGGTTTTGAATTTTTCCATTATCAGTGTTTGGAAGTCATGTGTGATTCAAGCTGGAGAAGTGTTTCTGATACAAACTTTTGTGCCATCAGTACTGGGGCAGAGATGTTAAAAATTGATATGTTTCTGGAAGATTTTTTTCATTGATGAGTACATAGTGTCCTCTATCTATTTTGATTTTTAAATTTATTTTATTAGATATTAAAATGGCTACAGTAGCTTGCTCTTAGGTCCATTTGCTCAGATTAGGTTTTTCCAATCCTTTACACTTGGATACTGTTTCTTCTTGATATTCAGCTGTGTTTCCTGCATGCAGAAGAAGGATGGATCATGTTTTCCTATCTATTCCATTGGTCTGTGTCTTTTTTCTTTTTCTTTTCTTTTGAGAACTGAGACTACTGATATTTAGAGATATCCAATGACCAATAATTCTTGACTCCCATTATTTTTATGTTATTGCTGTTTGTAGTGGTATTGGTGGTAAGATTTACATGTGTATTTATGTATGTTCTTTGTTATGATTTTGGCTGGTGTGAGATTACATATTTCTTATGTTTTAATGGGTGTAGTTAACATGCTTAGGTTGGACTTTTCCTTCTGGCACCTCCTGTAGTAATAAATTTGTAGACAGATATGTATATATGTATATATTTGCACATATATATATATATATATATATATAGTATTTGTGTATAGTATTATATAGTCTTTTTTTGTTGTTTGTTTGACATGTGCCTGTGCACCAGAAGAGGGCACCAGATCTCATTGTAGATGGTTGTAAACCACCATGTGGTTGCTGGGAATTGAACTCAGGACCTTTGGAAGAATAGGCAGTGTTCTTAAACTCTGAGCCATCTCTCCAGCCCCTGTAGACAGATATTGTTATATTTTAAGTTTTTCATGGAATATTTTATCTTTTCCATCTTGATGATTGAACTTTTTTCTGGTTATAGTAGTCTTGACTTCCATCTGTGGTTTCTTAAGAGTCTGCAGCACATCTGTCATGTCTCTTCTCTCTCTTAGGCTCTCCATTGAGAAATCAGATGTAACTATAGTAGATCTGCCTTTCTGTTACTTGATCTTTTCATTTCCAGTTTTCAGTATTCTTTCTTTGTTCTGTTTGGTTAGTGCTTTGATTGTTATATCTTGAGAGGAATTTTTCCCTTAGTCTATTATATTTGATGTTCTCTTTACTTTTTGTACCTTTATAAAATTCCCTCTTTTTAAACATAGGTTTTATAACTTTCTTTTGGTTAGGAACATATTCTTTTATGATTTGTTGAAAGTATTTTCTGAGACTTGGAGTAGATTCTTCTCCTCCCTCTACACATATTACTACTACCACAATAACTATGATGACTACAGCAAAGATATTTGATCATTTTATAGTGTCCCAGGTTTCATGGAATTTTTTTGTGAAGAGTTTTTAGATTTATCATTTTCATTGAACAGCGTATCTGTTTCTTGTGTTGTATTTTCACCACCTGATATTCTTGCTTCCATTTATGGTATTCTGTTGGTGAAATTTGCCTTTGTACATTTCTGCTCCTTTTTTCCATTTTTTATTTCTATAATTTCCTCTTTTGAGTCTTTCTTTATTTTCTAATTCAAATACAGGTGTTGAACAGTTTTATTTATTTCTTTTATATTGTTGTGTTTTCCTGTATTTCTTTAATGGATTTATTAATTTCCTCTTTAAGACAACTTTCATATTTAGAAAAGTTGTTTTAATTTCTTTTTTCTTGTATGTCAGCTATGTTGGAATAATCAAGGCTAATTTTGATATTTTAGCTGGACTCTCCTTGAGATATATTGCCCTGGCTAATATTGATTGTGTTTTTAACCTTTCACCTAAGCATCTGGGTCTAGGGTGATAGAAGTGATGGGTGTTGGTTTCTCTCTTTGTTGTTGTTGGGTGGGTGTCCCCCTCCACACTTTTTGTTTCCTCTCTGGATTTTCATAAAGTGTAATGACTACATTTGGTCTGTGTTTCTGGTCCACTCAACCCGTGTGTTTACAGGGATTGTCTGGCGGTGTTTGACGCTCAGTAATTCAGATAAGTTGGGGGGGGGAAGGAACATTGGAGGGGAAGGTCTTTGTGATCCTACAGAGATAAGATCAGAGAGGAAAGGGTGACCTTAGAAGGATTTCAGGTACAGAAGTGGGGATGCGACTGAGGGTATTGTATATTATGAGCAGTGGGAGATGTGTGAGTCTACCCCGGTCCATTTGTTACCCTGGAAGGGTTAGCTCTTGGCTTAGCACGAGTACCTGCTAGAGTTGGAGTCTGGCATACAGTAATGAGAAAGGAAGAGAGGTTAGGAAGGGATGGTTCATGGGATCATAGGAGATGCGAGTGGCTAGGAGAGAGGACTAAAGCTGCTGTTCTGTTGCAGTGTTAGGGATTAGACTACTGGATTGGTTCTAGGAGAACAGAGAGACAGAAGACCCTACCAACTATTTAAGAATAAACATAAAAACAATGACCTGATAAATTTGTTGAGGTTCAGGCCACATACTGAAATCAAAACAGGCACATGAAGTAAGAGGGCAGTGGTAATAGGAAAGTAGGAGCGAAGGATAATGAACTCAGAGGCGTGGAAACCTTTAGGTCCTGCAGCAGGAAAAGTAAAAGATTGTGCCATAAAAGTGTTTTAAAGATAGATGTCCTATAGAGACCTGGATTTGAGCTCAGTGTGACTCATGGTATAATTCTAACCTGTAGAAGTATAAGATGATAAATCTCTCTTGTTATAAGAAACTACATTTGTAGAAATTTATTATAGAAGCCACCGGAAAGTAAAACACCTAAAATCCAGGAAAATATTATTTCATGTTTTTTTCTTTGTATATTCAGAAGTGAGAGCGACTTCTTCATTTACTCACCATAGTTCCATGCTAGTGTTTATTAAACCTTTTATATATTTATGTTTTATTCATTTATTCAATAATTACCAAGTAATAAACACAAGAAGGTAATAATATTTTGTTAAAATGTAAACTTTTATAATAATAGAATTGAAGATTTATAGCTACAGTATTAAAGTGATGTCATTTTAGCAATTTCCACATTTTTCATAACATTATCAGTAAAGTGAGAGAGTTCAAGTGCAGATTTCATTCCAAATACAGAATGTCCACAAATCACAGAAAGGCAAAACTATCTATTTTGAGACTAAGTGTTCAAATTCAAGTCTTTGTTCATTTACATACAATATTTGGTTAAGTTTTCTACAAGTAATATTACTTTAAATATCCAAGAGTATTCATTACCTTTGTAGAAATAGAAAAAGTTAATTTAATGGACTGTATATGCAGTCTATATGAGTAATATCTAACATTACAAGCATAAGAAGCTTGTCATGTAAATCTCTATATTATACTGAGAAGTCTAACACTCATGTTTGATTTGGAGTTAGCATTCTTTAATCTCAAATTGAAACTTCTGCTAGAATCTTCTGATACATTATGTATATTTTATAAAATAAATAATATTTATAGTAAGTCAACAAATATCTATGAACCATATATAAATAAACAATAATTTATATTTTGGTATACGATTGTTTTAAAAATGTTATATCTCTACCAAATCTAATATTGAGATCTAAAAACTTTATGAGCATGATTTTCAATGAATAATAGAATGTTACCAATGACAAAGCAAGGGCATATATTATATACATATGTATTAAAAGTATATGCATATGTATGTGTATACACATACATATATAGCAGAAAATCAAACTCTGATAATTTTGTTCATTATCTTTTCTTTTATAACCCATATTTTTGTAACTATGCATAAGAAATTTTAAAATGTTGTAAATTAAGTAATCCTGAACATAATTAAAGTGTTCTCACTTTATAGAGACTACATTGTAAGAAGAAACTGAAGAAATCAAATCCATTATATAGTATCATTCAGGAATATAATGTGAAAATCTGACAAATTTTGATAATATATCTTTTTAAAATAGTATGTCTACATAAGGTCATTTAAAATTTGTTAATTACAAGCCATTTGAATCAACTCTAAATGCTAAATGGTGAAATTACATAGATGGTAGATCATGCATAAGGCACTACAAACACTAAAAGAATTAAAACATAATATTTATATTTAAAAACCCTTATTCAATAAAAGATAGACATGTTCATTTGAATAATTTAAAATATTTATACAATATGATACAAAACAGATAGATGGGTAGAAATGTGCAATAATTATTTATTTATTAATTAATTTTTTTGTTTTTTTGAGACAGGGTCTCTCTGTGTAGCCTTGGCTGTCCTGGACTCACATTGTAGACCAGGCTGGCCTCGAACTCACAGCTGTCCACCTTCCTCTCCCTCCCCAGTGCTAGGATTAAAGGAGTGTGCCACCACACGCAGTTGAAATATTTATTTAATTTGAACATAAATCATACAACATTACCTTAAATATATATATAAAACTGTGATTGAGTCTTAATCTCAGCCTATTTCCATATAGAATATCATAGAAATACAAAATAGCATTCATTTTAAATATAAGTAGATGAATTTTTATATTATTTTAATCATAATTTACCTCTTCCCTAATATTCCCACAACTTTCTTCTCTTCTCTACTCACCCATCTTTATATCCTCTGACTTTTCTTTTTGTCATTAGCAACTCAAATTTCTATTTCCAACATATTCTTGAATCTGTTGCCTTCCACTGGAACAAGGTCAATATACCAGGTGCCACACTGTTAAAGAAACTGATCTCACTCTTGAACATCAATTACAACTCAGTAACACCTACATTAGAGGTGGGACATTGTGAGCACCTTTCCTCTCCATATTCTTATTATTTTTAATTAAGAGTCTGTGCTTACATAGATCTTCCGAATGACATCAATGTCACTGCATTGATATCCACAATAGTCCTTATTTATTTGGAAAATACTCTTTCCTTTTAGTCACTCATGACATATCATTTTAAATTTTCTCTGTCCCCTATTTTGAAATAATCCCCGAGATTGTAGAAAGAGAATATGATGTAGGTATTCTTTATTGAGTAAAGTTCCTTATTCTATAATTCACTGAACATTAATAAGTGACAGCAGGTCTCCATTTAATCACCACATGGTGCTCAATAATGCTTCCTGGTGAGAAGATGCACTAATCTCTTGTCATAATAAGTCCTTAGGAATAGGTTTAAAAATATTTTAATTAATAGAATACTAACATGTTGCCTCACAGTTGCAAAGTAGAGGAGAGAATAACTAACACTAAAGATCTTTCAATAGTATATATGGAAACCTACAACTCTACAACTTACAACACACACACACAAACACACACACACACACACACACACACACACAACTTCAGATAACAGTTTCTTTTGATGCCAATGATTTTCAAAGTGTAACTCACCATCAGTTCACAGTTTTATAAAGAGCTTTGCATGATTGTCTCTGTTAAACACATATACTGAAAACTACTCTTTGTGTTTGATAAATTAATTTATTTATTTTATATCATGACCCTGACAACAGATACTTCTCTCTCATCTCCTCCCAGTGCTTCTCACCTTCACCAACCACTCCTCTTCCCTTTCTCTTCAGAAAAGAGCAGGCCTCCCATGAATATCATCCAGCCTTGGCTTTTCAAGCTGCAGTAAGATTAGACGCATCTTTTCCTTCTGAAGCTATATGAAGCAGTCCACTAGGGGAAAAGGTCCAAAGGCAGGTATCTGAGTTAGAGACAGACCCTGCTCATGCTCTTCGGAGAACCACATGAAGACCAAGCTACACAACTGTTACATATGTGTGACGGACCTAGGTCAGTCCTGTGGATTCTCTAAAATTGGTGATTCAGTCAATTTCTGTGAGTCCTTAGGGGCCCAGGTTAGTTGATTCTGTAGGTTTTCTTGTGGTGCCCTCGACCCCTCTGGCTCCTACAATCCTTCTGCCCTCTCTTCCACAAGATTCCCCAAGCTCTGTTTAATGTTTGGTTGTGGGTCTCTGCATCTCTGTCCATTAATTGCTGCCTTCCATAGTTGAAGCCTCTATGATGAGTTAGGCTCGGCTCCTGTCTACAAATATAGCAGAATATCATCAACAGGGGTGGTGTCTCTCTCAAGTCTGTGTCTTAAGCTAGACCAGTCATTGATTGGCCATTCCATCCATTTCTGCTTCATCTGTATTGTGGAAAATGTTGTATTCAGGACAACTTGTGTGTCTAAGGTTAGTGTTCCAGTCCTTCCGTTGGTAGTGTTGCCTGGCTTCAGGAGATGGTTGTTGCAGTCTCTATATCGTTAATTGCTAGGAGTCTTAGCTATGGTCACCAATGCCCTTCATTTCTAGAACATCCCAGAGACGTCCCACATTCCAGTTTTCTCTCCTAGTACTCTCTCCCTCCATCTTCGCAACACTTGAAACCTCCTGTTCCTATCCTTACTCCCTACCCTATTCAGTTCTCCACTCGTCCATCCATGATGTTTATTCTATTTCCCCTTCTCAGTTAGATGCAGGCATTTCACCTTGAGCCCTCCTGTTACTTAGCATCTATGGGTCTATGGGTATGTGGGAAAATGTGTGGAACTAGGAAAGATCAACATAAATGAGGTAACTAAGACTCAGAAAGGCAAACATGATATGTACTCACTTATAAGTAGATATTGTCTGTAAAGGATAAACATGAAGCAATCTACTATTTATGTCTTTAACCTTGGATTATGTGATGGTTAATCTTATCAGACTGGGTGGATTTAAAAAAAACACATTTTGTTGTGTGTATACAATATATTTATTTCAGTAAAATTCAACCAAAAAAAAATTAAGGACACTGAATATAACAACACTATCCCTTAGGCATCTGTAATTTTCATCATGATATCTTTACCTACATGACCATAATACCTCCTTTAACACTAATAAACAAAAAAATGTCATTAATGTTGTTCAGTGTCCAGCAGCTGACCCAGCTTCAGTGTACAGTGCGTCTGTCCAGGTGCTGCTTGTTTTCACTGTAGAACAGATGGACCTCAAGATCAAAGGTACCAATTCTCTTAGGAATGGTGAGAGTGTTGTAGGGCAAAGCCCATGTGTTAGGTGAGGCTCCTAGTCTCACCAAAAGAGATGGAATTGATTTTCCATCAGGTGTTACAGTTTAGGTCTTTTAGAATGATATTTCTGGTCCCAGACACCAATAGAGTCTTAATAGCTCTGCAAGTCCATATGATACCAAAACTGTTACAACCATCTGTCAAGCTTCTGTGCTAAGAATGGCAGAGGATGCAAGTAGATGTCCAAAACCAATGTGTAGGCAGGTCCAATAAGATGCAAACCCATTTGTACATCACTGCTGATCAGAACTGAGCTTGTGGCAACTGCGTGGGCTTCAGAAGCTGTCAACGCAACTCAATCATCACTGTAGTCAAGCTGGTACATCAAGTTAAGTAACAACCTGCCTTACGGGGGGAGGGGTTGGCACCTTCTTTGATTGTTTGGCATCTAAGAGATGACACTCCCGTTGGAAAAAATAGTTCTTTTTGGAAAACTTGCAAGAACCTTTGAAACAGATTTTTATCTTTAGAAAATCTAAAAATAATCCATAATCACAAGATATTGTTTTGTTGTTTTGTTCTTGATATTTCATGTAACTCTAAATTTCCATACAAGATCTGAGGTTCCCTAGACTAGCCAAAGAGAAAACCTCACTGATAGAGAGAGTCCCATGTATTTTGTCTACTGCTACAGATAGCTCAGTGGGCCCTCTGAATACATCAGACTTTGACCATTGAAGCAGAGCCTCACATATTAACTTGTTTTTAGTCATTTGTTCATGACAAAGAAAAAAAAAGGAACTAGCAAAAATTCTGTCTAATGTCATACATATATGAGAGAAATTTAATACTCATGGATATATACTTAAAATTATCTTGAGAATAAAACACAGCAGACTTTTTAGAGCTAATGAAGAAAACTAACAAACCATTTGTTCTTTTTTTCAAGATTCTAAAATATATACCATAATTTTTAGGAATGACTTAACACATAGAAATATTTTGTTCAATATCAAAGTGCACTTCTACTTCCTTTCATCCTCATATTTTGGTGGTTAACCTGTGAATGTTATTTCTGAAGTAGTCTTTTAGATTAGTCACAGTATGTGGTTTTCATTAACCCTTCTTATTTATGCTTCATCTTTTATTTATTTTTCTAATTAGAAATCCAACCAGGTTTAAATGCTGAATTCAGCAGGTAGGCTGAAGGGACCTGGATTTTGTCTTTTGGAGTTTAAGGTGAACATAATCAGTGCCGCTTGTAGAAATTCGCAACATGAGCTAATTTTTACAAAACTGGAACAAGCCTCTCATATAATTTTTATAACATCGTAAAACCTAATGTTATGTTAAATTATTTTTTATATTCAACAAGGACATTGGGAGGAGACAGCAATGAAAGATACTGGCTTTTTTAAAAAACATTCTTTGAATTTTACTCTACAATGGCTATGCTAACTTTATTACCAGAAAATTGTACAGACTTCAATTACTTCAACAAAAATGCCTTTAATATTTTAACACATGTCATTTATAATGTTTTTAAGTTATTCCAAGAAACTGCATTTTATAGTTGATACAGTTACTGCATAAAAGAAATGTTATTGTCAACCTAAACTGCTGCTTTCTTAAACCAGTAAAAATTGTTCTATGTTTATCTATATTTCCAGATTTCAAGTATAACATACAATTTACAACAATTGTATGCCTTCCTAAGGAAACCATAGTTTACTCAATTTTCCTTAAAATCTAAAGCAAAGTTTCATTTATACTAAGTATAATAGCTGCTTCAAAACTGAGTAAGTATAGATTTCACAGAGATTTTTATAATTCTCTTCTACATAAAACAGAGAATAGAATAGCTTTTGTGGCTAGTTTGGTGTCTAATTTCTTTCAGTAGCCTGCAGAGTACCTTTTTTTTTTTCTCTTAAGGTTCACTCCACAAGAAAGAAACCATACTCGAAGCTATTTGGTTAACCAAGAACTAGAATCTAGATAGCACAAAGAATTAGGGTAAAACCAACCATGACAGGTCAACATTCTCCCTCTCCCTTTCCCTTTCCCTGTCCCTGTCCCTGTACATGTCCCTCTCACTCCCTCTATGCCTCCTCCCTCTGTCCAATGATTGGAATAATATTCTTATATGCTAAAAATTCAGTATATAATACTTACTTGGCAGGGGAGATACCATGAACACGAAGGTGGTTTTCCCAGGGCGAGGCTTATCCATTGCACTCCGGATGTGCTCACCCCTGCGATTTCCTCAAATGCGGGAAACTCGACTTCATAATTTGTGGAAATGGGAAACTGCGTTCATGCTCTCCTCTGATTAAAAAGGAAATAAATCAGTATATTATCTAGTGATCATCAAGGAGACTTACTCTGGTAGCTGGTGAGAACAGATGGAGAGATACACAGACAGACATTATGTGGAGAGAGGGCAGAGGGAGTAAGGGGAAGGGGGGAGAAAGAGAGAGAGAGAGAGAGAGAGAGAGAGAGAGAGAGAGAGAGAGAGA
>OU015747.1:102528895-102548456 GCA_907169655.1 Acomys percivali | reverse complement strand
AGAGAGAGAGAGAGAGAGAGAGAGAGAGAGAGAGAGAGAGAGAGAGATTTGGTAGTATCCATTAAATTACTGCCCTGAGAGCTCAGGGAGTCTTGCAGAGCAGCAGACAGAAAGACTGTTAAGAGCTAGAGAGGGTGGAAGACATCAGGAGCACAACCCTTCAGACTCAGCAAAGCAAGGCATATATTAGCTCAAAGAGTTTGCAGCAGCAAGCACAGGGCCTACAAACATGTACACCAGGTCCTCTGTGTATATGTCAATTGTTAGTCTATTTTTATCACAAGACTATATATCCTGGATTTAACAGATAGATATAATTCTATAGATTGGTAGGGTAAAATAGGTAAAGTCTTCAAAAACCTCAGAGACATACAGATTACAGCATTTAAAATGTTTTTTTTTTTTTTTTTATTATTTTAAAGATTCATTGAAAATAAGACAGGTTAACTTCTGACAACACCCAGTCTACCTCAAAGAAGATGATTACCATTATAGATGCTCCTTATGGAGATGGCTTCAAATGTGGCTGACCAGCCACTGGGCAAAAGGTGCTCCTTTCAGTGAAAGGCAGAGTTCTGTCTAAAAATGGGCAAGCTTGGATTCAGGAAGATGATAATTGAAAGTTTTCTTTGACTGTCTTTCCTTTCACAAAGGAAGGCACTTTTAATTTTAATAATTTTAATTAATAAGATGTTTACAATCATGAATCAATATATATACATATACATTATACTACTTTTTAAATTTCATCATAGTGTATGTTTTATAACAGATTATTCTAGATTAGTATAAACTTACAAGTGCTAGAAATATAAATAATTTGGAGATAATTTAGAGTAAATGTGACGCTTAACCAAAAGAGTAAATTCTGCTAGTCTTGCTATGAATGTATTACAAGGAAATAACTCAGTTTCATAATGAAGAAATCTGTTATAATTAATTCTGTTGTAAATATGAACTTAATACTTTTATAGTCTTTTTTGAGTTGAGCATGTTTTGGGGTCATAAAATAATATACAACATAAATTGTATACTCGAATTTATGATAAATGATAAAAAGCATAATGAGGACCATATAAAATTTTATGTGAGTGTTTAAATATGTTATAAATAATCATGTTTGACACATACAGATATGAATCATGAAATGTCTTGTTAAGACCTTCTGCTATGCTGAGCCAATGGAAGAATACCTGCATTGCTGACTCCTCCATTTGTTTTTCTCAGTGTCATTGGTAGGATCACATTTTTTTCTTTTCCTATTCTCATCGTAGATTACCTTGGTGGATTCACAGGTAAAGAAATGATTTTCATCCATCAAATAAAAATGGATGATGCATAATTCCCTTTTATACTGTCTTGTTTCCAGCTTGTAATATTTGAAACCAACTTTTTCTCTGTTTTACTTTTTCTTTTTCCCTTAACACAAAGTTTCTCTCTGTGGCTTTGGCTGTCCTGTCACGTGATCTGTAGAGCCACTGGCCTCTTCCTTCTGAGTGCTCTGATTAGGCTTTCTTTTCTTTCTTTTTTTTTTTTTTTTTTTAGTTGAATTGTTTTTTTATTTTATTTTTCTTTCATACATTACACCCAACAGCAGTTTCCCTTCCAGGAACCCCTATATGTACACTTCTCATTTTCCCAGATCTACTCCTTCATCTCCCCTCAAATTATAAAAAGAAAGATAGAAAAGGAAAAAGAAAAAAATAGCAGAACTCCTACGGAGTAGGAATGGATTTTTCAGGTGAACTAATAGTGAGGAGGTGTTTGTCTGACACTTTTGCCTGATCTTGGTACTCTTTTCTTCCTATTAGGTGGTCTTGAAGAGCCTAGATATGAGGGCTTTTGCCTTTTCTTATTATGTCTTATTTTGTCCTGTTTGGCTGCTGTCTCTTGGAGGTCTGCTTTATTCTAAAGGGAGGTGGATGGGTTCTGGACCTGGGAGAAGGGAAGTAATGGGAAGGGAAGAGAAGCTATGAGGATGAGGGAGGACCAACTGTGGTATGGATGTATTGTATGAGAGATTAATCTATTTTCAACAAAAAAGAATAAAGTAGATTATAGAAATGATGAGTATTATAATTTCAAGTGTTTGGAAATTATCACACAAAATTTACAACAGCTCACATCTGGCCATTTGGAAATAATTTGAAAGCAAATGATATCTTACCTTGATACTTATATTTTCAAGTTACATATATCACTCATTAAAAAGTAGTAGCATTATATGAATAGTACTATTTTTACAAACATGAGACTAATTAGCTGTTATTTAATTGTGGAATTCCAAGTATGACTCATATCTCTACAGAAAAGATTTGTTATTGTGCAATGCTTGAACATTAACTTGTCATTGATGTGTGTATATTGGCGGCGGTTTTGTAAGCAAAGCTGCAGTGAATGAAATAAATGAAGCACATTAGTAGATTAATGTCACATGAGCTGAGGAATGAAAATATCAGTCAGATATGGAAGCAGGATATATCAGTTAGCTACCATGTTTTCTGCAGAACTATAAAACTTACAGTTATTCATAATTATGGAAATAGTAAATTATAGTTGGTAGTGTATGTGGCAGTCTGGGTGTGTGTGCATGTGTATGTACCCCTTATGTTTTTATTAATAGGTAACACTATAAAGGCAAATGTAGGAAAACTTTCATAATGTCTAATGTGGTAAATTTAATTCAATACTATACTATCAGGAAGGTAAGAGCTTTGCTAATATTTTATGTATTTCTCTTTTGTGCAGTTTTGCTTGAAATTTATTGTTCTTTAAATGTGCTTATGTCAACTTAAAATTTCTATGGTCTATATTATTACCCTTGATGATTTTCATGGAGGTAACATGGCATTGTGTTAGTGATATCCATAGGCAAAATGCCATATTTATCATTTTTTTGTTATAAAAGTTGGATATTTATGTTTCTTCCCCAACACTAACATGGCCTGACATCAGATTAAAGATGTGATAAAACTCAGGTAATAAGATTTTGGTCTTATTATTTATCAAAAGATAAAACATTTATGTATTAATGATGATTGTAATTCATTAATAGTATATTATATTAAACATTATTAAATAGAAATATGTATGTACATGCAATTTCTTCATTTTTGATAGAATCATTTATCTGTTTAATAAACACAATAGGCATGTTCAAAGGATACTTTAATGAGAGTGTTTATATCATTCTGAGGCTGATATATGAGTGTGGTTTCATTAGTGAGTTTCAGGCTAGCCTACTCTTTATGAAAAAGCAACAGTTGGAGCTTTCTTGATAACATCACATATTCCAACAATGTTTTCCCCAACCTGCTCTAGCTACCAAGGTATCTTGGTTAAATTCTAATTTGAATAATTGAATTCCTCCTGCATATCTGACTTCTTCTATTTTCTTGCACCCTTTTCAGTCTTGCTATTTCCTGTTTTGAATTGATGACTGTTGCAGCTGGGGACACTAAGGCTGTGTGACAGGACAGGGAATTATTTGCTTTGCTGCTGTTACAGGTATGCTACCCTAAGTCTCCAGCTCCCATTTCAATTGCAGCCTTTGTAAATCTTTCACATTCCTTGATTTCAGTTCCTAATAATAAATAAAGTAAAAAAAAAACTGCTCTCATGCAATTTATATTAAAATAGGCATTTACCTAGTGCAAGCTAAGGTAAGATCTTTTAAAATATTTAAAATATTATTTAAAATGATACTTTATATTTTTACAACACATTTTTGGGAAACCAATGCTTACTAAAATTATTACTATTCACTTTACTTCAAACAGTGTCACTTTTTTGTAATCTGGATGAATATTAATTTGATTCCTTGCACACAGAATACCTTATGAGGTGTGATTAATAAATACGTATACCATGTGCGTAACACAAACCCAAAACAAGCGCCTGCATTATCTGAATGGAATAGCCAATATTTTTCCTAGACAAGTTCAGTTGTACCAGGATCATTTCATTTCCTTCTGAAAGATGATCCTCCTGGGAAAATCATGTGTAGTTCATATTGATGACACTTAACCTTAAATGGGCCACCTCGTATTCTGTGCTCTCAAACATTCCCTTCAAAGACAGAAAAGAAAACACACAGTTCTCTCGAGTATTTTAGTTACATGAGATATATTTAGGAATAATCTAAGCTTGTGTTCTCTTTCATCTAGGTAAGCCAGAGGGCCCTTCTTGATTGGAAAGAATACGTATCTGGCACCAATAAGATAAATAATTCTAGGGTTGTAGAGAAAGTAACTTTTATACTCACTTGCATGTCTCCATAGGTTACAGAAATATATCATTTATTTCTAGCTTTAAAGGATATTTTTCCAAATTTTCTTGTTTTAAAATGTCGTTTGCATATCAAAGGTAATCAGAGCAGATCGACCCTGACTGCCTTCCTCTATCATCTCCTGCACCCACACAGCATCTCTGCCCCACTTTCCTGTCTTTTTAGAAATGCTCTATGATAGTTTTTAAATCTTTGTTTCTTAAGATTTGTATTATAGAGATTTTACTTTGCCTTGTCTAGGCTATTTCCAAATATTTTATTTGGTGGTGGTGGCCACCTTGATTTACACTGGGCTGTTTGAAACTATAATTTTCAGTGTCATTTTAGCTCTTAGGATCATGTTTTCCCCATAAACAACAAATAAATCTGATATTTTATAGGTAAGGAATTCATATTTTATTTTGACAGTTTTGAGACATCCTGTTTACTGAGGCTCTTATTAACCTTGTCATTCAGAAGCCTGCAACTTCTGTTACATTTAGTCACATATTAGAAACAAAAGGAAAAAACAGAGAACAATTATTCTTTTAAAAATATATATTTCAGAGTGTCAATGTTTGTTTATAAAGATTCTCTCCTTGTCTTGAATGCTAAAATGAAATTAGCAAGAATTATAAATCACAGTACAAAAGATATAACTAACTCTGAGGCAAAAATAATGTAGGTGGTATTAAATGAATGCTTAAGAAATTTTAATTAAACCAAAAGACCAAGCACATATATATAATACATAATATATATTATGTATTTGCCTGGTATTCCTGCTAACTCTTTTAGATTCTAGTAGGAGAGATTATAAGTGTGGTTATAGAAGTTGAATATACATATAAAACCCAAGATCTTATGTTATGCAAAAATGCATATGTATATAAAATGGATAAAAGAGAAAACACATTCAAACCATTGTGATTGCCTGAAGTAGGGCAAATATCCAAAATAATTTTGCTATTATTTTCTGGACATACTCAGGTGGCTCAGTATTTCTGTATAATAACCCTCTCCCATACCTTAACATTTCCATGCTTTTTAGTAACCCCATCATCATAAACCACCCACATTCAAAGACTAATTATTTTTATGGAGGTGCCTCATTAGCTAAATTGTACATGTATCCATTTATCAATGAAACAACTGCCATGGGAAAGTGGATTTTATTTTGGTAAAAACATAATTTTTGCAGAAAAATTTTATAATTATTCACGTATGTTTGGATGCTGATGAGTAAAAAAAACCCATCAGAAAATGATAGGTTTTGTTATTAGAGAAAACTTTTAGATTCTTACTTCCTGATAAGTAGCATAAGTAGAAAATAATATACATTAAATTGAACAGCCAGGAAGATTTTTATATTATTTTCACTGATGCTTTAGTCTTTCAACTACTCAATTTAAACTATTTCAACACCCTTGTTTACAGACTAAAAACTACTGTTTCCAAAGTAACTATTGAAGAAATAATGATGAGCTGATACAGCTTTTATTAAGAAATATATATTTCCACATGGTGGGCATGAGTCCTCGGTTTTGAAAGATGAGGGCCTCAGTGCATCCTGGGGAGTATGATTGTGTTCCAGAGTTACACAGAAATGTTCACCCCTGAGAGTGGCCGATTTGGGAAGAAGTACTTAGCACAATGTATTAGAAATACCCAAGCCGAGATCATACAAGTTGTCATTGATCCCACATTGTTTCTGATCCACAAAATAGCAGTGACTGCACAGCCACAAAAGGACCATACCGAGAGCACCAAAACACAGTGCTGATGTTTCCCAGAAATAAGAAAATGCTGTCATGTGGTTTGTCCATGCCCTCCCACCGTAGGACCATGGGACCACATTCCAGTGAGCTCCCAGGGACTCAGAGTGGCCCTCACAGCGGCTGCTTTTCAGGTTGTGGCCAGAGTAGTGTGGGCCAAGGAGATGGCATTCCAGGAGGGAGTGCTGTCCGAGTTGAGCCTGAGGGAGGACTGCACTGCCCACACCACAGGCCTCATGGACCTCCTCTTACAGGCCCTTGCCATGCTCAGTGCCAAGATCTGGAACATGCAAAGGCGGATACTAGGGCCAGCACCGAGGTGGTAGCCCATGGCGGGTGGAGCACAGGATGGAACCAGAAACTCCGGAGGCGCGAATCAACAGAGCCGCAAGTTCCCCAGGACAAGAAGCTGAGCTGGGCCACCATCAATAGTTTCTACAAGCTATTCAACGAACACTTTGAGGGACCACCACTTGCTACCTGCTTGTTGGCCCATAGATCTAGTGCGCACAGGAGTAGGAAGCCATCCAGGCCTTGATGACCAGCAACAATCTTGAGAATTGAACAGGAGCTGGAGAGCTGGTCCTGAGGACATGCAAGCAGGAGAGCTGACTCTGATGTCACAAGAACAGGGGAGCTGGTCCAGAGGACGTGGGAGCAGGTGAGCTATTCCTGGGGACATGGGAGCCAGAGAGCTGTATCTGCTTTGAGGACACAGGAGCTGGAGAGCTGGCCCCGCCCTGTGGACATGGGCAAGGGTAAGCCCGCCCTGCCATGATGACATGGGATCAGGAAAGAGGAGCCCTGTCCAGAGGATAAGGGAGTCAGACCTGATCCAGGGCTCTGAGTGGACCTTACCCCAACATCTACACTATGTATGACCTGCTGGAACACATGAAGGGGCTGGACCTGCAGATTCTAAGATTAAGAATCTCCTTGACATAGGGTAACAACAGGATATCCGAGAGCAGTTCCAGTGAGGATCCAGTAATGATAGTGTAGGCCTCAAACCAGACCCATGACTTGTAGCAATGAACATTTGAGAGTAAACATATGTGGACAAAAGGCTATACAGCATGATACACTACAGCTTCTGTGACAAGATTTTTTTGTTTGTCTGGTTTTTTTTTTTTTTTTTTTTTTTTTTTTTTTTTTTTTTTTTTTTTACTGGGAGGGAGGAGAGGGATTTTGGTGTATGATGTATAAATTATAGACATTCAATAAAAGTAAAAAAAAGAAATATATATTTATATTGACTAATTATTAGAATAGGGTTATATTAGAAAACAATACATGTAAGTTATTACATAACATATATAAGTATATGTACATTTTGCATTCCTATAGCTACATCTAATAATTTGTTCAGTATGTAAATTGAAATATTCTGTCCGAAGGTTGAATGAGTCTTGACAGTGAATTTGAAAACCACCTACATACATCACATTCAATGTCACTAACAAAAGCTATGTGTTTAAATAAATATTTTTATTAAAACAAGAAGTGTGGGCTGGAGAGATGGCTTAATGATTAAATCTGGGATTACAAAGAAAATTAAGAACAATGACTCAGTGCAGATTGAATCAGAGGCTGTTCTGACAGCAGCATCCACAGTCACTGCTTAGGGCCTATATCCTGGAAGCAGGGATTGAAGAGGAACCAGCACAGTCTTTGATACATTATCCTCTCTCTACAGTAGGAAGACCCCTAATTATAGGCTGAGTGTAATTTGTTATCAGGTGCTTCTTTGTCACAAGTAACTGGTTATTCTTATACAAATGTAGTGACAAGACAAAAAAAACAAAGTTTATTTCATACACTGACATTTTATTTAGAAATAATGCATTTTACTTATTGTTTTGAAGGCATATTGAAAACCAACCAAAAATAATGTTAATTCTCTCATATATTAATATTTTCATAATTTGACTTTTAAGTAGTATTAAATAATTTCACCTATTTGTGTGTTCTGCTAATAGATTTAAAAGAGCTGTTATTTTAAAATAAATATAGTTGGGACTGGAGAGACAGTTCAGCAGTAAGCCAGGGCTTTCTGCTCTAACGACTACCTCAGTTCATTTAACTCCAGCTCTGGGGAATGTACTACCCTTTCATGCTTTCCACAGACACAGAAACACATAACGCACAACATACACACATACACACACACACACACACACACACACTCACACACACACACACACACACACACACCACAAACAAATAAATAACAAAGTGCTTAAAGTACATGCTTATAATTAATATCATGCTTGAATTTACAATATTTTTCACTTTAGTGTAAAAGACTCATAAAGCATTTTTGTTTACAAAATATGATGCTTTTAAGAAATATTTAGAGCTTGTTCTGAGACTTCTAAAATTTAAAAACCTAGTTTCAAGTTCTGATACAATGGCCATATGTATGTACAAACAATTTATAGAGCATAAAATATTCAAACTTTTACAGTGATTTTCATTAAGTGGTATCCCAGGAAAGTACTCAGACTTGAAATACAATTTTATTTTTCATAATGAAATATTTTCAAGTTGAAGCTTATTTTTGAAGAACTTCAAATAACTTCAATTTAGCAAAATAAAATAACATTTTTGATAATCTCATATTAATATGCATAACATAGTAAAATAGATAATTGAAAATGCGATTATATATTAGGAGCACACCTTCATAAAATGGATGAATTTTTACATCAAGTTTGATGAAAAAGAGCTTGAATTAATTCTAAAATCATTCATCTCTCCTGTTTATATTAAAGCATTGACAATGCCGAAAGTAATCTCTAAGGCTATTCTGGCTCTATTTTGTACTTACTGACATTATGATTATTATCATACTCTGTCTTCAGTTTAAGTTTTTGATTTGTTCATACTCATATTGATGCTACAGATGAGAAGAAGATGAAATTAGCTTTTCCAAACAAAAATGTTTCAGTGAGTTTCTGCTGGGAAACAATCTTGGAGCTCTCTAGTGTCATGATCTTCATATTGTCCAGTATACATGGTGACTTAAGGTCTATTTCAATAATCATTCTCATTGTCATTGGTACAAGAGCCAATGTTCCTGTCCTTGACTTTTTCAGAACTAGCGGTGATGGGATATAGTAAAAACAGTATTTTAAAAAGTATCACCTAGATTTTTAAAATTTTTATTAATTTATTCATATTACATCTCAATTGTTAGCCCATCCCTTGTATCTTCCCTTTCTTTCCTCCCTCCCACTTCCCCCCCCTACTCCCTTCCCCTATGTCTGTGGCTGAGGGGGACCTCCTCCCCCTGTATATGCTCCTAGGGTATCGAGTCTCTTCTTGGTGACCTATTATCCTTCCTCTGAGTGCCACCAGGCCTCCCCATCCAAGGGACATGGTCCAATATGGGGCACCAGAGTTTGTGTGAAAGTCAGATCTCCTTAATGTTGTAACAGAGTAAGCATTTTACTAGAATTGTTTGAACTAAAAATATTTCAGTTAATGTATTTTCATTTGTGCATGTGTGTGTATGTGCGCATGTCCCTGTTTTTTTTTTTTTTTTTGTGTGTGTGTGTATATCTTTGGTGAGTAGATATAGTTATTTAAGTAGGTTTAACTTCCTTGCATATTATTTTTTTAATTTTATTTTATTAATTTATTAATTTATATCTCAATGGTTATCCCATCCCTTGTATCCTCCCATTCCTCCCTCCCTCACAATTTCCCCTTACCCCCTCCCCTATGACTGTGACTGAGGGGGACCTCCTCCCCCTGTATATGCTCATAGGGTATCAATTTTCTTCTTGATAGTTTGCTATCCTTCCTCTGAGTGTTTAAAACATCTAAACACTCACATTAGAGTCAAGGTGCTTAGCTTCAATATTTTTTCTTATGTATTATAATTTACATTTTAATTAAAGGATAATCATTTTGTTAGAATCCATAATATTTATATTCTTAATATTATCTTTCAAGGAACATGTGTTTTTAGTTTGATTTTCTATGAAGAACCCAATGCTTTCTCATGTGTTCAAAATTATATGAGATTAAGTCATGTGATGTAGGCTGAACTGTATTGCATTCTAAATCCCATTACCTATGTATGTAATCAATAGAAAAATAATCACCTAAAATATAAAAACTTTATTTGGCAAAAAGGGATAATAGCCATATTTCATAGACATTTTTAAAATATAGGAAAAACTATTTAAAATTATTCTGCTACACTTGGTACATATTTATAATTAAATACATGATCTATTAAAATTTTTGTCTCATGGCCATCTACCAATTTCAAAGTGCCCAGTTAAAGCTAAATTGCCTTTCTTTAAAAGACAATGGAGTGTCTTAAATATATGGCACATATTTATGTATATACATATGTATTCCTAAATATAACCTGCTTGTTCTGCAGAATAATAAATGTATGTATTTTTAAAGCCAGTATTGGATAACAAATTGGTGTTGGATAGCCATGTGCTCTTCCTCAATATCAGACTCTTAATATCATAATTATTAATTCAAAATTGTTATCTAAAGGTATTTATATACACATATTATATACTTATGTATAGTTTTAAAATTCACTGTAAATCTTTGGTGATGAGGTACAGACCACAAAATGATAACATTCACAAGTTGCGATAGTTTGGTATTTAAATCACTCAGGGATCTAGGTAGTACGGTTTTCATCCCCTATGTGACATCACTGTGAGGTGGTGAAAATATTAGGAGATGTGACCTCCTGATAGATGTGCTATAATTGAGCCTTTCCTTCTCTTGCATATGGCAATAAGTTCGACAGTGTACCTAAGGACATACTTGCACTGTTAACCAGCTGCATTTTTGAAACCAGGAAGCAAAGGGTCCATAGAACCTTGAACTGAATCTTCGAAAACTATAAAACAAAGTCAGATTTGTATTAATATTATTACATACCAACTTACTATTTTATGAAAATTACCTCCAGTATTTTCTTAACAGTTGAAAAAAAAAACCTGACAAATACAAAGTAACCCAAATCTCTTTATAATAAATAGGTGTTTTAGAATTTGGCTTCTATATAGCATTAAACATATTGTTTTTCTCGTATTTAAATCCTTTTTATGACAGTAGTTCATGTTGCCAACTCATTATAAAGACATTTACTTTTTATTCATATAGCACCTTCTACAGTTACTTTCTGTCTGAAAAGTGCGTGCGCTGTCATCCTCACTTCCACCCTGCAAACCTTTCTCATCTCTGCTCTCCTATTCAGAACTATGCTACTCATCAATTGACAGGATACAAAATGTAATAGTCATAAAAAAAAATGTCTGCTAACATTCACTCCTGACAATTTTTCAAAAGGCACATTAAAAAATAATTGGAGAGAAACCGCACAGATTTTTAAAATATATTGAGTCATTTTTCTTCAATGCTTGACTGGTCAGCTTGCAGTAGACCATTCTCTCCATTATTAACAAGCCAGCACTCGCTTTACCAGAAGACATAGTGCTGTACTGCACTCCTAGGGTTTGTTGCAACAGTCTTCTGATTTATATGGAAAGTCAACAAGTAAAATAGTCTTTAAGCAGGCAAGCAGTTTATGCTTCCAATTTTATCCTTTATTTAAAAATAGTTCACTTTAGCCTAAAGCTATCATGATAAAGATCAACTGAAGTTTAAGTACTAAGTATTCAAAGTTTTACTCCTATATTTTCTAATCATAATTTAAGGATTTAATGAGGTGCTTGAGATTCAAATGTTTTATAATCCTATTCTCAATCTACTAGAAACCATTTAATCACACTATCATGGTGTTATCTGACAATCACCTAACTCTCATAGGAGTGTGTAAGAAAGTTTAAATATACTGTATTTCTTTAGTGTTATGAATTGGTATATATATGTGTATATATATACACACATATATATTAATATTCCTTTTTTAAAATATTTGGTCATCCTATGAATTAATTCATGACTTTGTGGTTGTTAGACAAGTGGCTTACCCTTAATGATATCTCCATCCAAAGACATTAATTTAATAAATTGAGGATAGAAGTTCCCAAGATAGTGGCACAGATCACACACTGCATCTGATTAGCAGGAAATAGAGGACTGTACAGCAGCCTAAAGACCAAACTGAGAACTACAAAACACCAGTGCTTCTGATTCTCAGGTGAAAGGGAACCAAATTGGGTGGGTCATGAGTGGGTCTGACCATGGCCACCCAGCTAACCCATGGAAAAATCCCTGGGAACAACCCACATTAGCCACCGTCATGGGAAGGACTGTGGGAAATCTCAGTAGCTTTCTGGCCCTCACTGCTGGCTACTGCTTATGGGATTCACAGACAGAAAAATATATAAAGAACTGAAGAAATTAAATACCACCAAACCAAATAATCCAATTAAAGATCGGGTACAGAACTAAACAGAGAATTCTCTGTAGAGGAATATTGAATGACAAAGAAACACTTAAAGAAATGCTCAACATCCCTAATTATTAGGAAAATGCAACTCAAAACAACTCCGAGATTCCATCTTATACCTATCTGAATGGCTAGGATCAAAAACTCAGGTGACAGCACATGCTGGCGAGGATGTAGAGAAAGGTGAACTATCCTCTGTTGGTGGTGGTGGTGCAAACTTGTACAACCACTTTGGAAATCAATCTGGAGCTTTCTCAGGAAATTGGGAATAACTCTAACACAGGACCCAGCCATACCACCCTTGGGAATATACCCAAATGATTCTCTGCCATACAACAAGTACATTTGCTCAACAATGTTCATAGCTACTTTATTTGTAATAACTAGAACCTGGCAAAAACCTAGATGTCCCTCAACCAAAGAATGGATAAAGAAACTGTGGTACATCTACACAATGGAAAACTATTCAGCTACTAAAAACAAGGACATCTTAAAATTTGATGGCAAATTTATAGAACTGGAAAACATCATCCTCAGTGAAGTAACCAGAAAGACACGCATGGTATTATCTTACTCATAATTGGACATTAGTCACATAATACAGGATAACTGCACTACAAAACAGAGTCAGCCACATCAACCAAGGACCATGTATGGCATGGACCTAGACACACTGCTTGGATGTAGTTGCACAATTTCCTTGTGGATACCACATCTGGAGAGTAGGGACTACTTCAGGCATGCACTCTGGCCACCGAACTTAGATCACTTCCCCCCTGGCAAGACTGCCATGTCAGGCTACAGAGAAAGAGTTTCCAGCTAATACATATGAGAATTGATAGACTGAGGTCAGATATTAGGGAACCAGGGCTCTCCTATCTGAGTACTAATGGAGGAAGAAGGAGTGAGTGAGGAAGAGAGGGGGAATGAGGGAGGAGGCTATAATCAGGATGTGAATAATTTAACTGCAGAACAAGCAGATAACTTATAATGTTAATCCCACCATATGGGACTAACTCTGAGACTGGCTGAAACGCGAATGTGCAGGCAAAGACAATGATTCTAATTGACTAAATAACGCCTATGAATTCATATTATATGCCATCCTTCATATGGCATGAATCAAAATTTACAGATGTCTTTTTTTCCTGCTCATACAAAGTGAAGAAATCCAGCCTTAATTGTTCCATGCATCATGCATACCTTTTATACACTTATAATTTTAGGACTGTATAATGCTTGTTAGAAATTATATATGCTTCCAGAACAAAGAACCAGACACTGTCATTGGATCAGACCTGACAGGATGCATTCCTCTGAGCACACTGGACATTGACATCCTATTTGGAGAAAGGGGTTGACAAGAAAGACGGGGGAATATAGAAACATACAGGAGGATAGAACAAAAAGTATATTAGTGAATCTATTCCTCAACTTATTGTCTCAATTGTCACTCACAAGATATTTTTAATTCACTAATATGGAATTTTGTATATAGATACAAATGTAAGACTATTCTTCACACATATAACTCCATTATACATATACATATAACTCAACTATAACACAAGGTTTACTTCCAATGCTTTGAAAGTGCTATCAAGCTGTTTAGGAGAAATAAGTTATACAAATTAAATGTTAGTAGATTAAATCATTGTCATGTCAATTGCTAGTCTACTTTTATCACAAAAATATACATCTAAGGTACAGCAGAAAGATATGACTGTATAGAAAGACAAGGTCTTCAAATACCCCAGAGACATGCAGGATAGGGCATTTAAAAATGTTTTTACTACTTAAAAATTCATTGACATTGAGACAGGTCAACTCCTGGTAACACTCTGCTTACTTCAAAGAAGATGATGAGCATCAAATAACCTCCTTCTGGAGATGGCTTCAAGTGTGGCAAACTAGTCACTGGGCAAAAGGTCTTTGTTTGAACCACAGACAGAATTCTGCCTAAAAAAAGGGCAAGCTTGGATGCAGGCAGAGTCAATGACCAGACTCTGCCAAGACAGTCTAAGCAAGTCCTCAAATAGTTCCTGCCTCACAACTATGTCTCTCAGATATATTGGGCCAGAAGGCGGAAGAAGATGCTACAATGTTATAAGAGTTTTGGGTGACTATTCAGGTAGAAAACTGTCTCTGTCATCTTTTCATTTGCAAAGCTACTAACCTGTAGTCTTGGCAAACTCTGATAATCAAGTTCACTTCTTCTCAGGTCTCTGAGGGAGTTGACAAAGTAGCTTAGTTTTACAATGAACCTTAATTGTTTAGGTGTTAAGATGCTTTTAGGTCTAGATAAATGTTTTAAGCTGGTAATGACATTATGTGATGGGAGTGATTTACATTAAGAAATTTAGATGCACCAAGATAGGAAAGATATCGTCTTCATTGCTGTCTAATACAAATAGCCAAAACACTAAGACTGTAACATCTCTAGAATTCCTGATTGTGTCATGGTTCTTCTTGCCATTGGTAATCTATTGTTTATATATGTAATAATATAAAACTATATGTACAAAAATAAAATAATTACAAGAAAGAAAAATATAAATGCTAACTTCATAGAAACTATTAAAGAAATAAAATAAATTAGTTCAGAGCTTCCACACAGAAAAACAAAGCTAATACTTCAATTAAAATTGTGGAATTAAAGATGAATATTAAAATTAAATCTGGAATTTTATTACATTTTAAAATTCATAATCAGAATATGTCTGTGTCAGAAAATATAAAGATTATTTTGTTATCTTTATAAATTTTATCTGATTATATTTGGATTATCAAACATAGAACCACTTTAATAATTTAAATAATGACTAGTATTCTAAAAAATGTTTTTATTTGTGAAGTAGCTAGCAAAATTATCACAATAAATACCACTGAATCATATCAACAAGTTAAAAATATATCAGTATTTATGTCATCACTAAATGTAGAAAATTACATTTACTCATTAAATAGTATAAAATATTTTGCAAGTTATAAAAATTATCTCCTTGAAATATTTCATAAACATCTAAGTGAAACAAAAACTTATGTTAGGAAATATTTTTGTGCTGTACACATATTTTGAGAGAATATATAAAGGAATTAAATGTAACTCATAAGACATGATTCTGTGGAGGAATATTAACCAATCTCATGATGGAATATTAGTCATTAAAATTTGATGCAATGTCCTCCTACCTGATGCTTTATGCATCTTCTACTTCTAAACACTAAGTTAAGTAAGCCATGCTTTCTAAAAATAACTTAGCAGAGCCAGTCTGCCTTTAAAGACATTTCTGGACAAGAAATTTTCTTATGCTAAAATGAATATTAAGTTAAATGACATCCTGGCATAAATGAACTTCTGGAAAAAAACTTAGTAGAATTCCCTTTCCTTGGCTGTCTTCAAGTAAATTAAGCATTTAGTTTTGTAAAGAAATAGTGGAAGTGATTTAAAACTCCTAAAGACAGATTTCTGTCAGAAGATTTTTAGCAATATCAGTTTATAATATATTCAAGAAATATCAGATAATATAAATACATATATCTAAAGATTTTATAATGCTATGATACTGAATATACATTTTGAACATATCTAGTAATGTTAATCAAGAACCTTTATGTACTAATTTATTAGAAGTAAAATGCCATCAAAGCATAGTAACTTTGTTTCATTAAGTGAGAAGAAAACTACAGTATCAACTCTAACAATTTAGGTTCTATATTGATTAATTTCTCCTCAGTTTGCCACTTAGTTAGGTCATTTCAATACATGGGTTGAGAGGATTCCTAGATTGGGTTGGTCTGTAGTCATGTCTGTGGCCCATTTTCTTGATTAATGCTTAAAGTAGAAGGGACAATCCCATGTGGCCAAGTGTTGTAGAAGCAGGAAATATGAAGAGGCCATTGACAGAAGCACAGTTAGCAGCACTATTTTTCCAGTTTCTATTTTTTCCTTTTCATTAGTTACTTTTGAACACAAGTTTCATTGTGATTACTGCTTGTGTAGACACAGATAGCGCAATTAATTGTTTTTATAATTTTTTTTTTATTTTTAATTAATTTATTCTTGTTACATCTCTATGGTTATCCCATCCCTTGTATCCTCCCATTCTCCCCTCCCTCTCATTTTCCCCTTATTCCCCTCCCCTATGACTGTTCCTCAGAGGGATTACCTCCCTCTGTATATGCTCATAGGGTATCAAGTCTCTTCTCAGTGACCTGCTGTCCTTCCTCTGAGTGCCACTAGGTCTCCCCTGCCAAGGGACATAGTCAAATGTGAGGCACCAGAGTACTTGAGAAAGTCAAATCCCTCTCTCCACTCAAGTGGTAAAATTTAACCCCCTACCCTGATCTAGCGCAATTAATTTAATACAAGAAATTCAAGGACAAATTTTAAACTTTAGAAAAAGTGATCTACAAAATGGGATAACTGCAAGCATTTCATTCTTAATTCATTTATTTACCTTAGTGCTGGAATATATTAGTCATTTTTTCATCAGTAACTTCAGTGAAGCAAAAAAGTTGCTATGATAAATTTATGCATCCATTATTTAACACTGTTTCCAGAATTGCCTCATAAAATAATTTTCACATTAATTTCTACAGATCCATTATTCTTACTCCTCCTCAATTTCTTCCTCTGTTTACATCACCTGTTTTGAGTCTTCAGATAATCCTAAAATTATTTAACCTAAAGCTTCATATAATAACTATAATTTAAATAGGATGAGGCTTCACAATGTACTGTAGCTACCTCTCTAACTTTATTTCCTAAATCACAAAGAAATCAATATATTAAATAAATGATTTCTTAAACTGTTAATCTTTATATATCGAAGACTTGAGAAGACAATATAGCTCAATATGTACATTAAATTCATACTAGGTGCATTGGTTTGTGACCCATGAATATTCCTCATGTCCTCTACATATTCATGATAAAGGATATATAGACTATTGTCAGTTTATTCCAGAATTACCTTGCTCAGGATGATCTTTTCCAGGTCCATTCATTTGCCTGCAAGTTTCATGATGTCCCTTTTTAAAATAGTTGAATAGTACTCCATTGTGTAGATTACAAAAGTTTCTTTATCCATTCTTGGGTTGAGAGACCTCTATATTATATCCAGATTCTGGCTCTAATGTGCCTAGACTGGGATTTTGCAGTCTAATCATAGGAGGTGCTGTAGGTTCCAGATTGGATTCCTCTGAAAACTTTTTAATGTTGATTTGAAAAGAATTATCATTTTTTGTTTTATAGTTTGTAACATAGAATTCCACTTTTCCTTCTTCTTCTTACCTACGTCTGTTTTCTTATATTTCTTAAACAGTATATATAAAATTGCAATCATTACTGAACATATAATTATTTCTTGATAATACTTGAAACAAAATTATATGGTGTTGAAAATGCCCTCTGTCATTGCGTTTTTCAATTTTTTAAATATAGAAAATATTTTATTTTTTTATATTTTATTAATTTATTCGTGTTACCTCTCAATGGTTATCCCATCCCATGTATCCTCTCATTCCTCCCTCCACCCCATTTTCCTTTACTCCCTTCCCCTGTGACTGTGACTGAGGGGGACTTCCTCTTCCTGTATATGCTCATTATTTTTTAATCTCCAACTTTCTTTTTCCTTTGGAGACTTCACTTTATTATTTAAGCTTAATATTTCTTCTCTCTTACTGTTCGAAGAAGAGGATTTTTAATCCAGCAACCCTTCCATCTAGAATACAAACATACAAGTATACACGTTTAATCCCAAATAATATAGGTAAGTAAGTCTAGTTTGTTGAATGAAGCAGCCATTTTTGAAACTGGTGTCTAACTTAGGGGCAGAAAAAGAAATGAATCTGAGAAAGATTTGATGGAATGAGTCAGACATAATATAGGCCAAACTTTCATGAGAACAGGACAGGAAGAGAGAAGTGAGATTTTCACAGATTTTTTTAACTGAGAGTTTTCCTGCGACAGTATTACAAAGATAGGTTGCAAAGAGAACAAGATAGACACCAGTGAAGACAGAAAGAACAAGAGAATGAAAAGAAGCCAGAATACAGAGCATATTGATAAATGCATGGAGGGCAAGCACAGCAGTTCAGTAGAAGCCAGTTCATATCAGTCAGCTGGGAAGAGTTTTGAACTGGAACAGCTGAGTTGAACCAAGCAATCAGAACCCAGAAAAAGCTAAAAGGAGTGAGCTTTTTCAGGAGTGGGTTTCAGAGGCTGATACATTCTAGGCCTAGGTTAGCAGATGGAGGCTGAAGGGTTATATTGTTTGGATGCTTGGAGCATCCAGGCTTAGACCTAGGGATAATTAGAACAAATAAATGCCCTGTGGTCAGCGAAAACAGTATATTCAGACAGCTTGTGTACAGATCTCTTCTCATCCTTCATCTGGGAAATTAAAGCTCCTTTTACATCTTGCACCCACCATAAAGAATAAATGTAGTGGGACTTCCTTGATTCTGCCAGTGGTTAAATAAAGTCATGGAGACCTATTAATATTTAAAAGCTTTGGCCTTAGCTGGGCAGACTCTCATCTAGCTCTGCTAACTTCAGCTTCACATGGCTAGTTACTTAGGTCTCTTCCTTAGCCTGGTAAGTCTGATGCTTCTTGTGTCATGCTGGTGAATCCCTGCGTCTGAATTCTTCTCCCAGAAGCTCTTTTTTTTTTTCAGAAGTGTTGCCTTTCCTTTCTGACCAGCCATTAGTCATCACATCTTTACTAAAGCCAATCAAACACAATTCTAGATTGCAATGTGAGACTAGTAATGGGCCATAGCTCAACTTCACAAAGTGCATTCCAACAACATTGAACTTCATTTTTTGAGAAAATGTGTTTCCATGATAGGATGAATAATTTCAAACTCATATTCACCTGCCTGAGACACCTGCTTGCTGGAATTAGGATTGTATATCAATAAACATGGTGACATTAGTTTTACTTTACGTCATTTAACACTTCATATTCATTATTTGAATAGTACCATCAAAATAATATGAACAGCATCACAAAAACTTGGCCAGTGGCCTGCAGGGAGTCACTTGGAGGTTGTTTTTAAATAACATTATATATATATATATATATATATATATATATATATATATATATATAT
>OU015747.1:102503061-102521193 GCA_907169655.1 Acomys percivali | reverse complement strand
TTGAGGAAAGTGCCTTGTATCCCCGATCTCTCTAAAACTTTAAACATGAATGGGTGTTAGATTTTATCAAATGCTTTCTCTGCATCTAAAGAGATGATCATGTGGTTTTTTATTTTCAGTTTGTTTATATGGTGGATTACATTGATGGATTTCCGTATATTAAACCATCCCTGCATGCCTGGAATGAAGCCTACTTGGTCATGATGAATGATATCCTCTATGTGTTCTTGTATTCGTTTTGCAAGAATTTTATTTAGTATTTTTGCATCGATGTTCATAAGAGAAATTGGTCTGAAATTCTCTTTCTTTGTTGAGTCTTTGTGAGGCTTAGGTATCAACGTGACTATGGCCTCATAGAATGAATTTGGTAATGTTCCATCCAATTCTATGTTTTGGAGTAGCTTGAAGAGTATCGTTATTAGCTCACCTTTGAAGGTCTGGTAGAATTCTGCACTGAAACCATCTGGCCCTGGGCTTTTTTTGCTTGGGAGACTATCAATGATTGCTTCTATTTCTGTAGGGGAAATGGGACTATTTAGCTTGTTTATCTGTTCTTCACTCAACTTTGGCAAGTGAAATTGATCAAGAAAATCATCCATTTCCCATAGATTTTCAAATTTTGTGGCGTATATGCCTTCAAAGTAGGATTTTATGATTCTTCGTATTTCTTCAGTGTGTGTTGTTATGTCTCCCTTTTCATTTCTGATTTTGTTGATTTCAATACTGTCTCTCTGTCTTTTCGTTAGTTTGGATAACGGTCTGGCTATCTTATTGATTTTCTCAAAGACCCAGCTCTTGGTTTTGTTGATTCTTTGGACTGTTTTTTTAGTTTCTAATTTGTTAATTTCAGCCCTGAGTTTGATTATTTCCAGAAGTCTACTCCTTTTGGGTGTTTCTGCTTCTTTTTTTTTTCTAGGGCTTCCTGCTGTTTTGTTAAGTTGCTTATGTGCGATCTTTCCAATTTCCTTTTAAAGGCACTTAGTGCTATGAGTTTTCCTCTTAACACTGCTTTCAATGTATCCCACAAATTTGGGTATGCTGTTCCCTCATTTTCATTGAATTTCAGAAACTCCTTTATTTCTTTCTTTATTTCTTCCCTGACCCAGGTGTCATTTAGCAGAGAGTGTTTAGTATCCATGTACGTGTAGGCTTTTTGTTGTTTCTGTTGTTGTTGAATTGCAGCCTAAGAGCATGGTGATCTGATAGGATACAAGGTATTATTTCAATCCTCTTGTATCTGTTGAGGCCTGCTTTGTGACCTACGTTGTGATCAATTTTGGAGAAGGTTCCATGGGGTGCAGAGAAGAAGGTATATTCTTTCTTGTTTGGGTGAAAGGTTCTATAGATATCTCTTAGATCCATTTGACCCATGGCATTGGTAAATGATGTTATTTCTTGGCTTAGTTTCTGTTTCAATGACTTATCCTTCAGTGAGAGTGGGGTGTTGAAGTCTCCCACTATTATTGTGTGGTGATCGATGAGTGGTTTAAGTTTTTTTTAGCTTATCTTTTACAAATGTGGGTGCCTTTGTATTGGGAGCATAGATGTTCAGAATTGTGATGTCATCTTGGTTGACTTTACCTTTGATGAGTATGAAGTGTCCTTCTGTGTCCCTTTTGTTTAATTTTGGTTGAAAGTCTATCTTGTTTGATATTAAAATGGCTATGCCTGCTTGCTTCTTGTGACCGTTTGCTTGGAATATTTTTTTCCAACCTTTTACCCTGAGGTAATGCCTATCGTTATACGTGAGATGTGTTTCTTGAATGCAGAAGAATGTTGGATCTTGTTTATGCACCCATTCAGTTAGTCTATGTCTTTTTTATTGGAGAATTAAGACCATTGATGTTGAGAGATATTAACGACCAGTGACTGTTAAGAGTCTTAATTTTGATGTTGTTTCCAATCGAGTGTTTGTGTAGTTGTGTTTTTGCCATGGTATAGTTACCTTTTTCCTGAGTAGTTTTGGTTGTAGCTTGACCCTTTGGGATGGAGTTTTCCTTCTAGAACCTTCTGTAAAGCTGGATTTGTGGATAGGTACTGTTTGAATTTGTTTTTGTCATGGAATATCTTGTTTTCTCCATCAATAGTTATTGGTAGTTTTGCTGGGTAAAGTAGTCTGCCCTGGCATCTGTGGTCTCTCATGGTTTGCAGGATCTATGTCCAGGCTCTTCTGGCTTTTATGGTCTCTACTGAGAAGTCTGGTGTAATTCTGATAGGTTTGCCATTGAATGTTATTTGGCCCTTTTCCCTTGCAGCTTTTAATATTTTTTCTTTGTTCTGTATGTTTTGTGTTTTGATTATTATGTGACGGGCAGTTTTCCTTTTCTGGTCAATTCTATTTGGTGTTCTGTAGGCCTCTTGTATGTTTATAGGTATCTCTTTCTTTAGGTTGGGGAAATTTTCTTCTATGATTTTGTTGAGAATAGTTTCTGGGCCTTGGAGTCTGATATCTTCTCTTTCTTCAATGCCTATTATCCTCAGATTTCTTCTTTTCATGGTGTCCTGAATTTCTTGGTAGTTTTGTGTCAGGAGTTTTCCAGATTTGGCATTATCTTTTATGGTTGCTTCTAGATCTGTGATTGTATCTTCTAGACCTGAGATTCGTTCTTCCGTCTCTTGGATTCTGTTAGAAAAGCTCACCTGTGTGTTGCTCGCCTTCTTCTCTGAGGTCTCACGTTCTCGTTTTTCTTCTGTCTGTGTGTTTATCATTGAATCCATTTTCGTCTTCAGGTCTTGAACTGATTTTTTTATTTCTTTCACCTCATTTTTTGTATATTCCTGAGTTTCTTCCATTGCCTCTTTATAGGTCTTCAGAGCTTGAACTGTTTTATTTATTTCTTCTATCTGGTTATTTGCATTTTTCTGACATTTTTCCAGTTCCACTCTATGTGCTTCTTTTATGTCTCTCACCTGTTTGGCTGCGTCTTCCTGTATTTGATTACGAATTTTATTTGTTTCCTCCATTAATATGCTCTTTATTAAGGATTTGAGGTCATTTTCTTGTATTTCCGTTGTATTTGAGCTCTCTGGGTTATTTTCTTTGGGATAGCTGGAAACTGGAGACGCCATGTTGTTTTGGGGTTTTTTTTGCATATGCTTTTAAGCTGTCCTTTAGATATCTTGCCAGCTTTGTTTTCGTTGGGTAGATTCCCGAGTTGGATGGAGGGAGTCTGATGATAGATTCACTTGTTTTCTCACGGTTTCCGTAGGTTGGAAGCTCCTATGTTTCACTGTTGTGGATGGCAGGAGGTTAGCCCTGGCGTTTTGGGCTCTCACAGCCAGTGATCCTCAGCTCTCCTGTGCTGTGTGTCCTGCAATTGTTCTGGGTCTCTGGATGAGCATTGGGTCAGGCCAAGGTATCCACAGCCTTCTGGGTTCCCTGCCAAGTCCAACCAGGGACACTAGTCCCAAACCACCATCTGAGCTCAGCTAGAATCTCAGGGCCTGAACCGTCTGCCGAGCTTAGCTAGGAATTCCGGCTCAAAATGCACACAGTGTCCAGCCAGAATTTTCGGGCTAGGACTGCGCACCAAGCTCAGCTAGGGGTGTTTGGCCAAACTGCTTGCTGTGGTCAGTTATTGACTCATGCCCGAAACATCCGCGCAGCTCTGCCAGGAATTTTGGATTCAAACTGCACACTGTGTCCAACCAGAGTCTTAGAGCCGGGACTGTGCCAAAGGCTCTACTAGAGACTCTGGGCCCAATCTGACTGCCAAGCACAGTTAGGGACTGTGGCCCTAAGCTGCACGCCGAGCTCCACCCGAATCTCTAGGGCACAATTGTGCACCGAGCTCAGCCAGGGACTATGGACCCACACTGCACGCTGAATTCAGCCCGGGCCTCCAGGCCTATACTGCGTCCATAGTCCAGCCAGAGTCTTGGGGCCGCCAAGCCTGTGTGCACAGCTCAGGAAGAATCCCTGGGCCTAATCTGCCCGGCAAGTCCAGCTAGGGCCTCTGGGCTGAATCTGCGTGCTGACCTCAGCCTGCATCAGCGCCCTAAAACTACTCTCTGAGGAGAGCTAATGTCTTGAGCAGAACTGCTCATTGATGTGCGCTAGCGCCTCCGGTGGGACTGAGCTCTCCTCCCAGCCTGCATCACAGCAGGTGAACTGCGGCTGCGCTGAGGTGGTGCCTAGGGTGGACCTGAGCGCTCCGCCCAGCCTGAGCCACAGCAGGTGAACTGCAGCTGCGCTGAGAAGGCGCCTAGGGTAGAACTGAGCACTCCGCCCAGCCTGCGTCACAGCAGGTGAACTGCGGCTGTACTGAGGTGGTGCCTTCGGTGGACCTGAGCGCTCTGCCCAGCCTGTATCACAGCAGGTGAACTGCGGCTGCGCTGAGAAGGCGCCTAGGGTGGAACTGAGCACTCTGCTCAGCCTGTGTCACAGCAGGGGAGCCGTGGGTGTGCTAAGCTGTTGCCTTGGGCAGAATTGCCTGCTGCGCTGAGTCAGTGTCTCCACAGCACTGCGCCCTGAGCTGTACCCGGGACTCTGGGGCTGAACTGTCCTCCGTGTCCAGCTTGGGTCACAAAGCACCACGCGACCCAACTCCTGTCCAGTGTCCCCTCTCCCGCAGCAACTCCCACCAGCCACCACACTAACTGCCTCCACTGGATGGCTCTGAGCTGCAAACCTCAGTTGCTGCTGTTGGTGTTGCTGACGCTGCCCGTTTCGCTGCTGCTCTGATCCAAGAAAATCCGCACTCCTCTCGTGTGTAGGGGCACACAGGTCCTCCGCACCCTGGTCCTTCCAAACCGTTGAGCACTCCTGCTGCCGTGATGTCAGGATCCTGGTGTTCCTGGCTCAGAAATCTGTGCAATTCCCCTAACTGTTCACTGGAGCTTCCAAACACGGTCCACACTGCTCGCCGCCATCTTGGATCTCCAATATTTTTTCAATAAAAGGAAAATATATGCTAATTCTTTTATAAACAGCTAAATAAAGCCTCCATAATTTATGTAACATTTTGAAATAATTTTTCAGTAATTTAAAGCAAAAGAGGAGCCATTTGCCCTTAGTCTCAATAAACTCATCCAAACTTATCTCTGTTTCCTTTCCTCAAAGTGACTGAAATCATAATTCTGTTTACATGAAATGTTGATAGACTTTTAGTTTAGCTTGTTTGTATGTTAACATATTTAATTTAAAATTTAAGTAAGTTAAAAATGAATGAAACATCTTGTATGCTCATGATATCTTTCATACTTTTCCTTTTCATCAAAGGTAGTCTGTTCAAACAAACCATACAGGGAAGTAAGTGCTGAATAACTTTGCCCTCACAGATTCCACGGTAAGAGAGCAGGGAGTGGCAGAAAGTATACAGTTACAGTTAGTGACACTACAGTTCCATTTCTGAGTATTGCGTGTGCTAAACTATTATAAGCCACCCAGGAGACCAATTTAGAATGCACAACGTCCCTGTTGACGTGTAATGCCCATGGCTGGTATATAATCTCTTTTACTAAACATCAGAGAAATGGGATATGCTGTCAGGCAATATTTCTAGTGGCAAGAATGAATGGATAATGGCCTCCTGTGTCTTTTAGTTCTTGTCAGATTTCTTAACAGTATATACAATTTTTCTTTAGTCTATCCATCTTACTATAGCTTTTTGGAAACTAACATGGTCAAATGACTACTCGGTTTGGAAAAAATAAAAAACAATAGATTTGCTGATACTGTTTAATCCTAGGTTTTTGTTTTGAACTATGATGTATTTTATCTATTTTAAATGAAGTGACTTGTAGATTAGGTTTATAACTAATTTATAAGATTACAGAACCGTTTATTGTTTGGAGATATCTACATTCCCAATATATTTGAGCTATTACAATCCATCAAATCTTAAAGAGAAATAGGTGAAGCCTTCTCTTCAGATCAAATATATCAATTTTATATGAAGGGTAGTTTCCTATCATAACCTCCTCTCCAAGTTCCTACATTTTGCTGGATTACACCAGAAAGGCAGGTCAAGGAATCTCACAGGTTGTCTTATAACTCTTTTCCTAACCACTATGTCTGGAGACTGACAGCCAGCAAGTGATGCTCCAGCATAGAAGGTAAGAGACATCCACAATGCTTGCTTCCTGCCACTAGTAATTTGCTATTTCAATTGATTTTTTTCTAGAATGCAACCAAAAGAGAAAAAACTTGAATTATAAAACACCACAGAGAACAAACTTCTTTGTTGTTGTTGCTTGAATTAAATATGTGTGCCATCACTGTCTGGCCAAACTTCTTAAAACAGTGAAATAGAACAGTTTTTCATCTGTCAAGCTCAACCAGCTTATGCATAAAATATCTGAAATTCCAACTCTGGATACTGTTTGAGTACTGATTTTATGAGATATTTCTTTATACAAAATTTTAAGCATTTTCAGTGTTTGTGTTTTCTTTGATGGAGAGCACAGATAAGGCTGAGCAGATACATTTCTGCAAATACAGCACATTGCTCCATAGTCAGAGAGACATATCTGTCCCCTAGTCATGGTCTGCCTTACAGGACACTGAAAAAAATCTATATTTTTTACATTTTGAAAATGGTGAGACCACACACTTGCTCTAAATCACGTGACAGCTTCCCTCCAGTACTGTCTGGTTGGAGAAACTCGTGGCTGCCATTCATGTAGCTCATGGGGATCATGTCTCAGGGATGAGTGATAATTAAAGTAATAAACTGATTTCTGATATAGATAATACATAGGTTTGCAAATATGCACACATTAACCCACAGCAAACATTGGCAACTACCTGCACAAACTCTCTGATTAGTTTCTTGCTCTGTACTTCGTGACCTACTGTTGTGTGGAGTCCAGTCCTCTGAACTTCAAATTCATGTGGGGCTATTGACTGACCACCTCTAAACTCCTGTTTTTCATAAAATCAGTGCTGTGTCTATCAGACATTTTTGTGATGGGCCTAACACTAGACATACTCTGATTTCAGCTAAGTGCAAATACAAGTGAGAGATCGCTAATATTTGGTGATAATTTATTCTTGTGTGCAAAATAAAGAAGACACAGGTTCTCAGAATTTTTCTTTTATTAATGAAGATAATAATATTGACTAATATGACAAAATTATAAGCCCATGTAAGGATCAAATAAATTATTCTGTACAGAACACTAAAAGCTATATGATTCTGAAAACTTTTATGTTGATTAATATAATCAAACAACTTATAGTTAGCCAAATTAGTGACCACATCCACTAGCTTATCGTGTGCTACATCTTATCACACATGCATCACATCTAATTATATATGAAATTGAGGAGCAAGAGTATAAATTAATATTGCTAAATAAAAAGAGGATACAAGATGTTTCATATATTTTATACTTACTAATTCATTAACTTCATATGCTTAATTTCATATATACAAATAATGAAGTTTATATGTAGTGTATAAATGATAAAGAGCAATAAAAACATTTTTATTTAATATTTACTAATTTATATGCTCAAAACACAAAATAAATCTGACTACCAGAGCTAGTTTTGATATAGACAATTTAGTGCATTGTTTTTACAATATATAGAAGGAGTACATTACCATAAAATATATCTACCCAAAACCAAAATAAATTGATTTCAGAACTATGTTAAAGGTCATGTTTAATCAGAGATTAGCATGGATAAATACAGTAAAAATTAGGAATTGTTAAATTAAGATGAGAGAACAAAAGAGGTGTTAGAAGAGAGACTGTGGGGAGGATAAACAACACTAAAGATGTCATGAAAAAGACATGGATACCTGTTACTGTAGAAGCTTCCCTGTTGATGGATAGATGATACGTAGGTAAATGATAGATAAATGATAGGCAGATTGATAGATAGATGATAGTTAGATGAGATTGATATATGGTAGATGATCAATAGGAAGAGTTAAAATTGAGTTACCTATTATGTGGCAACATTGCCTTTATCAGACAGCATAGGCTAACTAATTAAAAGCACTTTGATATAAAATGGTTACCTATTTTTGGCGGTGCTTGAAAATGAGGTTCTAAATATCACAGGCTCTTTGTTACCATCCAGCGTTTGATGTGTAGACCATATTGCTATAGATAACCATATATTAAGGCATGGGGAATCCTGAATTTAAGCTGATACAGACCTGGGAGCTCTATCCCCATGGCCTAAAATATATACGAAAAAGCACCTCTACCTGGAGTCATCTGTTTTTTTAATGTCATTAAATTATGTGTAATTCTTTATAATATAATAAATATTTTATGTTAAGAGGTTTCTCAAAATATTACTCATGATGTTGGAGAACTGGCTCAGCAGTTCAGAGCACGTACTGCTCTTCTCGAGAATCAGTTCCTACTCTCCACATTGGGTAGCTCAAGACGGCCTGTAACTCCAGAATAATAACTATCATATTCACAATGTAATACAGTACTAACTATAAATACATATATATGGATTGAAAATTCTTCATTTTTAGGATAGTAATTTATGCATTATTCAGTAGCTCATGGTACTTTGTAGATAAATTTCCATCCCATTTCCATGAATGTTATGCTTTTGCTTGAAATGATCCTTAAGCTGTCTTAACTTGGCAAACTCTTACACAGCATCTGTGACCCTTATGTCTTTAGCTGACACTGAAAATGCTCTTTCCTTTAACCTTAAAACATGTGTTTAATAGTTATGTAAGTTATACCACATTTAAATGTATACAGTTTATAACATCAGGCTTCCTCATTAGATTCCCCTTTTTATAAAATTCCCTCTTTAAATAAAAGTTATTGCATAGTGCATAGAAGACACCACTCATTAAATATTTGTTAACTACTCTGTTGAACTAAAAATATCTATTCTCAGCATTGTATACATGTTTAAATCTACTTAAATTCAAGCTAATGTGAAATAATGTTAGCTTGGAACGGTGCTGTTTAACTTTTCATTTTATAGAATGCAAGCAAAGCGAATCTCTATGGAGATCGCCAGCATTAAATATTGACTTCAGTTTCTCGAAGTGCATAGTCATCACCCAAATGTGCTTATCTTTGGCAAAGTACCTCTCCAAAAGTCATTTGCTTACGGTTAATTTGAAGTATTTTTTTCAACAGGCTTTTTTATTTCATGATCGATTATTGAAATCTTCAAGGAAAGCTGGACATTGCAAACATTTCCTTCTGGGATTTGTGTGTTGTTATGAATCCTGGTCTGAATCTAGTATAGAAAAGCTTAGCTATCTCTCTCACTCATCTTAGTTTGTATTTCATCTCTTAGCCTCAGCACTCCAGTTGTACTTGCTCTTGCTGCCATGTTTGACACATTCCACCTCATAGAGTTGGCAGACCCCAGAGCTAACAAAGGAGCACAATGTGCGTATCTCATTGCAGCATTTTATTATTATAAACTTTTATTAACGAAAAACTGTTTGTTTCTGATGCAACATAATACATTAAGTATTCAACTCCAGAAAATACAGAGAAGATATTAAATTCCATTGTGAAAGACAGCCTTCAACAAACATAGTTCACCTCTGTCACAGGTCTGGGACATTCTCAGTGAGTACAGTGGTTGCTGCACAAACATGAAGACCTAAGCTCTGTCCACAACACTCATGAAGAGTCAGGTGATACATACTTGTGATTGTAGCATTAGAGTAGAGAGACACAGGAAACCCAGTGGCTTGCTGGTGAGGCACTCTAGTTGAATAGGTGCATTCTATGTCCATTGACAGACCCTGCCTTAAAAGCTATGATGACAATTATTGATAAACATATGACTTTGACCTCTGGCTTCTTCCTTTCCAGACAACATTTATGTCTTTATATTAATATTAATCACAATTCTTCACCTAAATTTTGTCATATGTGGCAATTGTACTTTCATGTGGCCACCATACAGTTTATTATGTAGTGTTTGAAATCACTTATTTTAATATGAGAAGCAATCACTTAATAGAATGAGAATGAAAATTTAGTAGATCTTCACAAGTGGCCATCATGTGAAATAATATTTGTTTGATAAGCATTAATAATAACTTTATTGTATATAATAATAAGCATTGCAAAAACTAAAGTCGGCTAAATGCTAATTTATGAAAATTTATCAAAGTCAAATAAACATGAGACAACCATCAGTAATTTATTAGATTGATAAGAAGAAACTACATATGTGAATGAAAGTAATTTTGATATCTAAGACAGTACAGTTTGCACTGCATAGATATCCAAAACAGGAAGAATAAAATTAGAAAAATCACTGATTCTATTGTCTGTTTTTCCCCTTTCATAATGACAAATTAAATTTTGTCAGAATTTATTTATTCTATTTAAACTTGTAATCTCCTCTAGTGTAGTCACTGATATTTTAGTTTCAAATGGACTTACTTATAACAAGCCTTTCCCCTATGCTAAGACATCTGAAAAAGAAAACAGAGTGCTTAAACCCTGCACCAGATTTTTCTCTACAATAACCTTGCTGATTGTTATTCATTCAGAAAGTAGGTGTTTGATCTCTTCAATTGATTGATGTTTTCTTTTGCTAAAAGTGCAAGAGAACAGAATGTGGTCTTTCAGGAATAAAGCTCGATATTATACACACATTACTTTTATAACCCTAATTTAAGCACAGCCTTATCCTTGTAATTCTAGATGAGGATACAACATTTCTATGCTCATTGATCTGAAAAGTAGGCTTTTCTTTAAAGGAGTCAGAAACAAACAAAACAAACAAAGCTTTCAGGCTCTATCAAACAAACACTACTTGGATTTTTTCTCATTTAAGTAAATACATAGAAACTATGGAGATGTAGTATAAAAATAACAACAAACCTCTCTTCATATGTAAAACATTTTTTGGGCAAAGTTAATTTGTTTAGAGTTTTACTATTGAATAACAATTCAAGATAAGGAATATGCAATTTAAGTTTTGAGAAGTCACTTCAATAAAAGTAAAACTGGAGAGTAAATTATTTTAATAATAATTTTATTTTACAATCTTTATCTATAGTAGTCTCCTTCAACTATACCAGAAACCATTATTGAAATATTTTACTGTTTTCTCTCGTACAACATAAACTAAGATTTAATCTTTGCTTAATCTCAATTTACGATTAGCTCTTAATAAAAAATAGCTACCAGAAATCAAGTAAAAATGACAGATTTCCAAAGTTTTCAACGACAAAGGTCTGTAAAGTTGATGTGACACTCATTTCATATCCAAACATAGCATTCTAAAGAAACATCATCCAGATCTGCAAATTTTGACTGTGTTAGTCTATGGTTATTTGTTCATGCTTTTGAAGTAATATAGCACAAAAACATGAATCTGGAATTGATAACAGTCCTTGAGTTCAGTTATGTAGAAATTAAAGAAAACCATAGTGTAAATTTTGAATAAATTAATTGTGAAACTTAAAGTTCAGTTGTTTCTGGATACACAAGAACATTTTTTACTTATTTTTTATTAATTTATTCATATTACATCTCAATTGTTAGCTCTTCCCTTGTTTCCTCCTATTCCTCCCTCCTTCCCACTCCCCCCCTTCTCCCCTCCCCTATGTCTGTGATGGAGGGAGACCTCCTCCCCCTGTATATGCTCTTAGAATACTGAGTCTCTTCTTTGTAACTTGCTATCCTTCCTCTGAGTGCCGCCAGGCCTCCCCATCCAGGGGACATGGTCAGAAAAGGGGCACCAGAGTTCGTGTGAAAGTCAGATATCACTCTCCACTCACCGGTGGAGAATGTTATGTTCGTCAGCTAGGTCTTGGTAGGGGTTCGAAGTTTACTGCCTGTATTCTCCTTGGCTGGTGCCTTAGTTAGAGGAGGACCCCAGGACCCAGATCTGCCTGTCATAAAGCTCTTCTTGTAGGTTTCCAGACCCTGTGGGTGTTACTATTTCCCCATTCTTCCATGCTACTCTCGCCTAAAGTCTCAATAGCATGTCCTCTCCTCTGACCCACTTTCCTGGTAAGTAAAATTTTGATGGTACGTATCCCTTGGACTAGTGTTTTGATATAAGTGAGTATATATCGCTTGTCTCTTTTTGCTTCTGGATGAACTCACTCATTATGATAATTTCTAGTTCAATCCATTTGTCCATAAATTTCGGGAATTTCTTGTTTTTAATAGCTGAGTAGTATTCCACAGTGTAAATATACCACAGTTTCTTAGTCCATTCTTCTACTGAGGGACACTTAGGCTGTTTCCATGTTCTAGCTATTATGTATAAAGCAGCTATGAACATGGTTGAGCATATGTCCCTGTTGTGTGGTAGGGCATTTTCTGGGTATATTCCAAGGAGTGGGATAGCTGGGTCTTGAGGAAGCCCTATTCCCATTTTTCTGAGAAAACACCAGATAGCTTTCAAAAGTGGTTATACTAGTTTGCATTCCCACAACCAAAACTACATAGTAAATAGATAACAAAACTTTCCACAAGAACATTTTTAAAGGGACCACAGGTAATGATAGACTACACTTGTCAGTGGTGGCAGCCTTCCTTCCTTCCTTCCTTCGTTGGTGCCCAGGTTGTGTAACTACACAGATTTAGTGATCTGCTGAGATTCACTGATATGGAACGCCCAAGTTGCAAAATTAGTTCTACATGTAGCAGTATCATCTGCTATGACATGAAATTTGTCCAAGTTTTCAATTTATTCATTAAAATATTTATTTTTAAATATATTAAATTAAGGAAACTTCTCTTAATTGTTGTATAGAGTGTATTTATGAAAATCTTATTTTCTCCAAAAATGGTTTAAATTAGACTGATTTTCCATACTTGTCTCTTCATCTGCCCAAATTATCTGTGAATGCTTATACCTTACAGTTGCATGAGATTACATACATTTAGTTTCATTTTATAATTAAAAAATATTACATTTCTTCCTAATGATTATACTCATGTAGGCTTTATAAGAGTAGTTGCATTTCCAGGTCATATCTGTGATTATGAAGATTTTATTCCTTTCCTACTTAAGACTTCATCATTTCAACCTGACATATAAGCATTTTTCTATTTGAGAAAAATACTCTTCTTTATTTCCTTCCTTTACTCATTCCTTTCTTATCTTTCTTTTCTTTCTGTGAGATAATGTCTCTATTTTTTTTTACATCATTAGCTTTGTAGAAGTGGTTCAGTGGCCCAGGAAGACTTTAAGCCCTGCATCTATCTACATGCCTCAATCTCCTAAATGGGTATGCTTAAAAGCCTCAACTACCTGGCCTGACTGGGTATTTATTTCTGGATGATCAGTATTTGTTCTAGTTATTAAAACAACTAGGCTTTCATTCAAGTATTTGTTGCACTCAGAAACGCCAGAAATGATACTCATGAAGTTTTAGATAAAAGCAAATATATTTTATGACTCGTTGGAAATAAAGATTTTGAAATGAGAATTATCTCATCTTTAAATCACTGCAATTATTTTCCATATGGCTTGACTTAAAATGAAGCTACTAAAGCTTATGAATGAATTAGTGAGCCAAATCTTGTTACAGCATGCAATTCTCTCTCTCTTTTTTTTTTACTTGAGATGGCTTACCACTTGATGGGAGACTCTTGAATGCAACAGTATATATTTTTAAACTGAATATATTCTGTTAGTGAATAAATTTTTAAAAACCAAAAGACGTGTCTAGCACATGATGCATAGTTCACAAAATATCACTGATGCCCATTTTTTAAGCATCATCACAGCCAAAGAATGATAGAATGATGGCATCTTTTCCATTTGTAATAAATCTAACTGTAAGATAACAGGGTGAAGATTCAGTGGCCCAGTCAACTATAGGTGCCCACCTTTTACTTTCATGTTGACTTATCTACAACTATCAAAAACATTATTCAAAATGTCTGTCATATATCTTTTAAAATAAGCTCACATTGTAAAACTAGAAACAAATAATCCCATGGATATATGTGTATGGTGTGCATTCTTCTATCTGTGTTACATGCCTCCTCTTTGTTGGCTGAAGGTATCTGAGGGACAGATGGTCTGGCCTCAGACAGCAGGGGTGGCTGTATGAAGCGGAAAGCTCTATTTAGAGCTTGTGTGTAGTTCCTACTAATAATTTAAGTCCTCCCTGTTTGGGTGCTGCTGCTGAATTTATGGATCTTGGCTAGAGACTCATTCTATAAAATTCCTATCAATACCACTTTTGTAGATTTCTCAAAAGATGTCATTTAACCAGGGCTGTAGTCTACTGTTGAAGTCTGCTTGACTCTAAATATGCTCAGACACTGTGTGGCTGTAGTTACAGTAACAAGAAGTGGTCTGAATGTAAAGAGATTGTTGGTGTTTGATACCATAGACTTATTTTTATTCATTTCTTTTCAAACTTGGTTAGAATCCAGTTAGGAGTCAAATATGTAAAAGCTTCTGAAATTGGGGACTGAGAAGTACCAACGTAACGACAAATTATTCCATTTCCCCTTGCTTCCATCAGTCTAACCAGCTGCTGACTGACTGGTAATCCAGGCCACCATGTAGCTCAAAGTCAGGTACTCTTTCTTGTTGAATAATTAGTAAATTGGTGTGTAAAATAATTTTACATCAAATGTCTAACAAGGAAAAGATTTGGGTAATCATTACTCCCCTAAATATTGAGTATATTTTATGTAAGTATAAATAATAAGTATAAATACATCTTTTCTAACAAGGGCTCTTCTAATTTTACCATTTTAATTTTTCTTTATACTCCTCTGTTCAGCCCACTCATTCACAAATTCATTTAACAAATACCCTGGATCTTATCTGTCATACGCCTTACATTCAATTAAACTGTTCTTTTTAATTTTCCTAGTATCTAAACTGAATTTCATATTATTAACATAAGTTTTAACTTTACTTTTTAAAAATCTATCTTTGAATGAGAGTACTAATATAATTCTAAGTACACAGCTTTTAAATTTTGTTCACATTTTTTATTTTATATCTTATACACAAGAAGCACGCATTTTTGTTTCTTTCACCGAAATCCTTGGGGCACATTTTATAATTTCAGTAGAAACATTTCCTTTAAATTATTGTTCACATGATATTCTTGGGAGGCCTGCTCTTTTCTGAAGGGAAAAGGAGGATAAGCAGATCTGGGGAAGAGGGACCAAAGTGGGAGGGACTGGGAGGAGGAGAGGAAAGAGTGGAGGAAGGGCAAGTTGCAGTCCAGGTGTACTGTATGAGTGAAGAATAAATTTTTAAAATTCATTTTTTGTATAGTTCTAATTACAAGGAGCTTCCCTGATAAGAGTTGAACAATGAACTGACCTAGAAATATAGTAACATGTCAGTAGGAGTCATTTTACTGCTGTGTTATTTTAGCAAAATTTTAGTAGTACATTTTCAATTTGGGCACATGGCTATCTTGTCTTAGGTTTTTTGGCCACTTTATCAGTCTCAAGTATGGGTTCCATCTCCTGTGGTAGTCCATATATCAAATAAAATAGTTGGCGCTTCCATAAAATTTTTCCACAGTTGTACCAGAATATCTTGCTAGCAGGTCATTGCTACGGGTTGCAGGTTTTTTTAGCTAAGTGTTATTGAAGATAACTTTTCTGCTCCAAGTACCAAGTTTAAACAATCAGCACCATGAATGTTAATCAGTAGGAGAGAAGCATCTAGCTGCCATTACATAAGTTTCTTGTACTATCTCATATAATACCTTGGGGATATTGTTGCTTATCTTCTAAAGATTTGTATGTTCTTTGGTGATTTAAGTATATTATTGTTGTTGTTATTGCTATTGTTTATTATTATGATGATGATGATGATGATGATGATGATGAAATTCACAGAGAAGTGGTCTCTTTCCATAGCACTGATGGAGAAATCACCATTAGAAACACTCTATGTTTTTTTAATGCTAAAATATCGCAGTAGGTCTGACTCCAGACTTTTAGTTTCCCATGTCTATCACTGCTGCCTTAGCCATCTGCCTCCTAAACCTTTTGGCAAAGTATTTTACTTATTCTTTATCTTCCAGCCAGAGGAATTTAGTCTATTACAATAAAACTGTTTTTTTTTAATATTATGATTTGTTTGGTAGTCAAGGAATGTTTAACAATACAATATTCTTTTCACAGAATAGGAAAGAGATCTGTCTCAGTCAATGTCTCACCACCTTGACCACAGTAATAAAGTAAAGCATTTAATCCTCAAAGCCCACCTCTAATGACATACTTGATCCTCTAAGACAAAACCTACCGCAACAAAGCCACACCTAATTCTCTTAAATAGTGCCACTGACTTAGCATGCTAAGGGGCCATTCTTACTCAAACCAAAACAATGTCAGTTCAAATTTCCCATGCTGGTGTTGAAACTATTGAGTTTCTAATCAGCAAAGAAGGGTAACTTATCTTATTTAATTGTAAAATTCTCATTTTATCATTAGCTGCCTAGGGAAGACATGAAAAAAAATTTAATCATCTCAGATAGGGAGGTACTAAACTTTAGACCAAAGAAACAGAACTTCACAGTTCAACTTGAGGAACCAATAAATTTATCTGTGTAACTTAGAAGAGGATTGGTAAAAGGTTGCATATAGGAACATAGATGACTGTTTTTAACAAAATCTCAATTGTTCACTATTACCAGTAAACACTTAAGAGCCAGATGCTGGTATAAAAGCCTTCTATGCCAGAGAGGCATAGAAGGAATCATGCGGACCTTTCTCTTCAGTCAGAAGTCCCAAAAGAAATACCTCTCTCCCATGAAATCTGAAACAATCTCCTCCAAACTGAATGTCCCTCCTTTCTCCTTCCTGCCCATCTCAATCTGACCTCCTGACGTGCAGCTACTAATATTTTCTTAATAATCCTTTGTTAACTTCCTGTCAAATGGTTGTTCCACTTCTTGAGGTGTGATTGACTTTATTTAATTCTGTTTACAATATTCAAGCAGAAAGTTCTTAGATTAAAGATGTATATGTCTGAGCCATACCACAGTTCAAAACAGGATTTTCCAGTAAATAACACAATATCAGGGCTCACAGTGATCAAATCTTGCCACAGGTGACATGAAGGCAGCTCCATCTCTGAAATCTCACTCTAGCTTGGTGTAATAACAATATCACATTGAAAGGATATTGGAAAACCAATACACAGGAAATACAGCTTTGCTTTCAACATGGCGTCCAAAGAAAAATATCATTGATTTAAATTCCAGTTTAAAACTATGTGACATTCATGAAATCCATATAAATTATTAACATTATGATTATCTACTTAACAATCATAAATGACTGTTTTATGAAGCCGATTAAAGTTCTTTTAGGGCAAGTGAATAAAACATAATCATTATAATATAATTTCAACAAGAAAGTGTTTAAATATACATGTATTTTATAGTTCCTATCACTAACAATTGTTTTTATAAGTGATGGTCATTAATTTGTTTACATATTTGTTTAATTCAGCATTGTGAAAAATACCAATGTTTATGGAAGAATGTATGTATGAAAAAATGTAGAGGAACATGAAGGAAATGATAAGTACCCAAATAAGGAAAGCAAATTCTTTTAAAGATTGTAAGAAAATGTTCTTAGAAAGATAATTAAAAGAAGCCCTATACTATTGCTAACTGATTTCAGAGTCCTGAACATGGCAAAGGGTAGCTGCATTGTATGTTTTATTTGTGTATTATGATGAAGACAACATGATGGCATCTCAGCTGACTATGATACAGATTTATTTTTCCATAGATGCCATTGACTAATGTGGAAAAACATATTTTAAAATTTGTATTTGACATATGTTTCTAACACATATTAAAAACAATCCCAATAAAATAGTAACATATCTAATAAAAATATATTAGTGATACTAAAACCAAATCTGGTTAGTGTTTTCACGATTTTCAGGTAGGCTTATCTCAAAGAAATTTATTGAAGGGTTTGGAAGAAAGATCAGCAGTTAAAAACTCTGGTTGCTCTTCCACAGGACCCTATTTCAATTTACAGCACCCACATGGTTGTTTGCAACTGGCAGTAACTCCACTATTTGGTGATACAAAACCCTCCTTTGGCCTCTTCAGACACAGTACACATGTGGCACACAGAAAGACATCTAGGCAAAAAAAAAAAAAAAAAAAAAAAAAAAAAAAAAAAAAATAATATAATAAAAATTATAATATATATATAATTAAAATACAAAAAGCTTCTTGATATTTTCCTTTA
>OU015747.1:102486677-102502661 GCA_907169655.1 Acomys percivali | reverse complement strand
ATATATATATAATTAAAATACAAAAAGCTTCTTGATATTTTCCTTTAGTGATATTCAGTGTATAAAGAATTAAAGTAAGTATAATTTATTATATTTCTCTAGCATATATCTTAGTGAATTTTTTGCACTCTTTTACTAATATGTCTTGTCTCTGAGATTTGCTAAATATGTAGACATTTGGCTAGAGTAATCTGATCAGACTTCAAGAGAATTACAGCAAATAAAAGAGCATATCTTGTGAGGTAATAAAAGCATATGTCCTATGGCCATCTTAAGAAGGGTGAATTTAGTGGTCAAAGCAAAAGAATCAGTTAAAGTCCATTTGCCATAAGAAACACAAGTCATTCAGAATGTGGATTTGTAAGTTTTGCAACCACATTGCTTTGTGTCCTCTTTGAAGTTAGTGCCTCTCTCCCCTGATCAGAGAGTGCGTTTTTCTATCATACTGTAATAGTTGCTAACACGGACTGTCAGGGAGCCATGCAGAAGGGACAGAAAAACAGCACTAGAACTCATAGAATGTGACCATCCGGTTAACACACTCATGGTGCATGTGCCTCAGGAGGCAGGGACCTAGGACTATGAGTCCTGAGAATTTCATGTTATTGCGGAGCATAGCTCTGCTTGTTGTACTTGAGGAATTTATATTCTTCCTACTATACAAGTTGTGCGTGAACTCTAAGGGAGCTTCCAGCCCCTCTCTTGGCAGTATCACTGGCATTTACAATAATAATGCTTGACCTCTTAGAGGCACTGCTGCTGGAACAGCAGCAACCCCCCAAGCTTGCAAAAAACTTAGAGGTGTAGCTTGTTAGCAATGATCACACCTTTAGAAAGAATTTGGAAAAAATAAATTGCTTAGTAAGGTTAGGTAAAGATGGTTTTGCTTCTGGCTTTTATGTAGAAAATCTTAGGAAAGAATGTGAAGTTCAGAAAAGTACATTCTTCATAGTTAAGCTAGGGATTTTTTGAGGTAAACAAGCCAAACCTTATAGCCTAAGATAGCACTGGCTGACTCGGTGACTGTCTCGCTGGACCTGAGCTTCAAAATGATAACATTCTTTTATGCATTTTTGCCTTCAGCTTCCCGATATGATTTAATAAAGATTGTTAATGAGTAGATGTGCACCTTGAGTATTTCACATATAAATGACTGATTGTTTTTGTGTAAATGTTTCAATTTGTGACTCTTTCATGATTTTTCATAAGATTAATTTTAAGATAATTTATTCTCTCTTTGTAACCTCAAATTGCAGCCTGTCAGTAAAGAGAAACTGGCTGAAAAAATTATCCTCATTGCTTAAACTTGTTAATCTATAATAAACTTAGTTACAAATGTGTGCAGGTTCTTGGAAATAATTTGTTTTTCACATTTGTTTTTCACCCGTAATACATAAAACATTTGATCATGTGACGGTATTGGGGAACTCAGTTCTTTTCTATGTATACACATTGTAGTTGTTCACTTAAATAAAAATAGAATGTAATATAAAAAACAAATATTCCAAATAAAAAATGAGATACAGAACTAAACAGAGAATTCTCAGTAAAGGAATATCGAATGTCTGAGAAACACTTAAAGAAATGCTCAACATCCTTAGTTATCAGGAAAATGCAACTCAAAACAACTCTGAGATTTCATCTTACACCTACCCAAGTGGCTAGGATAAAAAAGTCAGATGTGGAGGAATACTAAGTGAATGTATCAACAGGTAATAAAGAGCTGTTTAGCCAATTAGCTGGACAGAAGGACAGGAAGTGGAAGGCAGGACTTCCTGGAGGGGAGGAGAAAAGTTGGACAGTTGGAGAGACGAGGTTTTTTGATGGTTGGAGGAGGACGGTGGGGACTTGATGAGGACTGGCCCAGGGATCATAGTGACAAGTGCTTGGGATATATGTATGTTATAAGGTTTAGAGTAGTTTGTTTAGTTTATGGGTAGACTGTAATCAGTTCAGACTCTGCCCGGCATAGTACTGGCAGCTTTAAAGTATGTTTCAGTCTCCCTGTGTCAGTTATTTGCTTTGTAGGCCGAAGGGATACAATTGACTGTAACACTCAGGTGACAGCACATTTTGGCAAGGATGTGAAGAATGGGGAACACTCTTCCTTTGCTGGTGGGAGTGCAAAGTTTTACAACCACTTTGGAAATCAGTCTTGTCTTTTCTCAGGAAATTGGGAATAACTCTACCTCAGGACCGAGCCACACCACTCTTGGGAATATACCCCAATGATGCTTCACCATACAACAAATACATTTGCTCAACAATGTTCATAGCAGCCTTATGAATAATAGCCAGAACCTGGAAACAACTGAGATGTCCCTCAGCTGAAGAATGGATAAAGAAACTGTGGTACATCTACACAATGGAAAACTATTCAGCTATTAAAAACAAGGAAATCTTGAAAGTTGCATGCAAATGGATGGAACTGGTAAAGATCATCCTGAGTGAGGTAACCTGAACCCAGAAAGACATGCATGTATATACTCATTCATAATCGGACATTAGCCACATAATACAGGATAACTAAACTACAAAACAGAGTCAGAAACATCAACCAAGGAACATGTATGACGTGGACCTAGACCCACTGCTTGAATGTAGTAGCCTACTCTCCTTGTGAATCCCATGTCAGGAGAGTAGTGACTACTTCAGGTATTCACTCTGGCCACAGAACTTAGATCACTTTCATGCCAGCCTACAGAGGAAGAGTTTCCAGCTAATACATATGAGACTTGATTGGCTGAGATCAGATACTACGGGAAGAGGACTCTACTGTCTGAGTACTGAGGGAGGAAGGGAGGCTGATCAGGAGGGATTGAGGGAGGGGGCTGCAATCAGGATGTGAAGAATTTAAACTGCACAACAAGCAGGTAATTTATATTGCTAATCCCACCATATTGGACTAGCTCTGAGACAGGCTGAAACATCAATATCTAGGCATAGACAATGCTTCTCGTTGACAACAGAACCCCTATGAATTACTATTAGTTGTAATTCTTCATATGGTATGAATGAAGATTTTCAGATGTCTTCTTTTCCTGCTCATACAAAGAGCAGAAATCCAGCTTGATTGTTTCATGCATCAAGCACACCTTTTATAGACTTATAATTTTAGGGCTGTATAATGCATGTGAGAAATTATATGCTTTCAGAACAAAAGAACCAGACACTGACATTGGATCAGACCTGACAGGATGCATTCCTCGCAGCATACTGGACATTGACACCCTATTTGGAGAATGAGGTTGAAAAGAAAGAAGGGGGGAGTATAGAAATGGACAGAGAAGATACAACAAAAAGTGGATTAGTGAATCTACTCCTCAAGTTAATTCCTCTATCATCACTCACAAGATATTTTTAATTCACTGATATATAATTTTGTATATAGATACAAAATAAGTTCTAAATACAGTGGTATAGAATTCAAATGTAAGATTATTCTTCACATTCATTATATATACATATATATATATATCTATTCTAATATGAGTTATTGTACCCATATATCTCAATTATAATACAAGATTTACTCCCAGTGCTTTGAAAGTGCTTTCAAGCTGTTTAGGTGATGTAAGTTATACAAATTAAATGTTAGTAGATTAAATTATGATCATGTCAATTGCTAGTCTACTTTTATCACAAGACTATACATCTTAGGTGCAGCAAATAGATACGATTGTATAGAAAGACAAGTCTTCAAGACCCCCAGAGTCATACAGAATATGGCATTTAAATGGTTTTTATTACTTTAAACATTCATTGATAATGTGACAAATTAACTCCTGGCAACATCCAGCCTACCTCAAAGAGGATGATGAGCTTCGAATAACCTCCTTATGGAGATGCTTCAAATGTGGCAAAGCAGCTACTGGGAAAAAGGTCCTCATTTCTACCACACACAGTATTCTGCTTTTAAAAAAGGGGGGACAAGCTTGAATGCAGGCAGAGTCAATGGCAACCTCTGTCAAGGCAGGATACACAAGTCCTCAACAGTTCCTGCCTTACAAATATGTCTGTCAGATATGTTGGCCTGAAGGCTGAAGAAGGTACTCCAACGTTAAAGAGAGTTTTGGGTGACTATTCAGGTAGAAAACTGTCTCTGTTATCTTCTCATTTGGAAAGCTACTAACCTGCACTCCCAGCATACTCAGACAATCAAGTTTACTCCTTCTCAAGTCTCTGAGGGAGTTGAAGACCAGGTAGCTTAGTTTTACAATGAAGCTTAATTATTTAGGAGTTAAGATGATTTTAGGTCTAGATAGGTGTTCTAAGTTGGTAATGATAGTATGTGATGGAGATAGACTTACATTCAGAAATTTAGATGCACCAATATAGAAAAGATATCTTTTTCAAGGCTGTCAAATACAAATAGCCAAAACACTAAGAATGTAACATCTCTATAATTCCTGATTGTGTCATGGTTCTTCTTGCCATAGGTAATCTATTGTATATATGTGAAATAATATTAATGTATATGTACAAAAATAAATAATTTTTAAAAGGAAAAAAAGAGTGCTGAAGTAAGAGCCAGGAAACAATAATTTAACTTGTATTTAATACTTATCTTTAAAGAATATATATATATATATATATATATATATATATATATATAATTATAACATCAAGCATGCATTTTCCTCTACTTTGAATCAGAGGTTTGTTAGTACTACATTTTTAGTACTAAAATGTACTAAACATACTAGCCAATTTCCCAGATGAAGCAGTCAGAGATTTTACAGCAGTATAAATTTTCTAGAATTTTGATTAATCGATCCAATAGTTTTTCTAAACTTTACAGCATATTGCAGGAACTCACAGTGCAAAAGTTACTTCAGTAACAATTGAGAAATATTAAGAACTGAAAATATGTATGTAATTTCCTGTTCTGTATAAATATTAGTCACTTTTTTGTTACTTTGCAGAATAATTATATAATTATGAATCATTTATAAATTGCAATACACACATGTATTGATTGCTAACCATTTGAAAGACTCTTTAAGAAATCAGTTCAGGCCAGAATGAAAGCTCTCTTTGTGATCTTGCCTAGGACTTGGGTTTAGTTTCTGGTACATACATGGTTTCTCACAAACATTTGTAACTCCAATTGAGGGGTTCATCACCCTTCTTTGGCTTCCAGGCCACAGGGCGCTCATGGGCCACATATAATTAAAAGAATTGTTCTCTTTTTTAAGGAGAGTGTGTATTTGTGTGTTGTATATATTTATAAAATGACTTCAAAGTAAGAAGGTTATTTGGGAAAAGAGATTTAATAAGAAGTAAATGATAAGAGAGAACACAGAGAAATCACTACTAAATAAGATCCATGAATATATAAAATTAAAATGCATAATTATATACAATAAAATGGTTTTTAACCTACAAAATATTAGAATGTAAACACATTTTGATTTTTGTCCTGCTTGAAAGATTTTGCTGTGCTATATAAGCTGTGGAAGAAAAATTGAAATCATAGGACCTTGCTGTTTGGAGTTTGCTCCATTCATCAAATGTATACATGCAGGAATGTGTTTATGTACAGTTGCTGTAGCCTGTGGCATTTGCTCCATTCACCAGATGTATATATGTGTATATTATGTGTATATTTTTATATATGTTTATGATGTATATATTTATATGATGACTATGATGTGTATTTGTGTATATGGTGTGTATTTATGTATATGCATATATGATTCATGTGTATGTTTGTATGGGTGTATGTGCACATGTGTACATATGTACCTATGCATATATGTATTTATGAAAAATGATTAGAACTTGTTCATTGAAACTTTGCTCCATTTATCCAGTATGTTACTGTTTGGGGGATACAATCCTAACTCAAGCTTTCTTTAGTTTTTGAAGCCTCACAGGAAATATTTTCACTTTTTAGAAGCTTACTAAGTCTTATGATTTTTGTCCTTCTCCAATACATCATACACTCATGAAAGCAATGACTCCTTCATCACTCCCCTTATTTTCTAACTGAGTCTATTAAGGTTTGTGGTCATATCAATCTTATCATAACCCACTATAAAGAGCTTTCTATTCTAACCATTGTTGTAATGGAGAAAGTCATGTCTTAGATTTCCAAATCACATTCAGAGTGAGGGAACTAGTGAGGGGTAAGTTATTGTTGCTTGAAAAATGCAAGCCTGTGCACAGATTAAGCCTAAAGAGCAGAGGACAATATATTTATATTTATTCCACACAGAAAGTTACAATAGGAAGATCAGCAATTGAAACACTACACTTTGGCAAATCCCAAGCGGTGCTACAAATCATGGAGCACCACTCAACACACATACTGCAAGAGAAAACTAGCATCATTGTTGCAAATGTACGTTTGTTATGATATTGTTCCATTTATTTTAGAGGACTGTTATTTTTCATCAAATTTCTGATAGTGTCACTAAAATTTGTAAAGTAACTACACTGACAAAAAAGTATGTTATGTTTTCAAGTACTTTTTATTCCCTATTCGAGTCTTAAATTATTACCTTCTTCCTAAATTTGCCAAAAACTTGTAAAAAGAACGAAAGCAAAAAGATAAATATGAGTACAAATGAATGATTAAGGTAAGAATGGTTTTTTTAGTTGGCAGTATTCATTCACATAAAAATAGAAAATCATAAACAACGTCGATAAAACTTATTTAACTTTAGTTTTCAGAGTTATAATTCAATTTGAAAATATTTTGAGATTTAAAATGAGTGTTAAGGTCTAAATACATTGTTAATTTAAGTGTTAGTTTGGCAAGAAAAGGAAAGTTATATTAGCTTTCAAGATTCAATAACCTAACTCAAAAATGTTTACTAAATTTAACTAATTTTGGAGCATCCTAATTATGGGCTGAATATAAGCACCTAACATTTCAACAATTAAAATTCAAAAATCCATAGAAAAGAATAACAGGAACAAATGTAAAATAACTAAATGTTTGAGATCTATGTTTTGCAATTATAAAACTCTATTTTAGGGCTTTTAAAAAACTGGAAAGAGAAGCAGTATTGTTTATGGTTGGAACACTCAATGCTGTAAAAATTTCATCTCTCTAAATTAACCCATAAATTCTAAAGACTTTAATTATAACCATTACTGGATATTTTAAGGCTGAAGAATACATGGCTGCTATTCATCTAGACAGTAAGAGGAAAAGCCTGGACAGAAACCTGAATGTGATGTGCTGTTTATTTATTATATTTTCACAGAGTATGCAGCACTGTGCAGGTCTAAAGATATAGGTTTGCAAATCAAAATAAAAAGAAAGTTAAGCCACAGTCAGGAGTACAGGAGGATTTAGTGCAAAATTAGGTTTACTTCCACTCGGGTTGGAGATGGTCCAACAGTTCTAGTGCTATAAAGAGAAAGGCAGGACCCAGCTTCATCATTGGCAATGAAATACATTCCATGAGGTCAAAAACATAAGGGAAATGAAGCAAAAACAAATTACTACAAGAATAGGGTTTTTTTTCTATAAAATAAATGTATAGAGAAAAGTATTTTATGCAAAGAACAGAACAAAAATCTAGATAATACAGCTTTGTAAACTTATGTCCCTTTGGATATATTCACAGTGATAAACACATCCCAAATAAGACAATCGTGTTAAAGTATTATTCATATTGCTAAGAATATATTTAACACATAGAATGAAGCTAAATGATTATAAACACTTATTAAAGTTGGGATTTGTTTTTAATTTGAGCAATAATAAGCAACATTGGACATTTGAGAGTTGATTTAACTTGTCCAATGAGGAAGGAAAGTATTTTAGTTTCATTGCAGTCCTCATCATGACAGTAATTAATATATTGGAAATGCATCATTGGGTAGCCTGTCAAAGAAAAAAATTAATTACCATCAAACGTCTCATGTGTTACAGAGCTGAAAGGTTTTGGGAACATTTTATGACTAACAGAAAAGCAAATCATTGAAGTGCATAAAGAATCAAAAGAGAATGATGTGTTCTCATTTGAGCATTGCACAGTATTTATTTAATTAATTTAAATTACTGAAGTTTTTTTGTATGAAAACATAAAATACTGCCAAAGGGTAGTCAAAATTTAATAATCCCAAGAAAGGCATTTAAACAACTACTTTGAAAGAGCATTCTAAATTTCCATTAATAATCTTACTTAATGAGAGTCAACAATGCATTTCCACTACTTTTCAAAGGTAGCTAATACTTATAATGACATCTAGTGAAATCTTCCATGAGGATTTCATGGTTTATCAATAATGTAAGCTGACAAAAATAAAAAAAACCTTGTTATTTCATTAAGCAACTCTGCTAACGGAGAAAACTTCCAGAGGAAGAGAACAGGCATTTTAAAGTACATATGCAGTGTCTTATCTCCTACAGTGCTACTAAGGACAACTAAGATATCAAAACGGACCAAAATGGTTACAAGAGGAAACATGCAACAAAAACGTTTGGTGTTGGGCTGCACTGATAGTTCATCAGATAAGAGCATTTTCTGTGTAATCACTAGTACAAGAGTTTGGATCCCAACAGCCATGTAACTAGCCAGGTGCTCTGAACTACTATAACCCTAGTCAGAAGAGTAGTGAATATAAGAGAATTGCTGGACTTAGCTAGTTTTTTGCTTATCAGACAAAATTCAAGCCCCATATTCAGATAAAGATTTACTTCCAAAGAATGCACATATCAATCAAAGGAGATATAAATCATTTAATTTCCAGCATATATATACATATATATTCATATAATTTTATCTGCATATGATATATTAGAATATTATAAGTGTTTATTATAGTAGTAATTTAGAACATGTAATTACCTATAAACAGCCAATTACAGTTTTTAGTGGTTTTGATGGAACTACAGGCTTCTAGCATGTTAATAAAGTACTCTACTACTGATCAATCCAATCATTCTGTATTAATATATTTAATATATTTTAAATGAATATTCTACATGTATTTATCATATGTTCATCATCATCTTTTTATTATTCATCACATTTAGAATATGATTTAATCATTAATTCAATATTGTATATGCCATTTTATAATGTTAAATATGTGTAGGTAGCAATAATTATACATAATTGAAAATGCATATTATCAGGATATTTATATTACTCAGAAACTTGTTACAAGGATTTTTCAGTCTTCTTTTCCTGAGAAATTACTTTAACTGGAAGCAGTGCATAAATCTGAGTTACAGACATATGGAAATAGAAAACAATCTATTACAATTAAAACTTTAAGAAATGAACTCCTGTTGAATAACTAGCATAAACAAATCTAAATGTTCTACAGATTGGGAGTGAAAAAATAATTGCCTGTATTTGTATGTATGATATGAGAAACAGAAAATCATATTACTATGATGGAATGATAATATGAATTTCAGAAAATTAACAAAAGAAAAGTGAAAAATATAACATACTTGCTGCAGTTCATCAGGAAAATACAGAAAAATGATGGAACTTATGTAAGTGAATACATTTGTAACGAGTGACGTAAATGTTTTTTAAACAAATCAAGCATATAGACTTACTTATTTTTGAATAAACTGGTCAAGTTCACAGTATGCTGCCATTCAACTCTTTTATTACAAGATCTCTATTAGATCACATCTACACATATAAGCAAACTTTAATGTCACAGAAGTATGTGCAATTAGATCTGTTGGTATAGTAAAAAAGAAAACAAAACAAAACAAAACAAAACAAAAACAACAACAACAACAAAAAAAAAAACATCCTGGAATGACTGACAGGGTGAGAAAAGTTGCCATTCACACAAGACATAGCAATTGATGAAAATATTCAATCATCAATTCTTTTAAATTAGATACAATACTCAGAAGCAGAATGACTTATATTCTAATGATTGCATTTTAATTCATACAAAATAATTTACTACTACTCTTCTGGGCATGGCAACTAATGAGAAAATTGTATACAGCTTTTTTTTTTTTTTTAGAGACCAATGAGTGAAAGACTCAATTAAGTAATTATTCAAATTATCTGTAGGGTCATTTTGAGAAGATAATCACGAGTATATTTCTGACCAACTGATTAAGAGACCCATTCATCTCGACAAGCATTTTAAACCTTCTATGTCCATTAAGTAAATTTTTAACACACTCAATTCAATTAATATTCAATCAGTCCACTTGAGGTAATGTGATTATACTAATTAAAATATGATGACAGAAACAGTATCTGGAACTTATCATGAGAACATTTGAATATTAAACTTACGAGAAAAAAATCTGCTACAAATTTGGATGTACTTCTTTCAGCTTATTTAGGGTAGAAGTGATAGATACATTATTTTTGTTCTCTTTTGATAGCATGTGGGTACATTTAGACAACTTTCAGCCTGATTGCATTTATTTTAAGCACATTAAACTCTCTAAGAAAAACTTTGACTCTACCAGCTAATTGAATATCTGTAGACTATTTTTAATATGCTTTAAATATTTGTTAAACTATTCCAAGTTAGACATAAACAAGGATACAATTAATATGTTAATCAATAATGTCAATATTATCCACCTATACTAATAAAAATTATAATTTCATAATGCATAATATAAACATATAATTTTTCATAGAAATTCTGTTGTGCTTAAATGTCCTTATTATCACAGAGGCATATTCAAGCATATTTTCTCTAGCAATTATTTTTTGCAATATTTTTATTATGTGTCTTTTTAACAAATACAATTATATTATTATACATGAATAAAATAAACTACATACAGCAGAAAAACCCATGAGACAACTGGTTAACAATTATTCTTGATTTCATCCTTCCTCCACTAGACATCATGTTAGCCACATCCCAATATTTGAAAAAGCTTCATGCAATACTGCCAGGGACCAGGCCTAGCACTTCCGGATGTTGTGAGGGTGATTGAAGCAAGGATGAACTAAAGCATCACAAAATCAACTCACGAGTCAGACATTTGTTGCAAGAGGACAAGTGGTGATCTTGGCAGCTTCTAGAAGGCAGGTATACATGAATATCACAGATACAAACCTGTTTTTAATTTAGGTTTTTAAAAAATTTTTTTTATTAATTTATTCTTGTTACATCTCAATGGTTATCCCATCCCTTGTATCCTCCCATTCTCCCCTCCCTCCCATTTTCCCCTTATATCCCTCCCCTATGACTGTTCCTGAGGTGGATTTCCTCCCCCTGTATATGCTCATAGCGTATCAAGTCTCTTCTCGGTGACCTGCTGTCCTTCCTCTGAGTGCCACCAGGTCGCCCCCTCCAGGGGACATGGTCAAATATGAGTCACCAGAGTACGTCATACCCCACTCTCCACTCAACTGTGGAGAATGTTCTGTCCATTGGCTAGATCTGGGTAGGGGTTTAAAGTTTACCGCCTGTATTGCCCTTGGCTGGTGCCTTAGTTTGAGCGGGACCCCTAGGCCCAAATCTGCCTATAATAATGTTCTGCTTGTAGGTTTCTAGGACCCACTGGAACCTTCTACATTGGCATTCTCCCATGCTTCTCTTATCTAGAGTTCTAATAGGAAGTCCTCCCCTCTGTCCCAGTTTCCTGGTAAGTGAAGACTTTCATGGGACATGCCCCTTGGGCTAGTATGCAGATATAAGTGAGTATATACCATTTGAGTCTTTCTGCTTCTGGGTTAACTCACTCATTACGATCATTTCTAGCTGAATCCATTTGTCCACAAATTTCAAGAATTCCTTGTTTTTAATAGCTGAGTAGTATTCCATAGTGTATATGTACCACAGTTTCGTTATCCATTCTTCTACTGAGGGACACTTAGGCTGTTTCCATGTTCTGGCTATTATGAATAAGGCTGCTATGAACATGGTTGAGCAAATTTTCTTGTTGTGTGCAGGAGCATCTTCTGGGTATATTCCAAGGAGTGGACTAGCTGGGTCTTGAGGAAGCCCTATTCCCATTTTTCTGAGAAAGCGCCAGATAGATTTCCAAAGTGGCTGTACTAGTTTGCATTCCCACCAGCAATGAAGGAGTGTTCCTCTCTCTCCACATCCTTGCCATCTAAATTTGAAGAAACGGAAGCAAGAAACTTATGTATGCACTAACCCCAAAACCAAAACTGACTGAATAGTTCAAACCTTGAAATTAATTCAAAATAAAATTGTGTGTTTGGTTTTGGCCGAAGGGCATAGATTTTGTGGTTTCCTCTTATCTAGACATTTGTTCTCTTAGGCTATTTTTGTAGAGAAGTACTAGACATAACCTCAACCTGTGGCCATCTCTCAAGCTCAGCTTAATGTCTAGCTAGCCTCTTTTATACTATCGTAATCTTTTCTTCTTTCGTATGACAATTCCAAATCTGTTATCTGTGACAGCTAATAAAAGTCAAATCATTAACCCAAGCTCTTTTGCCTTTCCAGGCAGTCCAGTAATGTTATATATCCATTGCTCACCTTTCCACTCTTGGTTTATGTCTTCCTCAGAATCCACTCAAGCCTTCTTTTTAAAGTCCCAAGACATAGGATTTTTTTCCTTTTGTTTAACAAAGGTTCAGCCCTGAGAACTTCTTTTCTTAGTGCCACATGTTTCATATGTCATTTGTAAATCATAAACTATTGAAAAAAAACTAGTAATGAACAATATTTTCATTTTTCTCAATTTAATGTTGCTTCTTCATCTGAGACATTTTCATCCTTGCACAGCATGAACTGCTTGCCAGGTGTTTTTACTTGGTTTTGACCAAACATCTTCTTCTTATGTTTCATAATTTCTGAGGACTCAAGATCAGAGGAAGGAGAGAGCGTCAACAGAAGAAGCCAGGAAATTAAAATGAAAGCAACTCAGTAATAGGTGGCACTGCAATAATTGATGAGCCCAGGGGTCAAGGAGTATCATACCTTTGTCAAGTGATTCAACTCCTGTCCCTTCAAGGTCATCACGAGACCTCAAGCTCAAATCTTTGCCAAGGGCATTGCATGGTCTCTACTCCTGGGCATGCCGCTGCCAGCAGAAAACAGAATGGAAGAAGTTTCTTTATTGTTTGATAAATGCCCTTTGTGTGAATCATGTTTTCAGTCTTAATAAATAATTATAATTTAATATTACTTCTTTTTACATGACTTTAATATTGTCATAGTAATGATCTTTCAAACTGGGCTAGAAGCTGGGGTGAACTGATAAAATTGTGTGTTTTTGTAAATATTTTGCTTGTTGTGCTATTTTTCATTTTTTAACTTGTCTGGTGAGTTACAACAAATTATTTCTTTAAAAAGTGAAGGATCAATGGAAGATTTCATTATAACAAAATATGAATGTGAACATGTATGTTACAATAAGGTCAAATAAACTCAGACAACTGACATAAGACAAAAACTAGAGAAGATGGCTCAGAGGTTAAGGGCTCCTCCAGAGGTCCTGAGTTCAATTCCTAGCAACCAATGGTGGCTCACAGCCATCTATAATGTGATCTGATACCCTCTTCTGGTGTGCAGGTGTACATGCAGACTGATCACTGTATAAATAATCATAATAAAGAATAATTGAATAATGCTTAAAGTTGAAGACACATTTTACAAGAAAAGTGTAGTTATAGCTACTAAAAATTTTTTTCTTTATTCTTTTATTTTTACATATACATTCATATTATTACTTATGTATACAATAAACTATATATAGCAAGAAGGAACATGAAATAATTAGGAATTATATAAATGTTACATTCGTAGTGTTTTCCTGTTTGTATTTGATAACATCTTTCCTATCTTTGTGTGTCTACAACTCTGAATGAAATCAATATCTATCATATTTCATCTCTACCAAACTAAAAACTTCTATCTAGACCTAAAAACAGCTTCCAAAATGAAAAAATGAAAGAGACAATTCGTTGTCTAGACAATCTTCCAGAACTCTCTGTAATGTTGGAGCATTATCTTCATCCTTTCAGCCCAATATATCTAGCAGACATATTTGTGAAGAAGGAACCATTGAGGATTTGCTAACTTTGTCTTGGCAGACTTGGCTGTCAACTCTGCTTATATCCATGCCAACTTTTATGCAGGATTCTATCTGTAGCAGAAATGAGGACATTTTCTCCAGTGGCTTGTTTGCCATATTTGAAGCCATCTCCATAAGGAAGTTCACTGATGCTCATCATCTTCTCTGAGGTAGGCTGGGTGTGGACAGGGATTCAAATTCAAGATGTTTCTTCACACACATTGCTTATATTGCTACTTTAATAGGAGGCAGTGTGCCCATACAACTCAATTATAATACAACGCTTACTTCCAATACTTTGAAGGTGTTATTGCAGGCTGTTTAGGATAATTAAGTAATATAAGTTAATTGTTAGTTGATTAACTCATGGTCATGTCAATTACTAGTCTATTTTCATCACCTAGGTTTAACAGTTAGATAGGATTCTATAGATAGATAAGGTAAAATAGTTAGATAAAGTCTTCAAAAACCTCAGAAACCTACAAAATATAGCATTTAAAGATTTTTTTAAGGATTTGAAAGATCCTTTGACAATCAGACAGGTTAAAATATTTTAAATTATATTTATAATACTATAAAAATGACCAAAACCACAATGTGTAATATAATTTAAATATAAAGAAGACAGAAATAAAATGTGTAATAAACATATTTGACATCCATTTATGTATGAACAGTTCAACTAAACTTATATGCTTAACCAAGTGTTACTACATTTAAATTTTATAGCTTCATGTTATTGAAGTTGAGATATTTAATAGTAGCACAGGAAAAATTTTAAATCCTTATAAAATATTTAAAATAATTTTCCTGGGCTGAATAATGATCAAGCAATCATATAGGGTTTAATATCAAGAACCCATAAAATTAAAATATAGTGAATGAATATGTGGGTCGATATAATGTTCTAACTTTTAACTTTAGAACCATATATGTTCTATATAGGACTCTATATCTTTGCTAAATTCCCAGACCAGGAAAAATAGTTTTTGAATTTGTTTAAATTGCAGATCTTGAAATTATCGATATTAATACTCTGGATACTAAATAAAATCAATTAGTTCTCCATTAAATAGATGCCTGAGAAACTCTGATACATGGGAAAACCAGAGCTCAAATGTTCACATAGGCCGAAGTTGGAAAGATGAACCCACCAGCAAGTGATGGTAGTCAAAAGATGATGGAAATTTCAGTAAATAAAATTGCCCTTGGAGTCATACTAAGTTGGATTGCTTATACCTTTATATTTTCATAGTGAATCTATTTGCATTCTACATGCACGCTTCCAGTTTGGGCACCTGCACTTTTTGAATTTGCTGTGCTTTTGATAATGTGTATTTCTGATTCTTTATTAAAAATTAGGTGTCCATGTATGTGTGGATTTAACTCTATTCAATCCCATTTTTCAATGTTTCTGCTTTTATACAAATATCCTGTGATTATTATTACTACTGCCCTGTATTAACTTAAAATCAGAAAAAGTGAGACCTCCAACAGTTAGTTTATTGTTCAGGATGGTTTGTTTGAGTTAGCCTGGGTTTTATTCTCTTTCTTCCTTCCTTTCTTTCCTTCCTTTTTCTGTCTTTCCACATGAAGTTGTCAATTGCCTTTTCAAAGTCTGTAATCAATTGTGTTGAATTTTTGATACAGATATCACTGAATCTTTAGTTTGCTTTGGTAGGATGCCATTTTTACTATTTAAACCTTTATATCTATTAACACTTTAGATTTTTCTATCTTCTTGTATGTTCTTCAATTTCTTTCTTCAAAGACTTGAAGTTTTAATTGATTGGAGTTAAGCAAGATTTTTTGTATTGCTTGAGTCTATTGTAAAGATTTTTCCCCCATTACTGCTTTCACACTCAATTTGTCTCTATGTATATAGGAGGGTTATTTTTGTAATTAATGATATACTTATCTACTTTGATTAATGTATTTTTCAGCTGTAGGAGTTACCTGATAGAATGTTTAAGGACACACACACACACACACACACACACACACACACACACACACACACA
>OU015747.1:102441997-102486667 GCA_907169655.1 Acomys percivali | reverse complement strand
CACACACACACACACACACACACACACACACACACACACACACACACCTCTACCTTATCAACTACAAATAAAGATACCTGGACTTATTTTTCAACTTGTTTCCCTTTGATCTCATTCAGTCTCATCTTGCACTAGCTAAAACTTCAAGTCCTATATTCAGTAGATATGGAGAGAGTGAATAGCCTTCTCTTGTTCCTGATTTTACCAAGATTGCCTTGACTTTCTCTCCATTTAGTTTGATGTTGGCTAAAGGCTTCTTGTAAATAGCCTTTATCATGTTTAGGTATGCTCCTTATATTTCTAATCCATCCAGAACTTTTATTATGAAGGGATGTCAGATTCTGTCTGAGGAATCTTCTGTATCTAATGAGATTTTCATGTGGTTTTGTGTGTATGTGTGTGCATGTGTGTGTGTGTGTGTGTGTGTGTGTGTGTGTGTGTGTGTGTGTGTGCTTATATGCTGGATTAATTCTATCAGTTTTTATATATTGAAGTAACCCTGCACATCTGGAAAGAAGCCTACTTGATCATGGTGGATGATCGTTTTGATGTGTTCTTGGATTCTGTTTGCATGTAGTTTATTAAGTATTTTTGCATCGATAGTCAAAAGGCAAACTCTCTCTTTTTTAATGGAAATTCTCTTCTGAGTCCAGGTATCTTTATTTGTAGTTGAAAAGGTAGAGGTGTGTGTGTGTGTGTGTGTGTGTGTGTGTCAAAGCCAAAGGTTACTATGTTTAAAGGTTATTATGGTCACATAAAGTTAAATGGACAATATTTTTCAGTTTCTATTTTGTGGAAGAATTTGAAGAGTAATGACATTAACTCTTCTTTCTGATGGTCTGACTGGGCTTTTTTTTTTCCTTTCCAAAACATTAATGACTGCTTATATTTCCCTATAGATTATAGGTCTATCTAAATTGCATATAAATTGTTGATTTAATTTTGGAAAGTGGTAGCTATCCAGGAAATTACCCATTACTTTTAGATTTTCTAATCTGATAGCATACAGGTGTTTTAGGAGACCTAGTGGCACTCAGAGGAAGGACAGCAGGTCACCGAGAAGAGACTTGATACCCTATGAGCATATACAGAGGGAGGTAATCCCTCTGAGGAACAGTCATAGGGGAGGAGAATAAGGGGAAAATGGGAGGGAGGGGAGAATGAGAGGATACAAGGGATGGGATAACCATAGAGATGTAACAAGAATAAATTAATAAAAAAAATGTCCTAAAGATTCTCTGGATTATTATGCTTCCCTTTTCATTTCTGATTTATTAATTCATGTATCTTCTCTGCCATTTAATTAGTTTGGACAAGTGTTTGTCTATCTTTTTGAAGTTTTTAAAAAACGAACTCTTTCACTGATGTTTCTCCTGTTACATTTGTTTCTGTTTTAGTGCTCAGTTTGATTATTTCTTGTCATTGACTGGGTGTGCTTTTTTTCTTTCTTTCTTTCTTTTTTTTGTCTCAGACCTTTCAGGTGTTTTATTAAGTTGTCAGTATAAGATACATCCAGTTTGTGGGGTTTTGTTTTTAATGTAGACAGAAATATGAACCTGCCTGCTATAACTGTTTTCATTGTGTCCCAAAAGTATTGAAACATTGCATATTCATTTTCATTGAATTCTAGAAAGTATTTAATTTCCTTCTTTATTTCTGTCTTGTTCCATTTTTCATTCACTAGTGAGTTGTTCAATATCCTTGACTTTCTAAGTTTTCTATTGTTGTTGATATCTAGATTTAATCCATTAGGGGGGCCAATACCAATTTGGGAGGCAGAGACAGGCAGATTTCCATAAGTTTGATGCCAACCTGTTCTTCAAAAGAAGTCCAGGACAGCCAGAGCTACACAGAGAAACCTTGTCTTAAAAAACCAAAATTAAAACCAAACCAAACCAAAACAAAACAAAAATTTGCTTAGCTTAGTATTAGAGTGTGTGGTAATTTTGGAGAAAGTCCAATAATTTGCAGTGGAGGAGTTTTATTCTTTTGTTTTGTTTTGGTAAATGTTCTATAAATATCTGTTATATGCCTTTGTTTTTATAATGTCTGCTATCTTTAATATTTCTCTCTTTATGTTTTATGTGTATGACTAGTCAAGTGAGCATTGTGGAATATCAAATTCTCCCACTCTCACTGTATATGATCCAATAATAAATTAAACTGTTGTAATGTTTCTTTAGGAAAACTGGTTGTCCTTGCGTTTGGGCCACTGATGTTAAGAAATGAAATGTCATCTTGGTGAACTTTTATTTTGATGAGCATGTAGTGTCTTTTCCTATATCTTTTAATTACTTCTGATTTGAAGTCTATTTTGATAGGTATTAAAATGGTTTTACCAGTTTGCCTTTTAAATCCTTTTGTTTGCAATGCTTTCTTTCAAGAGTTTACCTGAAGTAATGTCTATCACTAAAGTTGATGTGTGTTTCCTAGATGCAGCAGAATGATAAATCCTTATTTTGTATCTATTTTGTAAGACTTTGTTCTTTTTTTTTTTTTTTTTTTTTTTTTTTTTTTACTTCTTCTCTCATATCATACAACCTGACTGAAGTTTCTGGCTTCTTCATTCTTCCTATTCCCCAATATCCTCCTTCTCAATCCCTAAACCAAAATCTACTCCTCAGTTTCCTTTAGAAAGAACAGGCCTCCTAGGAATCTCAGACAAACAAGTTATAAAAACACACAATAAGACATGGCACAAATCCTGTGTCTTTTAATTAAGGAATTTACGCCATTGCTTTTGTGAGATAAAAATCACCAAAGATTGTGGATTCTTGTTCCGTTGTTGTTGTTTGCAGTGGTAGTGGTGCTGTGGAGTTTTCCTTCTTTTGATTTTGTTTGACTAAGAATATAAATTCCTTGGGTTTTATTGTTGTAGTTAGCCTTCTTAGGTGGCAGCTTTTGTCCCAGCACCCTAATAAGGCCAGATGTGTAGAGTGGTATTGTTTAAATTTGACTTTAATTACGGATATATTATTTCCTCTATCTATGTTGTCTAAAAGTTTTGCAGGTGGCCTGGAGAGATAGCTCAGAGGGTAAAAGCACTGACTGTTCTTATAGAGCTCCCGAATTCAATTTCCAGCAACGCCATAGTGGCTCCTGACCATGTATACTGTGATCTGATGCCCTCTTCTGGCCTGTGGTGTATATGCAGGCATAGCTCTGTATACACAATAAATAAATAAATAAATATTTAAATAAATAAATAGTTTAATGGGTTATAGTGGGCTCTGATAACATTTGTGGTGTCTTAGATTTTGTTTCATATCTGTTCAGTTCCTTCTGGCTTTTTGAGTCTCTATTGCAATGTCAGGTGTAATTCTAATAAATCTGCCTTTTTACGTTACTAGGTCTTTCTTGCAGCTTTTAATATTCTTTCTTTGTTCTACACTTTTAGTATTTTGGCTATTATGTATCAAAGGGGCTTTCTTTTCTAATGCACTCTATCTAGCATTCTTCTATTCACTTTATAGGCATCCCTTCCTTAGGGTTAGAAAATTTTTCCCCTATAATTTTGTTGAAAATATTTTCTTGTCCTCTGAGCTGGGATTCTTCTCCTTCCTCTGTTTCTATTATTTTTGGCTTTGGTATTTTCATAGTGCCCCAGATTTCCTGCAAGTGTTCTGTTAGGAGAATTGTAAATGTAATACTTTATTTGACTGATGCAATTATTTTCTCTGTCATATCTTCAATGCTTGAGGTTCTCTTTTCAATCTCTAGTACTCTGTTAATAACTCTTGCCTCTGTATTTCTTTAAATTTCTAAACTTTTCGTTACCAGAATTCTCTCTGTGTTTTCATTATTTTACTTACATTTTCAGGTCTTGAACTATTTTATTTGTTTCATTCAACTGCCTGTATTTGTTTATCTTTTTCTTTTCATTTTTCTTTTTGCTTGTTTTTTTTTTTTTCAGAATCTAGATATATTTCTTTGTCTTTTTTAATTCAGTTTAGGTCCTGGTCATAGCCCCATCTCTTCTCTCCTCCTAGCTCCACCCAACCTCCCTCTCCCTCCTCCCCTCCCCTATTCCTTAGAAAGGGGAGGCCCCTTCACATCCACTTCAGCTCATCAAATCACATCAGGACTGAACATGTCTTCTTCGCCTCTGTTCTGGTACGGCACTCCTGCCAGGGGGAAGTGATCAGAAAGATGACATCCAAGTCCATATCAGAGACAGCTTCACTCTCTTTACTAGAAGACCCATATAGAGCCTGAGCTGCCCGTTGGCTACATCTGTATAGGGGACTAGGTCCAGTCCATGCATAGCCATTGTTTGGTGCTTCATTCTCAGCAAGCCCCTCTACTCCGTGGCTAGTTGGCTCTGTTGGTGGGTCTTCTTGTGGGGCTCTAGAAACTTCTACCTCCTTTTCTTCTTTCTCCCACTTTTCCAAAAGTCTACATATGAATGTTTGGGTGTGAGTCTCAGCATCTCTTTCTGTCTGCTGCTGTGTGGAGCCTATCAGAGGACAGCTCTGCTGGCTCCTCTCAGCAAGCACAGCAGTTTCAGGGGTTGGCTTTCTCCCATGAGGTGGGTCTTGGGTTGGGCGAGACATTGCTTGGACTTTCTCTGTATCTCTCCTCTATCTGCTCTATTTTGTCTCTGCACATCTGATAGAACAGGGTAAACTTTGTGTAGAAGTTTTGTGTATGGGTTGGCGTTCCCTCATTCTACTAGGAATTTTATCTAGTTAGAGGGTGTTCTCTTCAGACATTATGGACCTTGCTAGTTGGACTTTCTGCCAGAGTCTCTCTCATATTCTCCCAGAAGCCTACCCTGACTTAAGTCACCAGCTTGTCACAGACATGCCCCAGGCAACAGTTTCTCTTTACTCTGCAGGCCTCTGTCCTCCAGCCCCTTCTCTTCCCCTGGTCTCTCTCTGCACTCCCTCTGCTATCTTTTTCCTTATTTTCTACCACTATCTCTGTCTTTTGTATTTCCCCTTATGAGTGACAGCTGAGCATCCTCCCTTTGATTATCCTTGTTACTTATCTACTTTTGGTCTGTGCTTTGTAGTATATTTATCCTGTACTATATGGCTAAAGTACACTTATATGTCAGTACATACCATGTTTGTCTTGATTGGTCTGGGTTCCTCATTCAGGATGATCTATTCTAGCTTCATTCATTTGCCGGATAATTTCATGATTTCTTTGTTTTTAATAGCCGAATAGTATTCCATTGTGTAAATGTACCACAATTTCTTTATCCATTCTTCCTTTGAGGAAAACATAGGTTGTTTCCTGATTCTGACTATTACAAATAAAGCATCTATGGGCATAATTGATCAAATGTCCTTGTTTTATGGTGGGGTATCTTTAGTGTTTGTTCTCATCAGTGTTATAGCTGCATCTTGAGGTAGAACTATTCCCAATAATCTGAAAAAGCATGAGAGTGGGTTCCAAAGTGGCTGTAAAAATTTGCACTACCGCCTACAATGGAGGCGTGTTCCCCTTTCTCCAATCCTTGCCAGCATGTGCTTTCACTTGAGATTTTGACCCTAGCCATTCTGACAGTTATCTTTTTCTTGAATTATTATTTTTTTCCTGGGGGTATAGTGGGTGATTTACCTATTTTTTTCAATTGCTATTTGTTTTCTAATATTTTTCCTTTGTTTTTGGTAGCTGTTTTTGTTTTTCTTTATTTTTAAGGGATTTATTCATTTTCTCTTTAAAGAGCTTTATAGTCAATATGGTTAGTTCTAAGGTTATTCTTTTGTGCTTCAACACTGTTGAAGTATTGATGGCCTGCTGTGGTAAAATAGCTGTGCTCTAGTGGAGCCATACTGCCCTGACCCTTATTAATTATGTTTCTATCCTGTTTTGTATGTGTCTGTGTTTGTGATGATTACAAGATGATATGTTGATTTCTGGATTTGTCTTTTGTTGTTGTTGTTGTTGTTGATGTTCTGGTCTTTGATTTCCATTTATTCTACTGATTTTCAGACAGTGTGAAGGCTGTGGTTTTTTAATTTCTTCTTCAATGCTCATCTGGTATGTTGACTAAATATGCCTGATGTTATGGGAGTTTGAGATACTGGAATGAGTTGTTGGATAAAAGGTTTGAGGAGAAGGTCTTAGCGATCCTTTGTAGATGGTGTCATTGTGAATTGGCACAGCCCAGCCTACTTCTTGCTGAAAAACTTGGGATGAAACTTGGTGGGATTGGATCTCTGGAGTAATAGGGAAAGAAATTGGCTATGTTGCTGCCCTGAATGGAGTTGCCCTTGGGCTAGCATTGCATGCCTATTTGAGTTGAGGCCAGGGATAAAGCAGTGGTTGGGAAAAGAGAAGTTAGAAGGGGAATATCTATGGGAGCCAAAACAATGAGCGCACTGAACAGAGAACGCTGACACAGGTATTCTGCTGCAGGGATGGAAATAAAACTCGGAATTGAATCTGAGGGTAGCAGGGAGAAGTGATCTGTGTAGAGGAATTTTACTCCAGCATCATGACTGCTTTGATCACATCTGAAGACCTTCTAGGTCTGTGTGATCTGTCTGGAATCACAAGGCACACACCTTCAGCCCTCTGGCTGGAATGCAGCACACACCTGTAATCCTAAGCAATGACTTCTAATTGAGGAACAGGCAAAGTGATAATCTGAGAAGGATTTGACAGAATAGGATAATCCAAACTTTCTCAAGAACAGACAAGAGAGTGAGGCAACCTTTGAGAGCAGTCAAGAGAGACTCTGGTCAGTGAATGCTGGGTTCAGTCAGGCAAAAGGCAGTGTAGCAGATTTGAGTTCCTGTCGGTTCAGTTATGGTTAGTGCAGTTGAGATCAGTTCAGTTGGTGGCAGTTCAGTTTGTGGAGTTCAGAGGCAGTTTTAGCAGAAGAGTTTTATAGACACCGGATGAAGAGAGGACAAGGTAGACACACTCGAGAATAAGCCCGAGAATAAGAAGGAGCCAGAGGATTAGAGCAGATTGCTAGAGTTAGTTTGAGACCAAGCAGAGCAATTTAGTCAGAAGCTGAGAAAAGCCTGATTGAATCAGTCAGCGTGGAGAGTTTGAGGCAGAGCAGCTTTGTTAAACTAGACAGCCAGAGGTGACAAAGCTAGTGCAGGTCAGCTTCTTTAGAAGTAACTCTCCAAGAAAACAAAACATCAGGCAAATAAACGTCACTTTTACATATTTCTGCCATCCTTTCTGACATGTGGCTTGTGGGATCAGGAAAGGGCTGATGGAGTTCAGATCCAGCATAAAACCATGAAGTGGGAGGGGTTGAGGAGAGGATGGTCTGTAAAGGGGACAAAAGGCTACAGCTGGTGTTCTGTGCAGAGCTGGAGACTTGAGTATTGGATTTAAAAGGAAGGAGTGAGTGGTGGGGTTGTCAGTTGGTTTATGTACTTCCCTGATTTGCTTACCTTGTCTGTTCCCAGTTATTGTGTGATAACATTGGAGGCTGGGTTAATGGGATGAGCTGAGGGAATGAATTTGGAGATCTTTGTGTTCTGTTGGGCATGCAGTCAGAGCAGAAAGGTGGGACTGAAATAGGTTTCCTTCTATACAGCTAAGGAAGAAAAGGGGTTGAAATGGGAGCTGAGTCTCAGGAACAGTAGGAGAGGTGTGGGTCCACATTCAGCTTTCATATTCTTGTGGGAAGACTGGCTGTTGGGTTAGCAAAGGATGCATGGTAGGGTTGTGGTCTGGGACAAAGAAACAAATAGGGCAAGGAAGGTTAGAAAGGGAAGCTGTGTGAGATTCACATAAAATGGAAGGAGGCAGTCAGATAAGGTTTTCAAAGGTGTTCTTCTTTGGAGCCGGGTACCTGGTTATGTGGCCCGCAATAATTTAATTTTTTAATTCAAAGGAGAATTACTTTGTTATAATTAAATATAGCCTCTTTGCTTTAGTGTCCTACTTAATAAAAGTAAAACCTTTTATTGGGACTGCTTATTTGTAATTGATATAGATAAAAACTTGGATATTTGAATACATGTAACCTGGTGCACTTGAGTTTTCATTTATAAGCAAAGAATAGACTGTGTCATGTGGTTATAGGACTCCATAAACCACCATTATAATCTGATATTCCAAACTAAATGTCTTTGGTTTCTTATAAAAGTATTTATGAAAAAAATAGATTAACTTATGAAAACATCCAAGTGACCATTAAATCTGTCTTTCTATTACATGTGCCATTTCTGGGATATAATTATTTGTTCACATAGATATGAAATTGCATTCAGTTTTATTTTTAAATTATTTATAATTATTGAGTGGCCATTTATATTGGAATGTTTATCATTTGATATCTCTTCTCTTTTCTGTTTAAAAATAAAGGGCGACATTGACTGCACCATGCCTCTTTTTTTTTTTTAACAGAAAAGGGTTGAACTATCAAATATATCCTTATGTTTATTGTGCTTATATTTAGGATGGTATTAAGGTATAAGTAACTAATACAATATTTTTTTTAGAGAAGTTACTATCCAGGAACATATTTATTTTCAAGCCCAGTTGTCCTGGTTCAGCTTCTGCCTCAGTGAACTATTGGCTGTTGTTCATTGATGGCTAAAGTCTACTCCTATAGGAACTCACAGTGTTCCACCTGATTTCATCTAATGTTTGTTAAAGGAAAAGGAAAGAGAAAATAAGAACGAGAAGTAGTAAATAATATGGAAGACACAGTCTCCTGCAGTCAATGCCAGTCTCCTACTTTACAGGCTCAGAATCAAGCTCTCTGCTATGATATTCATTCGAGGAAAGTTATTAAAACACTAGAATCAGCTCTCAGTAGCCACAGCTGCCAGGCACTTTTTTTTTCTATTTAATGTGATTCATTATTACTCTTTTTTTCTAGCCGTTAGTGATTATGCATCCTTTTGTTGTTTTGGTGTGGGTTGTAAGACATGACCTTAACTAGTACATGCAGTCTGCCCTCAACTTGCTGTATAGCTAAAGATACTTTGAGCACCTGATATTCCCGCCACCGATTCAGAGCTAGGGTTAGTAGGTATACCTCCTTGAAGAACAAATGGTGTATATTCTACTCTTAGTAGAAAAATGCTAAGACCAAGGGTAGTGGCACATTAACACTGCACAGAGAATATTGTTTTCATTATTTATTTATTTTTTGAAAATGTAATTTCATTATATTATACATTTGTTTCATTTTTTACCCCCTAAGCTCTCCTAGAGCAGACTCCCAGACATCCTTGCTCCTTTTCAACTCCATGACTTGTTTTATCACTAGTTGTATTTACTTGCCTATATGTATCGACATATGTATTCCTAAAAGCATTGTCCTCATAATGTGACTTGGATGTATGTTTTCAGGTCTGGCCATTTGGTGCTGGATAATCAGCTTGTGTGTTCTTCTCTGGGGAAGATTATTTCTTCTGCTCTTAGCACCTTAATTGCCAATATTTCTCTGTGTATAGTTGAGAACTCAATGATTTTCCTCTGTCTACCTTGGCGTTGTCTGTATTTGTTGTCCTTGCTTATCTCATGTACAGGCAGTCATGACAGTGAGACTACAGGTTTAGCTTCTGACATTTCTGGGAGAAACTATCTCCCATCATTCTTTCTGATCCTCTGGCACTTATAATATTTCTGTCCCTTTCTTATGGAATGGGACATGACCCGTAGGTTCATTATTTGTTCCACTGGATCCAGATGTTCCACAATGAGGTAGTTTAGTTCCATGTGGTTTTCTTTAATAATCTTTATCTGTTAAAAAAGTCCCATTTGGAGGGGGAAGGGCACTTTTCAGTTTGTTAGTTCTGTTTATTTTTAGATTAACTAAAAATTATAATGCTACTAAAATATTGTCCAGAAAACGGCATTACTAAACTTTTATAATTATTAATATCAGAAAAAATTCTCATGAGGACTATTATAAGCTCATTATAAATGTTATATGCTTATGGACATTTTAATTATTTATTTAATATTGAAAAAAATTTAAATAGATTCCTAATAAACTAATTAATTTGTTCACTGCATAGAATGTCCTTTTTTGTGAACACATTTGTTTGTTTATATATCACCAACTAATGTTTTAGACATTAGGTTAATTTTCTTTGAAGCCAATACTATCAATTATTTGTTGATTAACTTATTTATATATTATTTCTACATCATCTTATAATATATTTTAAGATTGATAAAATGTCCATCTCCTTAATGTTAATCTAAATCTTGGTATGTCTAATAAATGCAATGCCCATTTTATGACCTTTCCATCAGAATACAGTCTCTTGTCTGTGATAGGATCATAAATATTTTCATGTCATCTCTGGAAATCTTATAGCAGAAATTTCATTCACCATGGTATGTCAAAGAATAACCAATCAGTTTATTTTGTAGTTAATGAGCCTGAAATGTAGGGTTTTGTCTTTCACTAAGACTTCCTAAGCCACTGTATATATTTTGGAAGATATTTAAAAAATAGTTTCATGTAATCAAATGGTAAATTGTAGTGTGCCAAGAACTGATCAGCTATGTAAAAACCCCAAATAATCACCAAACAACGTTAATGATAATAGCTATCCCACACTTCAGCGGTGTTTTTTATTTATTTATTTATTTTTGGCTCATAATCAAGACCTGACCATGTGATGTTTCTCATTGAATGAGATAATAAAAAATACTTGAATTCATTGGATTCATACTCAATCACTACCCTGAACCATTTGTTCACACTAAATTTTACAATTGAATTATTAAAAAGCCAAATAAAGCACTAGCTTCGGTGAAAACTATGAATATGTGACTTTAACTTTGTTTTCATTTTTGTTACAAAATCAACAACTGTTATTACCACAAAGAACTGCATAAGGGAGATATTGAAAGTCCCTTACTTCTAAAAGTAAAAAGATTTTATGTTGAAATCCAAAACTGTTCCAGCTTAGTAGCTTTCCATAAGAAGGATCAAAATAAGACCTATAGTTGATTCAGGTTTGTTTTTTTTTTTTAATCTACAACATAATATCTCCTCCCCTTTTTTCTTTGAGAAATTGTGTAATAAAGAATAATATTATATGTTATTACCACATAATAATTTCATTCCTTATTCTTTAGTATAAAACCAGAAAACTCTCTGAATAGCACACGAGAGACACTCTGTATTTGTCAGCATCTCTTACATTGTATCATAGTCTACTTTACTCATTTCAGTTGATTTGATAAACTCAGTAATCAAGTAAGGAAAAGTGGTAGTCTTTAGCCTGTACGTGGATCTGTGATCCAGATCATGGTGATTTTTATAGTCCTCAGTAAGTATTTCTAACCTACTGAGAATGCCAAATATAGAAAAAAATAGGGGAGGAAGAAGAAGAAATTGGAACAACGGCTTTAAGCTTTTGCCTTTGGCTAATGATGTCCTTAGACATTCTGTTACTTAGTAATAGTTTCGAATACATAACATTTGGGTGAACTTTTAGTTTAACACAGAATTTTTCTTCTTAAAGCTAATGTTAAACTTAGACTATTTTATTCAAGGGAAAGGTAAAATACTTTCACCCAAAAGAAAAGGTGACATTTCCATTTTGTACAGTCTGCTAAAAATGCCAAACCAGCTACCGTTTTTAATCCATGAGAGTGAGTTATGCACAGATTGATTTTAAATGTGGCATTTTATTGCCACAGAAGAAAAAAAAGCATTTCCTAAACTATAAGATTAAATAGATGTGTAACAGAATTTTAGTTACAGAGGTGAATTTTTATGCATACTTGTTGGTTATGCTGTATGAAAATTTCTTTCTGCATTTACGGTATGTTTAAAATATCAGCCATAAACACCCTGAAGGGCAGGTGCTGAAACGGCAGACGGAGACTGTATCCCATCTGTGTAAAAGGTTAGTACCACATTGCAGTACTTAGCATAACCTTAAAAGTCCATAATTTAAACTCTCATTCCAGGCAAGTTTTATTTTTAAACTGGAGTTTGAGAAAATATGTTCTCACAAGTTAAACACATAGTAAAGAGTATTGCCTTATTTTCATAAAATAATTAATCACATACTGTGGAGTTGTCTTAATTCTATAAACCTACAGTTGATTTGTATGTTTTCTGCATGCTGGAAAAAATCTTCACAGTAAAATACAGTTTTCTATTATCAATATGGGCAAAGTACAGTAATTCTAATAAATCATTTTACAACTGGCAAATATTGAAACTAATATGAAAATGGGTAAAGAAAGGTACTATTTTTTCCCAACATAAATAAATTATTACATTAGATGGAAAAACATTGATCTGATCATAAGAACGTCTAGATTTTTTTCCAGATTCTCACTATTACAAACACAGCTGCTATGAACATAGCTGATCAAATGTCCTTCTTCTATGGTGGAGCATCTTTCGGGTATTTGCCTAGGAGTGGTATAGCTGAGTCTTGAGTTAGAACTAGCCCCAATTTTCTGAGAATGTGTCAGATTGATTTCCAAGGCAGTTTGTACTCCACCAGAAGTAGAGGAGTGTTCCCCTTTCTCAACATCTTCACCAGCATGTGCTGTCACTTGAGATTTTTTTCTTTAGATTTTTTTACGATTATATTTGATTTTGCATATATTTATATTATTAAACATAAATAAAACAAACGACATACAACAAGAAGAACCATGAAACAATCATGAATTATATAAATGTTACATTCATAGTTATTTGGATATTTGTATTTGGAAAACTTGAAGTAAACATCTTTCCTATCTCGGTGTGTCTAAATTCTGAATGTAAATCAATATTTATCATATCTCATCTCTATCAACTTAAAACATCAATGTAGACATAAAAACATCTTAACCCCTAAACAACTAAGCTTAATTGTAAAACTAAACTATCTGGTCCTCAACCCCATCAGAGACTTGACAAGGAATAAAATTTAATTACTTGAGTGAACAGGAAGTGCAGGTTAGCAGCTTCCAAACTGACATGACAGAGACAGTACAAGGCCAACACAAAATAAACTCAAAGGGGTCATTGGGGTTTCTTTGTATCATAATGTTGTATCAGGCCCTTATTACAGACTCATTTTTAAAACAAAATATATTATGTCCTCCAGGTTTATTTCTTTTTCATTAATTTATTCTTCTGTCCTACAACACGTCCCAACCACAGCCTCCTCTTCCTCCTCTCTTCCCAGTCAGCCTCCATCTACCTCTTTCTTTAGATCCTGCATGGCTCTTCCCTAGGTCTTTGAGCCAGCCAGATTCTGGATCCTGGCCAAACAGACAATGTCGGGCATGGGCTCCTTCTCTTGTTATGGCCCTCAGGTTAGACCATTCATTGCTTGGACACTCCTACAAGTGCTCAACCACCATTGCCCCAGTACATCTTGCATGCAGGGCAGGTTGTGCATCATATATTGTGTGGATGGCCTGGTGTCCCAGTCCCATCATTAGGAGGCTAGCCCGGTTACAATAGATGGCTGGTTCAGGCTCCATAGCTTCCACTACTAAGGGTCCTTGCTAGAGTCAACGTTATAGTTTTCTGAAATTTTCTACTGCACTAGGTTTCCATATCACCTCAAATGCCCACCTGTTTCATTCATCTCTCTGCCTACTCTCTCTCTCTTATTCAGCACTCCCTCAGAATAAACCATGGTATTATTTTGGTATTTGGAATAAGCTATCTAACTAATTTCAGACTAGGGTCTTGGACCAAATTATAAACGGATCTTAAACTTTTCAGCTTGACTATATTTTTGTAGCCTTCTGTCATGGTCTATCAGAACTGAGTGTGTACCTAAATGTTTGGTTCTCTGAGTTTCCCAGATTGGGGACTGGCAACATAGGTTTGAAAGGGGCAACTCTTACTGTACTCACTTTGACTGTTTTATATAGAGTTACAAGTCAGTTCTCCAGTAAATTTGACCAGAGTACTAATGATAACCTGTTTCTTATGTTCATAAATGCAGGATGAAAAGACTGCTGATGGAGTTTGGTGTAAATTTTATTAATTATTTAAAGCTGCTTAAGAACATAAACAAATTTTAAGACATGTACAAATATTAATGAATAACTTTAAATGTTTTAATGTGTTCAGCTTGGAAGAAAATTTCAATTGTGTCCCTCTCTCACTGACTGTTGTTAACCTGATGCTTTCTTAGGTTTGTTAGTTGTAACACCTGCAGCTTCTCTCAGTTCAGATTGCACTGTCACCCAGAAATCAAAACTTTTCTGTTTCTATTGTAAATCTAGTGTGAAAGGTAAAAATCTAGTTTTCACCCTTTACTCTTTGCTCGCTTGAACTTTGCATGGGGGCAGGACAAGAACCTGAGACCTGAGAGAAGAATCAGTTATCATTGTACACAAAGTCTTATTGACATAAGATGGCTTGATTCTTATGATAGCATAATAACCTAACTAGGTCTCTACAGCAGATGGGCAGTCATCAAAGAAAAGACGTAGGTGAGAGTAGCAACCTCTTAAATGATCACACACACACACACACACACACACACACAGTGGGGAGGTGGTTCCATGGCTCAGCTGAGCATTTGGGTGGCAATTGTGAGGATTCTGATACCATCATTAGCAATAGGATGAATAGGCTTAAGGAAAAAAAGGAAAGATGTAGGTAGGTTGGGGAGTAGGAAAGAACTGAGGAACAGAGAAAAACTAGGAGAAAAACGAAGAGCAAGAGGAAAAGAAAATCAAAGAAAAGAAAGAACTCTGTGGGATGTAAAGACAGCAAATTCATTTGTACTCATGTTAGTTCTCAATTTGTGAACTATTCCAGAGTTTTATGAACTTTGACACTAAATATGGATTTTTTATTGTTTACATATACATTTATGTTACTACACCCATATAAAATAAACTATATATAGCAAAAGAACCAGAGAACTTCCAGGAATTACATTCATGTTACATTCATAGTGTTTTGGCTGTTTGCATTTGGCAACGTTGAAGAAAACATCTTTCCTATTGCGGTGAATCTAAAATTTTGAATGTAAACTCAATATCTATCATATCTTATCTCTATCAACTTAGAACATCTATCTAGACCTAAAGGCATCTTAACAACTAAGCTTAATTGTGAAACTCAACTGTTTGGTCTCCAAGCCCATCAGAGACTTGAGAAGGAGTAAAATTAATTACCTCAATAGACAGGAATCCCACAACATGGGAATGCCTCTGAGATAGGATTGAACATGTATATCTATGCATATAGCCAATGCTTCCTATTAATTACAGAATACATGTAACTTAGGACTAGATGCCATTCTTTGTATGACATGAATGAAGATTTACAGATGTCTTTCTCCTGCTCATGCAAAGAGCGGAGAACTAGCCTTAGCTGCTATGGCCACAATGCACACCTCATACACGTATAAATTTAGGATAGTATAATGCTTGTGAGAAACTATGTTTTCAGAGAAAAAGAATTGGACTTTGTAGCTGGATCAGACCTGACAGAATTCATTTTTCTCAGCATGCTTGATGCTGACATCCTACATCTTCCATGTTCCAGCAACAAGGGCTTCAGGTGTTGCTATCCATCAGAACAGGACAGCTCCTAAGACAGCTTCAAAGAAAGTTTCTACACACAATTGGTCCAGCATTTCCGTCTGTCCCCCACAGGACTTTTATTAAGCCTGGAAGTTCTCAACATTTAGAAACCGGACAGTGAATGATATTCCCACCCTGTTTAACCATATTACCAATTTTATTTGGGCCCCTACAAAGGTATTATTCATCCCAAGTCAGGTGGAAGAAACCCTAAGAGAATGACACCCCATTTCCATAAAGGGGAGTTGGGTAGGTTTTTGGATGGTTTGTTGGGCTTTAGGTGTTTATTTTCACTGGGACTTGGTTATAAATTACTATTGGTCTTACCCAGAGAGAAAATGAGGTTGGACTCAGGGATCTCTTTTTGTTCCTTTATCATTCTTTCTTGTGTTTAAAGATGAGGGCTGCAGAGAGAGAAGGAAGGTTGTGGAGGTGGATGGGGAAGATACAACAAAAAGTGGATTGTTGAGTTGACTTCTCAGCTTAAGGCCTTAACTGTAAACACAAGGTTATTTTTAATTCCTTTTTATAGAAATATATGTATACGTGTGTGTGTGTGTGTGTGTGCAAAATAAGTTTAAATTTGATACATTGGTTTAGAATTCAAATTTAATATTATTTTTCACACACATAATATATGTACATATATATATATATATAGATAGATAGATAGATATACTGTAATATGTGATATTGTACCAATAACACTCAAGTAGAATACAATGTTTACCTCCAATACTGTGAAATTCTACTGCAGGCTGTTTAGGATAAGTAAGTTAGACAAATGAATTGTCAATTGATCAAATCATGGTCATTTCAATTACTAGTCTATTTATACCATAGAATATACAATCTAGATGTAACAAATATGTATGATTCTATAGACAGATAAGGTAAAATAGTTAGTATAGGTCTCCAAAAACCTCAGAGTCCTAAATAATATGGCATTTAAACACATTTAAATTGATTTAATGATTTTTTTGACGGCAAGACAGGTTCACTCCTGGCAACACCCAGCCTACCTCAAAGATGATGATTAGCATCAATGTACTTCCTCTTTCAGTGGTCAAAACTAGGTCATTTTGCCCAGTGGATGGTTTGCCATATTTGAAGCCATCTCCATGAGGAGGTTCTTAACCTAGTGAAAAAATAAATTTCAGAACAATACAAAACTAAATATGAATTTTAAAAAAAAGGATTAAAAAGGAGCTTTGGAGAGAGTAAAGGGAAAGGGGGTGATGTAATAACATGTAGTTTCAAAAAAACAAAAGCTAAAATCATTCTTTGTCAGACACCCAAATGCATATGTTTTTGCTCATTGATTACAGTGTTTAGAATGTAAAGGAAAAGACCAAAAAACAAAAAAACAAAACACAAAAAACAAACCAAAAAAAAAAAAAAAGAAAGAAAAAGCAAAGAAAATTCATATTTTGTAGTCAATATTTGATATGTTCATTGGAATTTTGAAATTTTACCATGATAGGAAGAAACAGTAAATTAAACTCTTAAAAGATAAGAGGCAATCACTCCAGCACCTATTGGTACCTATGTGAAATAAATTATATTTCTTTGATTCAAAGTATTGCTAGCAAAACAGATGATCATCACATGTAAATAGCCTGGCCTTTTACTCAGACTTGGATTAGTTGTAATTATCTTTAAATATCAGTACTTATTTTTTTTAGGGTTTTAATATTATAAATGTATAATTATAATCATTTTTTTTATATAAAGTTAATTCTTAGATATACTAGAAGTCTTTTAAAATGATATGCCTGATGGAGATGAACCATTGAGAGCAAAAATTGTATCAGTGATACAAACCCAGGCACACATACTAATATGTCAATTTTACATCTGGCAGATCTATGGTGACAACAGATTTGCTGAAGCAAATGCTTTCCTGACAAGCTATTAATTAGAATTACAATCATCTTCCCTGAAATGGTCTTTAAAATAAATTGTCAACTGCAAATGGATGAAAATAAATAGTTTGCCTCTCTCTCTCCAAGCTCCTAAAATAAAAAGGCCAAAGACAAAGAGGCTTGTCAATACTGTAATTTTGAAAATGGGAATGTGGGAACAGCACCTCAAGTTAGATCACAGTCAGTCTCCTGCAATTGGAAGCCCTCTGCTTCCTCCATTTTGTTAAAATTCTCCAAAAGAATTACAAGCTAAGAGCGTGCTTTTGTTACACTTCCTATTAAGCAGCAGCATTATTCACGTGCTTCTGGTGAACAAAGCACAGACGCCCAGAGTTACTTTAATTATATGTGCTGTAGCACTAAGACCGTGCACAATCCTGTGGAGATCCATATCCTCACAGGGTATTTTACTACACGAATAACCTAGAACATTCTTGAATCTTTGAGAACAATAACTTTATATATAAATTGAAAACATTTTAAAATAAGATATTTGGAAAAATAATGAGATACCACATCACTTAAGTAAAATATATAACAATCTTGAATGTAAAGTGGGGAATTCATACATTAATGTTTTATGTATAACATGCCTTTTTTTTTTTTTTTTTTTGGCTTGGAAATCATTTGCACCCATCTACTTTCAGTTTTGTGCACTAATGGAAAGAAAAGAGGCTAGGGAGATAAAACAATTATTAAACCTTTTTTTTTCACAAGCATAAAAATCTGACTTCAAGTTCTTGAGTGAATATTAAGTAGAGATTGGCTTCATGACCATTTAAGCTGAATTCTGGGGAGGCAGAGACAGGCTCACTGAAAAATTATAGCTTTAGGTGTGTGAGAGATCACGCTTCAAAGAAAAGTAAGAGAGAACTACAGAGAAAATCTTATCACAACAACATCTGGCCTTTACAACACACACACACACACACACACACACACACACATACATACTCATACATACACACACACACACACTACACTCACATAACATACACCACAACACATGCACAACACACACACACACACACACACACACATACCATGATTTGTACCTGAAAACAAACAATACACACAAAACACACATACATGCCTGCACCTGCAAACCAACTCCACTCCCACACATATAATTACATGCAGGCGGTAAAATTTAACCCCCTACCCTGATCTAGCCCATGGACAGGACAGTCTCCACATTTGAGTGGAGAGAGGGATTTGACTTTCACAAGAACTCTGGTGCCTCACATTTGACTATGTCCCCTGGAGGGGGAGACCTAGTGGCACTCAGAGGAAGGACAGCAGGTCACCAAGAAGAGACTTGATACCCTATGAGCATATACATGGGGAGGTAATCCCTCTCAGGAACAGTCTCATAGGGGAGGGGAATAAGGGGAAAATGGGAGGGAGGGGAGAATGGGAGGATACAAGGGATGGGATAACCATAGAGATGTAAAAAGAATAAATTAATAAAAAAAATTACATGCATGGTGATTTGATAATTTTTCTTAACCTTCATGTACACTTATATTACTGAGAATTGTATAATTTTAGATAGAATGGCTCTTCATCCATATGCTGATGATATTCTTTATAATTTTATGTGTAATGTGGGTCTGATGTATTCTGATGCGATTAATAAAAGGCCATTACACCTGGGCAGGGCTATTAAGGCAGGCATGACTAAGGTTGCCAGGCTCAGGGAAACAGAGTGAAACCTGGGAGGCAGAAGGGATACTGGAGGAGAAGGGAGCAGAAGAAAGCCATCATGTGTTAGGAGGAGAAGCAAATGGCCAGCGTGAATGGAGGATTTAGCCCAGGTAAATAGCATTAGCAAGTATATAGGATTATGGATTGGAGGTAACTTGATAGAAATTATTCGAAACAGATGGCTGAGACTGGAGCAGGTATCTCATTCTTGCCTCACTATGGGAGGTAGTTTAGGGGATTAGTATCTGCTCTGCCACAAGTTAACTAAGACTATTTTAAAATATAACAAGTGTCTGTGCCTAATTGATTGCTAGCGGGTTATACTGCCGTAATAATAATTATAGACCTGATAATAATAAACATTATTAGGTCATACTGGTAATTTAACAACAACAGTGTAATATAATAAAACAATAACAAAAATATAAAATAACACAAAGAATATAAAGACAAACAGTTTGGTTATATTTTCTTCCATGTTCTTTTGTCAATAAGCAGTATGGATTTCCCTCTGGAGATTATATTTTAATATAGTTCTTTGGCCTTAATAAGAAAGAGCAAAACTCAGTTTACAGTTCATTTAATCTTCATATATTGGGCTGCTGTATGGAGCTATGTTCTTTCTAGGTTTATGCCATCTTGACACAAGTTTTGGTCTTCTGAGAGGAAGGATTCTCAGTTGAGGAAATGCCTCAAGAAAATAGCACCATAAGCAGACAAAACTCTTTGGGCTCTTTCTTAACTAGTGATTTATGACAGAGGGCTCATCCCATTGTGGTTGGAGGCACTGATGAACTGGTGGTCTTGGTTCATAAGAAATGAGGCTAAGATCAAGCAGATAAGAAACACACCTTCATCACCTCTGTATCAGCTCCTCCCTCAGATTTCTTCTCTTCCTGTGTTCTTTTATAATTTAATTTTAATTTTATTAATTTATTCAGATTACAACTCAATTGTTATCCCATCACTTGTTTTCCTCCTTCCCTCCTGCTTTCACCCTATTCCCCTCCCCTAGGTCTAAAACCAAGGGAGACCTGCTCCCCCACTATATGGTCATAGGCTATCAAGTCTCATCTTGGTAGCCTGCTTATTCTTTCTTTGAATGCTATCAGGCCTCCCCACCAAGGGGAGGTGGTCAAATATGGAGCACCAGAGTTCATGTCAGAGTCAGTCTCTGCTATCCACATAACTGTGGAAAATGTCTTGTCTGTTGGGTAGATAAGAGTACAAGAAGAACATCATGATGGGTGGATCGGGGCACAAGAGGATCTGCTCAAACTATTGCTCTAACCAAGGACAATACAAGTAGTAAACATCGAACCTCTTCCTGTATTCTTATATTTGCTTCCCTTAGAGGACCATGATTCAGAGTATGCAGGGCATATAAACATTGTCATTTATTATTTGACTTTGGTCCTGTGTTTCATCAAAGAAATAGTAAGCCTAACAAAGAAAAATGTATTTCTGTGTTTGCTATGGAGCTGAAATGTCTATGTTTACTTCATTACATGCTTTAGAAATCCTTTATTTTTCTTTATGGATGATATAAAGTTAATTCTATAAAATCAGTAAACATCAGAACCCGAATTCATTGTTTTATATATCAGGTATAAGTATCAAATTTCATGCAAAATATTTTAATTTTTTGCTAGAAACAGTGTTGTAAAAACTATCTATAATATGCACATTCATTTAATCCACACAAGAAGTGTGAATAATAATCTTAGACATAACCAGCCTTGAAGTGAGCAGGCATAGATACTTTTATAAATGTTTAATAAGTATATTATTTAAAAATACACAATAAAATATAATTAGAAAAATACAAAGAAATTTTCTCAGAGAGCAATCATACAAATATTTATATATCAGAAAAGCTAATTTCTGAGAAGTTATTAGACACCATTCTTTTGTTACTTGTGTATACATTTTAATGTCATAAAGTATATGTTTCTTTTTTCACTGAACTAATTTATCTCTTATCTGAACTTTCCCAGCATGGAGCCAATAGTGTTTCTAATTATAAAGATGAAATGTTCTCCTCCTGTCAATGTTTGTTCCATCAGTCACATAAAACAATTACTCAGAGATAATATTTCAAAAGCCAAAATCTGATTTGGACTACAAAAGATAAGGATTCTTATATAATTAGGCAGACACTAATTTTCTATTATGAAAAGTTTCACTGAAAATTGTATTATTCTCTTCCTAATGAAAACTTAGAATAGCTAATCTCCAAAGTCCTTCTGGGAAACTAGGGATATAGCTCAGTGGCTTGAGTGTTTGCCTACCATTGTGAAGCCCTGGGTTAAATCCTCTGCTAAAAATCAGAATGTTCTGACATTAGCACAGGTATGCTTTTCCTGTGTGTTTGGTTTTAGGAGCATTTTCACTGTTTGTGAGAGGCCACAAGTCAATTGAAAGACTCTGTCTTAGAGCACACATGTTATGCTCTTGCCTTCAACATCAACCAAAGCAAGACAAAAAATAGACCACTAGACTCTGCTTTCTGCTCTACACATAAAATATTAAGAATTGCACAGAGGAATAATACAATATTTCAATGTAAAAAAAAAACATGAAAACATATCCTTGACACTGTAAGTGCCATCACTTAGTTACTGGGCCAAGGTTACCTGATATAACCAATGAAAAAGGAATCTTGATGTGTCAGGTTGAAGGGATCATTGCAAGTTTGAGGATGTGACAAGTTCATTGCAAGCAACCACACATTTTATATGCTTAGCCGAAACAGAATACAATGGTGGTTGAGAGGATCAATATAGTTTTCGTTGCCGGGATACAATAACATTTGCAAGTTATACAGAGAACACAAAATTAATCGAACTGTTATATTTTTCACCGATTTCTAGAGAGTGCAGAGATACACAGGCTATCTGAATGCATCCACTGCCCGAGGGAGTGTCTCAGTTTCTCAGAAACTGTAAGGCACACTGTGTCCCAGGAGCCATGGACTCTAACCTGAAAAGCCTATGATGCATGCCTCTCAGGCGGCTATTCCAGGCCAATGTCATGATTCCCTGCATAGCACAATGTTCCAAGCGCAGATGAAAGTAAATGCAAGAAGAGTCCCTCTGAAGCAGTGATTCAGTAGATAACATCTAACAGCATACCTCCAGGAAAACTTTAGCATCAAAGGAGTTTCTCTTCTAACATTCAGAGGAGGGCATAAAGAAAAGGAATTCAAAGACTTCTTTCATTGTGAGTATTCAAAGTACAAGAAAAAATGTATAAGAAAATTCATGTAAAAAAGGTAAAAATTCTCTTTCCAACTTTCAGGGTGGAATATCATAACTTCTAAACATAGTTTTTCTATAAACGTACAAATAAGAATGGCAAGATATTAGGACACAGTTTAGAGAACAATAGTCCATAACAATGAGATATAATATGTAACCTCTAAGAATAACTGGAGTAACCACAGAGGCAAGGAAAATAGAAAGGGACCACAGGATTCGGGTGAGGCAAAATAGAGAGGGAGAGAGCTAAGTGAAGAACTTTGAAGGGAGAAATGGGAAAATTAGGGGTGTAATTGGAAGAGGTGAGCACAGGAGAGAGGAAGAAGTATAAAATAACAATAAGACAGTCTGAAAATTTCATAAAAACATTCTTATCTATTTACATAAAATTACATAAAATGCATATAATACTACATATACATATCATACATATTTAAATACATATTTTCCACCCAGGCTGAAGATGCTACCGCCAACCCCAAGAGTCATAACCTATCTAATAAACCCCCAAATGTGAGGCATGAGTAGCCCTCTTTAGGATGCTAGTCTAAGACTAACAAAATGTTATAGGCTTTAGATGTTGTTTTTGGTTGCCTCCTAGAGGCAAAAGGTGAGCCACTATTGAAGAAGTTGTCCTCTGCATTGAACACAGGGACCTAGAGAATTGAATTTAGCTATTAGCTGAAAGTTTCTCCCAGAGCACTTGCTTTATGATTCCAGAAAATTCAATCAAGCTTCCATGTGAGGGAAATAACAAATATCCCTACACAGTTATAATGCCTATGAACTACAATAACTCATCATGGAACAGTAAACCTAAGTGTTCATTCAATTGTGCCGTGCATACTTTGGCAGTCACCCACAGGTATCTAATTGGTCTTAGACCCTAGACCACTCAACATGAGGTAAATCATACTTGGTGTTGGAAACTTAGCCAATTACCTACACAGTGCTAGTTAACTTATGATCTTGGAGGGAACCTATGTCTGGACCTTTGGGAAAACATCCTAAATATATATTTTTCTGCCGACAGGTAAGTATAGCTGTCATTCCTTTAAAAAGAAACTTCTTTGTAACAGATGAAGACCATTACATAAAATTACAACTGATCAAAACTGCAAAGAAAAAGGAATCTTGTGGGTCCCAAGCACAGCTGATCTATTTGAAATACCACTCCTAAAAACTAAGGCTCAGAGCCCATTACAAAAGAAGGGCAGAGAGACTATAACAGTCTTTGACACATAGCAGAAAGCACGTTGTACCCACATATCTCTAGAGAAACCAGGAATGTTAAACACACAGGGTTGTCTTTCCAGTGAAATATATTTAAACAAAACTAGCAACAAAAACCAAAACCCCTGTTCTTCCATCCAAAACACCAAAAATTCGAAGTGTCCAGTGATCTGTGTTATCTGTTGGACCAGGTCATGTTAAGTTCTTATAACTAGGACCAGGGATGGCTCGAATTTCTAAATGACCCTTAAAGCCAGAGCTCCCCAAGCTTCCACAGCCAGTACTGGAGACAGTTAATTGTTCAAATGACCTCTATATTGTCTGTATGACCAAGACAAGACCAGATTCTTCCTTTCGCCCTTATCTATAGAACCTATCTTTTTGAAAGAAATGATATGTAGTCTGAGTTGAGTTGCAATATAATTATGTTTTCTTATGCATCAGGGGTTGTATTACACCAAAATTTTTTCCTGAAATTATACTTGTCTTACTTATGTTGAGAATAAATTACCTGATATCAGACTCTTCAGAAGTCTTCATCCTGGTTGATGAAGACAATCTGAAACTACTTTTCACTTTGCAAATTAACCAATGGGAAGGGAAACACATAAAGATGTCAGTTGAGTTGAAACATTATGACAAATAACAGGAAATGAGAGGCCTTGATGCTGACTTTTTCATAAAATGTTGGATTATTTAGAATTAATGAAAAATATGATATTCCTAGTCTAAGGACTTCTAAAACACAACACAAGAAAACAAAACATGAAATCTACAATCACAATGCTTTCCACAAAGAGTATTATTAATAAAATTGTGCTTTGAAGAGCAGCAATTATGGAAAATATTATATGTTCAAATGTTAACTGTTTCCTTCCAAGGATTTTATTATCAAATTCTCACATATACAAAATGGTGCACTATAAACCGTGCCTTCTAAGACTTATCCTTGATTGTCTAATAAAGTCTCCAACAGCTTGGACTGGAAGAAAAGAGTTCCTGGGACTTGGGTGTGGCACGTAGACCAGAAGGAGAAGAGAGGAAGAAGGAAAAAGGAGCAGGTCACTATGGGTTAGTGGTGATTAGTAGCATGTGGATGAGAGGAGCTTGATCTGACCTTTAGCGTGATTGAGAGAAGCAGCACAAATGGAAAACATGTACAAGTATTTATGGAGGTTTTCACTGGGAAGTCGACAAGATAGCTTAGGTGGTTAATATATGCCTATCCCCAGTGTATTAAAGCCAATTAAAAGTCTAACATGTTTCTCTGTCTTTTATTTATATAATGTCAGATTAAGAAATAACTGCTGCCATAATAATTGTATAAATCAAAATTAAATCCTAATAATTCAACAAAAATTCTTTATTTTTCCTTCATATAATAAGTAAAAATCATATGAACAGTAGTTAGGAACTCTTGAGTGACAAAACTGTTTGAGTTAAAGATACTTTCTAGAATTTGAAATATTACAGATTGTAGAAAATATCACATTATATAAACATATGTGATAATAAAATACCCAAATACCAAAACTATATTCAATGTTTACAGGGTACCAAAGAGAGATTCAGCTGCCAATCACACTGACCAAAAAATTAAAGGGATTGGGGCATAGTCGTGTAGCAAAGGAAATCATAGATCAACCGAAGATAGTAAATCTACATATAAAAGAGTATCATGAAATTTAATTTCTAATATAAATAAATGATTCATTTTTTTAGGTGTCAAATACATGTGAAAAAGAGCATTCCACAATTTAAAGTCATAAAGAAAGGGAAAGTTCTAAAACAACAAAAGCAAGAAGGAAGAGATGTGGTGAGTTTTACTTCAGTGATAGTGAGGTTGTCAGTGCTAGGTTCTCCAATGCAGACTGGTTAACCCTAAAACCAAATACAAAGCTCCAAGAAAATACACACATCATGTTGTAGTTACATATAGTTGTATGTACACATACATGCATGCACACATACACACACGTGTGAGCATCATAATAAAAGAAAAAGAGACTATCAAATGAGGAGAGGATGTATGATAGTTATGAGGGAGGGTAGTTAGGAAGAGCTGGATAGAAAACAGAAAAAAGACAGTGTTTTAAATGCATTTCCATTAAAAACAGTAAAAAAAAAAGGTATGGTGAAATTACTAAAAATGAAACTCTAAATAAAAAAATACAAAAAAATATAGGTAATGCTCTGTGAATACTTTATTAACGAATATGCATTCACAATAATCATTAATACATAAAAGAGCCTTAGAACTGCAAACTAAACACAATAGATATAGATATAGATATAACTTTATACCCACTACTATTCGTTTATGAGAATAATTTGGACTACTTTGAGGACAAATTGTAATACATTGTATTTGGGTTTGTAGAATGGCAGCAGGGACTTATACAACCAGCTGTAGAGCAAAACTACAAGGCAAGGACTAAAACACAATTATTATAATCTAGAATATCTCTCCTAGGTAATCATATGAAGTATATGTGTGTATGAGAATGTTTTTGTTGTTTGTAACAAATTTGCCATTGTTTTACAGATTAACAAATAATGTGTGCAATATATTCACAAAACTACTGTCACCAACGAAGATATTAAAACAAGTTATAATTAATGTATATTTTTGAAAAGCTTTAGAGTAAGTGCAAGATAATGAATTTTTTTTTAATTATGATAAATAGCCACAATAAAAGTCTGTGAAAACAACAGTTTACTGGTTTCTTAGGAGTAAGTACGGGAAAGGTGTTGACTCTAAAATGATGCCAAATATTGTTAGGCATTATTAAACTACTCAAAAAGTGAAGTATGATGATAGACGAAATATCTGTGTATATGTTATCTGAATTATTTCTTTGCATTCGGTGAATTTCATATTATGTAAATTGTAATTTAATAATGCTGTTAAAATTTCATTTGCTGTTCTGTGTTTTATGGTCATAGATTTACAAAGTGAATAACTTAAAGTGAAGAAATTCTCACTGAAGTTCTTCTAAGTGCCTTTTAAAGAATATGATATTTTGTTTTCTCAGGTTGTCAAAGGTGAATGAATTTACAAACACAATGCAGAAAGGCTTGCTTTCCCGAAAGGAAATATTAATATCTTAGAAAGGCTGCACTATGTAGAATTCTTACTGCTCTTTCATTCCCAGGTGTCAGTTTTAATAAACCAAAAATTTTCAAATATAATAAAAAAAAAAAACTCCAATTCCCAATCCTCAAAAGTTTACTTTTCCTTACATTCATTTTCTACTTTCAAAATTCCCCAAGTGTCTTTCAAGTATAGTAAGAATAAACACAACTGTCAGCAAAGAATATTTTAAAGACTGATGACTCTAAGTTAAAAATTTACCAACATTCTTTAAAAATAGGATTTATACATGTATAGTGAGGTATTCCACGTTGTATTTATCTTCATTTGATTTATTTTGTATGTGACTTGAAACTATCATATTAGAGTAGAAAAATACCACATTTTCTTTTTAAGTTGTGGAAGTTCATTGGCTTAGAAAATTCTGTGCAAAGCAGATTCAGAGTTTTCTTGCTATTAACAGGTAAAAGCCTAATCACGATTTTGTAATATTTGTCCCTCACTAAACCACTTGACCAATGATATAAACACGTTTCTTAGAATTAACTAAGATTTATCTCAATAGTTATGAATGCCTCATGTAAACTTGTACTAAGATTGACTTTTGATCTTAAAATATATATATTAAATCATGATGTGCTGATTAAACAAGACAAACCTCCAGAACCTAGACTAATACACGGTGTAATTGCAATTGGTCTAAAGTGTTAAGCTTTCTTTGAATTCCTGAGAAGCTTATATATAGCTAGAAAAAGAATATGCATGGTTAAATGGATTGTTTTACTTCTTTCATTTTTGAGATTAAATTTCCCCATATCTTTCCACCATCCAAGGCTTTTTATATGCTATTCAATATTCTCATTCAAATTCATGTCTTCTTTTATTATTAACTGGTGATACATGCATGTATGTATAAACATATACATCCAGAAATACATTCTACTTCTTCCTTATAAAGTTACTCATACGTATGATTTCAGGGCTGACCGTGTCGTATAAGATAACAAATTGGTGTGGTCTTTCCTGAATTACAATATTTCTCCCACCCTCAGGATTACTTATTTGTTCAAGGCCAGGTGAGGCCATGGAACTTGGAAAAGAATCCACAGTCTCCATTTATCAGCATAACCTCTTAACTATATTAAATATTTGCCCTTAATCCATAGATAAACATTGTCTCTACCCTTCAAGAAGGAAACTTCTCTTTGCAGCCAAAGGAGATCACTACATAAAACTACAACCAATGAAAATGTAGGTTGTGGAACCGAGTCCTACAGAGAATGTATAAAAGAACTCACTCACTCACTCAGTCAAACAAAAACAAAAGCATTTGTGGTACCCACTGTGACAATCTGAAGGGGAAAGAACACCTATTCATTTATGTCATGAATCCACCTACAGTGTGGCAGCAGCTTAAGTGCCAGGTCCTATCATACTCAGCAGAGTACATTTTTATACTACATAGCTGTAATGAGTAGGGTTCAGAAATAAAAAATAAAACTGAAAGCAGTAAAAAATCCATGATATCCATAATGTAGTTTGACAAAACATTGTCCATGCTGGTTTATGTTTTTGTCATAGCTGTTTTGGGCTTGTTTTTTTGTTGGCTTGTGATTTTTGTTGGTAGTGGTGGTAGTTGGTGGGTTGTTTTTTGAGTCAGGGTTTCTCCATGTATCCCTGGAACTCAATCATCCTAGCCATCCAAACTCAGAGACCCGGCTGCTTCTATCTTCCAAGGGCTGGGATTAAAAAGTGTGTGCCACCACTACCCAGCCTATGTTCCTGTGGTTTGATCGTGTTTACCGGAGCAGGTATGACTTTTCTCTTATGTGTCAGACCTCAAACCCAATAATAAAAGGAGTTAGTTACTACTGTGAACTATCATTCCACTATTGTACTATTGGATGTGTACATCTTGCCTGGTGGTTTAGATGGATAGTAGGGAACAAAAAGAGAAAAGATACCAAACGTTTCTTATCCATTCTTCCCTGGGCAAGTGATTTTAAATTTCTTCAAGGTCAACTATATCCCTATACAATCTTCCTGTGTCCACATGTAAAGGGTTTTTAGAAGACAAGGAAGTGTCACCGTTGAAGGGAATATGCATAGTTTCATTTTTCATACAAACAGGCTTATTGTTTGGGAAAATTTTTTCCTAACATTTGAAATTTTCAGGCTTTAATACATTCTGTATGCTAACATTAGAAATGTTAAATTGTTATGTTAAATTGTCTTTTTAATAAAGAATAGTAGTTGTTTTGAGACTGACAGCAGGTATCTAACAGGCTAGGACAACTGTATTAGTCCTGTCACTATGGGTGGTGCATAGGTGCATACTATTTAAAATAAAACTCATTTGTGGGTATTATTTTCTATAATATATGAACATTGAAGACTAAGTCATGATGCAAATTAAGGAGAGCAGTAAACAGATTGTAAGTTCAGTATGCTTGTTTTCCTGCACTCACGCAGAGATAATTTCCTGTCACATCTTTTCCATTTGTTTATCCTTTTTCTATAGCCTTATACCTTAGGGAATCTTCTGTAAGAGGACTCACACCTCCAGAAATCACTTATCTTTAACATAAGTAATTGCAATACTCTCTCTACTTTGTTACTTCTCCTTTTTCTTCTCTTCCTCTTCCAGAACCTCCCACCCCCTCAACAATATTCTAGTGTCTGCTATTCATAGTGACACATTCGCATTGTTTTGTGTTAGTAAAGCCATTTATAAATTACATTTAGCAGCTATCGGTTCTTGAAAGGTTATCATCCCAAATGTCTTTGTGTGGTTATTAATACAACTCTGTTACCTACAGACTTAGTTACCTAAAAGATAAGGACAATTTTTCACTTGATTGACTAGTGGTTCTTAGGACATGCAACTAATGCAAGTTAGTTTCCGTCTGTACTTCTACACACGAATGATTGGAAGCGAAATGTTCAGATTCCAATTCTGACTTGGTCATCCTTTCAACCTCCAAAGGACTGTATCATCTGATCATTAAAATGTCAGTTATTTTATTAGACCATGTTGTATTGTTGCACAATGAAGTCCTCTTTTGTTAACAAGAAGTGAAGTATACCTACAAATATACACTGAGAATGAGACAAAAGCTTTGCACACATTATTCATACATATGTTCTCTAAATCTGATTTGATATAACTCAGAATGTATTATATATTGAAAAGTAATCCTTGATACTACAATATTATATATGAGCTTTTCATGATATGATTGGGCAACCAGACTTCTGTTTTGAGTGAGACTCCCAGTGGTACAAAGTAATAGATAGAACCTGCCAGTTTACTTTTGCCCATGAAGGCTCAGCAATAACGCTCCACACTGCACCAGGCTGAAACTCCTCAGGTGCCTTAACCTTGGGATTCCACCCACCAAATTGTGGGAAATAAAATTCTAATGTCTATAAAATATCCAGTGTCAGTCTTGGCTATTTGTCTCATTGTTCTGAGAAGACATCTAACAAAGAGTAACTTAAGGGAGAAACGATTTGTTTTATCTTACACGGCAAGGCAATGCCATGGTGAGGAATGACCATGGTGAGGAAGCTGGCAGAAGAACAGAAGCAGCTAGCTGTTCTATCTGCACTAAGAAAGCAGGGAATGAACTGGAAGTGGTGCTAAGCTATGAAACCCCCAAGCCCTCTCTCAGGGACCTGCTTCTTCCAACAAGGCTCTACCTCCCAAACATTCCAGAATCAGTGCCACCATCTGACGACAATTATTCAACTCACAAGTCTATAGAAGACATGTCACACACGTTAAAACAACAATCTCCATTCACTGCTACAGCAACCGAGAGTAAATCCCTTGGTTTATTGTCTTATTTGTCAAAAGAAAATGGCATATTTCACAGACACCAGTGTCACATCCTGCATAGCTGCAGGGATGCACCTGATTGAGGCTGTGAGAGACTGAGGAAATGATAGGTAACCCATAAGTAATCTAGGATCTGGGAGTCTAGGCGATCCAATGTTGAAACCACAGTAGTCTGGAAGCAAACCATGTTTACCATGTGAAGGTGAAGGCAGGATTATTACGTATGGATAACTAGGACAGGGGACAGCTAGATCATGGAGACAGGCTTAGCTAGTCAGGATCAGAGAAGTCTCTTCAAGGAAGCATTCTTCATGCAGAAATATAGGAAGAGGAACTCCAGTGGGCATTTTCTGCACACACCATTAACATCTTCACTCATACCTCAGAACAAAGCTTGGCCAGCTCTCTGAGCCTCATGTGGGTGGTGGCTGTGCCATTTTTCCATAGGTCTGAATCTATGGACTATTTACCATCACCATGCTAAGATCAACAACACATGGTTACTCATGACTTTATTTACTCAGGAATTCCACTACTCTGCACCCTTTATTATCTGAGACTAAAGACTTTTACCAAAGAGGATCTGGTGAGCTTCAAGAGATCAAATTGGTTGATGTCATTGTTGTCTTTGTAAAATGGATAATTCTCAAGATTTTAGATTTGTGATTAGAGACTTAAATGACATTTTCTCATTAATTCATTGTTATTTCATTACATACTGTGTCTCTCTCCTCTTTATCTTAGACTTATTAGAAAACTTTCAAGTGGAATTTTAAGGCTATTAACACAATTTAATTGAGGGTGAAAGTTTTATGTATCAGGATATTACCATACTCAAAATGCAAACATCAAGTTTAAGTGTTATTGTTCTGAAAAAATTCCAAGGTTAATCACAGAAATGCTCACCAGGACATTTTGAGCAATTTCTATCATCCTGATTTTACATGTCAACCTGCTACCTTCGTACAAACCACTAGAAAAATAAGTGTATAACCAGGAAGAGGTAATTTAATAATAACTTTGTAGTGATAGAGACTGTTTTCTTATGTAAATGTTTATATATGTACATTTAATGGTACTTGTATGTCCATGATTATTTGGGCTGAACACTTCATATTGGATAACTTATTAGAGGTCTCATCCCTAGGAAAGATGAATTCTCCTTCTCTCAGCCATCTTTAGTGATTTACACCTCTTCATCTGTGAAGAGGAAGGAGGCTTGAGATTTTCCCCATCTATCTCTGCCTGTAAATGATGTGGTAGTCATGTTCAGATCTTGTTGTGGCATGCATATTGTCAACCTTTCAAGGCTGTAGCTTCTCTGTTATATGTAAAAGACAAACTTGAAGAAGATGTGCACATTGCCTGAGTGTTATTTTGGCTCAATCTTCTATGACATCCACAGACAGAGATGTAGGAGATATTTTTGTCATCTATGTCAAATATTAGATGGAAATAGCTATATGCACTCATGCTAGGATATTTTTTTTGTGTTTAATTTGTCTACATGTCTAGTTCTGTGCAAGTATCAAACTGTTTTTATTAGAATTCAGTAATATATTTTGAAATGAAAAGTATTCCTAATCCCTCTGAAAACAAATCTATATGAATAAAGGTAAAAGGGATGTGAATGGTCTCAACAGTAAAAACAAATATCCGAGAAAAATACATTTATGAAGCTACTAGAAAATGAGAAGACTCCCCCATGCTCATGGATATTAATAGATAATATTGTGAAAATGACCATTGGATAAAAGGACAATTCACAAAATGTAATTTCAGTGAAAATCCTCACAATTCTTTTCAGGAAAAAAATTCTAAAATTTGTAGAAACATTATTTTATAATAAGATATAATCCCAAGTGTTTTACCTTCTATGTTTTTCCAAACTCAATTTCAATTTTCAAAAACAAATTAATAATAATGCATACAAGTAAAGTTATTACTTTTCTACTGAATAGTCTTTAAACTTTGTATTTTGTATTATTCCCTATTTTCTTTTATAAATGGTGTCAATCTTTGATAAAACCGGCAATTGTAAAAATTATGTCCACAATAGCCACTTATATTTATCTAGGCCTAGGAAACACTTAAGTTTATAAAACCCTAAGCCCTCTTTCTTTCTGATAAGTTCCATTTTCAGAATGTTAACCTATAGAAGAAAATCTGGGTTAATTACTTATCATATACCACAAGTACTGAACATACAGAATTACTTTCCTTGAGTTTATATTAACTCATATTAGCAAATAAAACTCAGCAATCCATCTTACTGATACATTTTCATATCTTTGTCCTATAACATTTCTACAGCAGACATTCTTTCATTGAAACATTTCTTCTTGCTTTGGACAGCCGAAGCTTATCATTTTCATTGTTACTGTTATTGTTATTTCATTGTTATTGTATACAGAGTTGTCTAACACTGGAACACATCTTATGAAACACATATTAAATTAGTTTGCATAATTAAATGTATAAGGGCCTTGAGAGTTTGATGTTTACTATAAACCTCAGAACAAGAAATGATCAGACCTGAGGTAGACATATTGGAATTCTCTTAAATACTTCCTCGTTTGGAGCATGTTTTGGATTCAAAAGTCTCTAATGACAGTGATGTTTGTGGTTTCAGTGGTGACTTTTTTCTAAACCAAATCAATGTCCAAATTTTTGAAGGTTCAAAGTTTAGACAGGTTATTAACAGGACAGGCGAATGAGGCTTACCATTTCTCAAAACTTAATGGGGGGCTACATTGAATCAAACCTGACACTCAAGGCATCTGTCTGTCAGTAAAAAGATGTAAGCCAGCCAACCTGCCACTGTTTCAAATGCAAAGGTATTCCAAGAGAAGCCTGGAGAATGGTTTAAATGAGTTATTTATGGTATTTTAATAGTAAAATGTTTAATTTACATTCCCTCTTGTTTAATTAAAGGACTGACAATAAACAACACCTAAACTCCATCCTAGTATGAAGCAGCCACAAGGATGTCTTTAGGGGTGACAGGCAAGATTAGTCACTGGAGACAGGACTCAACAGCTCCCTTATGCCTTCTGGGGTAATCGAGATAGACTCCTGAGGCTGTGTGATGGGTAGACCATGAGTTGCATAGGAAAAGTCCCATTAGATGCACACAATAGCTTGCAGAACAATTGTTCATCAAATGATCTGGAAGACTTTTCTAAGAGTACACCAGGCTTCTGTCTGTAATGCTTTAAACTGGCACCTGGGATATGGAAACGTTTCTTTAAAGGTTGATTTTTAACTTCAATAGGAAGTAGGCAGACGTCATTGAAGATTAGCTTGTAAGGATACCTTCCTTTTTACTATTATTCCTTTTAATGGGTTTCTTTCACATTTTATTAAACATGAGCCTGCAGTAAAACATTTTTTTGATCATTACTTATGCTTTTGAACACGTCAGCACAGCTCATCTTCCCCTAAGACTTTAGCCAGAGTTTCTCTCTCATGCTGACAAAGTGAAGTTGACATTGAAGACAAAGAACATGTCTTGTCTCATTTGCACACAGAATTTCAGTACTTAAAATCGAAGGGAATGACCAGGAATTCCATTCCCTATTCTTTCTATGGGACACAAAATGGTCTACTTGTATTGGCACAGGGGTTGGGGGATAAGAAGTAGGCATTGTACTACAAATAGTAATGTGATTTTTCTGTACTTCTATATATGTTTACTAGTTTGCTTTAAATAGAGTCAATGGGACATATTATCAACAACATACCATAATTTATTTGTTTTATTGTACTGCTAGAATTGAACTTAGTGTGCTGAATTTAATAGGCAAGAATTCTACCGCTCAGCTACATTTCTATCCCTAAAGCTGTTACTTTTAAATTTTTAAAGGTTTATATATTTTATGTGCATGAGAGATTTACATACATGTATGTAAATGTGGTGTGTGTATGCCTGGTTCATATTGAGGCTGGAAGAAGTGGCTGTAGTATCATAGAGACCTGAAGTTAGTCAGTTGTGAACTGTCATGTGTGTAGTGGAAACTGAACTCAGGGGCTTGCAACAGCAGCATGTGCTTTTCACAGATTAGCCATCTTCACAGCTCTAGGCTCCTGCTTTTAAATGGATTATTTAATAATATGAAACTTATGATGATTGTATTTCTAGAAACAAGGATAACAGTAGGATGGATCAGATGAGGTTTTCTTTATTTTTTTTTCCTTTTAATAGTAACCAAAGTTAATGGGCAATTATCCATGAGGCTAAAGTAGATTTATTTTTATATTAAACTACTAAAATTATCATATTTCAAAAAGGATCTCTTGAATTAGATCACGAAATGTTATGGTATAAAGATGTCCAGTTTATGGGTATAAGAATTTATTTTTCTTAATGTTATTTGCCTTTACGCCCTACATAAAGAAAACAAACTTTAAATTACAAAATCTAATTGATTTCTTAGGTAGCATGATCTTTGGAAGGTTTGTGTTTACATACTAAACTAGAAAGCTTTATAATGCAGTTTTAAGATGTTAGATATTCTTAACTTCACTGTACAATTTGTCAACAGAATATGTAAAATCTTGCCAATATAAAGAAATTTTATTCAAATCAGACAGAAGAGAGAAGTGGAGGAAAGGACACACACACACACACACACACACACACACACACACACACACACACTAAACTACATATACAAGAAGAACCATGAAACAATCAGGAATTATATAAATGTTACATTCTTTCTGTTTTAGATGTTTGTATTTGGTATCCTTGAAGAAAATATCCTTCCTATTTTGGTGCATCTAAAATTCTTAATGTAAATCAATATCTATCATACCTTGTCATTTTCAACTTAAAACATCTGTTTAGACTGAAAAATATCTTAACCCCTAAACAACTAAGCTTAGTTGTAAAACTAAACTATCTGGTCTTGAATGCCGTCAGAGACATGAGAAGGAATAAAATTAATTACCTAGAATATGGGAGGGGGAGGTGCATGTTAGTAGCTTCACAAATAAGATGACAGAGACAGTTTGCTACCGGAGGAGTCACCCAAAACTCTCTTTGACATTGGAGCATCATCTTCAGACTTCTGTCTCACTATATCTGACAGACATATTTGTGAAGCCAGAACTATTGATGACTAGCTTACCCCATTTTGGAAGAGTTTGGCCATCACCTCTGTCAGCATCCAACCTTGCCCATATTCAGGCAGAAATTCTGTCTGTTGTAGAAATGAGGACATTTTGCCCAGTGGCTTGTTTGCCACACTTGAGGCCATCTCCATAAGGAGGTTCTTTGATGCTCATCATCCTCTTTGAGGTATGTTGGGTGTTGACAGGAATTAACCTATCTCATGAATCTTTAAAATAGTAAAATTCCACATTTTGCATGTCTCTGAGGTTTTTTAAGACCTTATTTAACTATTTTACCTTATTCGTCTATAGAATCATATCTATCACACGTAATATGTATATTCTTGTCATAAAAATAGACTAGTAATTGATATGGCCATGATTTAATCAACTAACAGTTAATTGGTATAACTTATTTATCCTAAACAGCCTGCAAAAGCACTTTCAAAGTATTGGAAGTATACTGTGTATTATAATCAAATTATTTGGGTACAATACCATATATTAGAGTAGAAATATATTCAATGTGTTTGAAGAATAATCTTAAATTTGAATTCTATACCACTGTACATAAAATTAAACTTATTTTGCATCTATATACAAAATTCTATACCAGTGAGTTAAAAATAATCCTGTGAATACAATTAAGGCATTAAGTTGAGGAGTAGATTCGTTAATCTACTTTTTGTTCTAGCTTCCCTATATATTTCTTTGTTCCTTCTTCTTTCTTTTCAACCCCATCTCTGAACCGAGGAATGGAAGATAAGGAAGAAGAGAGACATCTCTGAGTCCAACCTTGTTTTCTCTCTTAATAAGACCAATAATAACTTATAAGCAACTCCCAATGAAAATAACCCTGTATAGCCCAAGAAAGCAACCAAAAATGTACTTGACTCTCCTTAAGGAATGGGGCATTTTTCTCTTAGTTTCTTCCGACTGATTTGGGACAAATAATACCTTTGTAGGAGTCCAAATAAAATTAGGAACATGATTAAACAAGCTAGGAATAGCATTTGTGGTCTAGTTTCAAAATGTTGAGAAATTCCAGGATTATTTGGAGTCTTCTGTGGGACATTGTGAAATGCCCGACCAACTGGGATTGGAAGCTGTCTTTGAAGGTGTTCTGGGAGCTATCTTGTTCTGAGGAGGAATAGCAACTGAATCACTTGGTGCTAGAATATCAAGGATGCAGGATGTCAGAGTCCAGCCTGCTGAGATGAATGAATCCTGTCAGGTCTGATCCAATGTCAGTGTCCGATTCTTTGTTCTGAAAAGATATAATTTCTCACAAACATTATACAGTTCTAAAATTATAAGTGTGTAAGATGTGCATGATGCGCAGAACAATTAAGGGTATTTCTCTGTTCTTTGTATGAGCTGAAGAAATATCTGTAAATCTTCATTCATGCCATATGAACAATGGAATCAAAGAAGAATTCATAGGAATTTTGTAGCTAACAAGAAGCATGTCTCAGCCAGTCTCAGAGCTATTCCCATATTGTGGGATTAGCAATAGAAGTTATCTGCTTGTTCTTCAGTTTAAATTCTCACCTCCTGACTGTATCTCCCCCACATTCATCACTATCCCCCCTCCCTCATCCCCTTTCTCTCCTGCTCTAGTCCTAAGAAAGGGGAGCCCTGGTCTCCTAACATCTGACCTCAGCCTATCAAGTCTTATCTGCACTGCCTGTAACATCTTCCTCAGTAGCGAAGCAAGGCTGCCCTGCCAGAGGGAAGTGATTTAGTTCGGTGGACAGAGTCCATGTCTGAAGTAGTCCCTACACCTCACATTGTGGTACCCACAAGAAGACTGTGCTACTATGTCTGAGCAGCGGGTCTAGGTCTACATCATATATTATCCTTATTTGATGTATCAGTCTCTGTATTGTAGTGTACCTATCCTGTATTATGTGGCTAATATAACTTATGGGTAGGTATATACCATGCATGTATTTCTGGATCTGGGTTATATCACTCAGGTTGATCTCTTCTAGTTCCATCCATTTTCCTGCAAATTTCAAGATTTCCTTCATTTTAATAGCTGAATAGTATTCCATTGTATAAATGTACCACAATTTCTTTATCCATTCTTTGGTTGAGGAACATCTAGGTTGTTTGTAGATTCTGCTATTACCAATAATGCTATGATGAAGATATTTGAGCAAATGTCCTTGTTGTACCCTGGAGTATCTTTCAGGTATATGCCCAGGAGTGCTATAGCTGGGTCTTGAGATAGAGATATTTTCTGTTTTTATGAGAAACTTCCAGATTGGTTTCCAAAGTGGTTGTACAAGTTTGTACTCCCACCAGCAATGGAAGATTGCTACTCTTTACATCCCTGCCAACATGTGCTGTCACTTGTGTTTTTGATCTTAGCCATTCTCACAGGTGTAAGATGGAATCTCAGAAACTTATGGAACAGTTGGAGGATAGAAGGACCCAGAAGGGACAGAAGCTTCAAAAAGAGACCAACAGAGCCAACAAATCTGGGCCCATGAGGGCCATTATGAGCCAACCAATCATCAGGCAGAGAGAGGACTTAAACTCCTTGCTCAGATGTAGCTGATAAGCATCATAGTCTCCAGTGATTCCCATAAATGGGGAGTAGAAGCTGCCTCTGAAATGGACTCTGTTGTCCATTCATTTATCACTTTCCCATGCTTTGCCACCTTGTAAGACCACAGAGGAATAGGATGCAAGCATTCCAGATGAGATGATATGCTGGAGTCAGACGGTACGGGAAGAGGGCGCCCCTGTTTCTGAGGATCAGCTGAGGGGAGTGAGGTGCAAAGGGAGTGTGTGATCTGGAGGAGATAAGATAGCGGGCTACAACTGGCATGTACAATAAACAAATAAAAATAAACAAAGTGAATTTATTAAAAATTCAAAACATTCTTATTTTTCAGTTTTTTCAGATAAGATGTACAATAGACCTTAAGTTTTATGTTTCAAGTACAACAAACCAAGTTTCAGTACAAATAAATGTCATAGAGTATAAACCTGATACTCTAGATTTAACTCAAAATTTCAGCTATTTTAATACTATAGATTATTATCCTGTGAAAAATAATATTAGTAATATAAATTCAAATATCTATCTTCATGTTCCACCCCAAATTTTGTTGACTGAAATACTATGCGGTAAAACTGTATGCATCAAAGAGAATTCTCTCTCTCACTGAGTCATAAGTATGTGATTTTGAATAAATTCCTTCAGCCCTACAGGCTAATTTCTTTCTCATTTTGAAAATGACAGTTATATTAACAAAAACTCCTGAGAGTTGAGAAAATTAAGTGACATATTATGTAAAATAACAAGCAAAAACAATATGACTTTGTGAAATGTTTATTTCAAAATGTAATCAAATGAAATACATTGAAAATAATTTTACCAATACACTGTGACAATAACTTGTATTTTATTTGAGGTGCTGAGATTAAATCTGGAGTTTAATAGAAGCTGGGAAATCTCTCTGATACTGAACTACAACTTCAGCTCTTTCATTCAAAATGCATCCATTAATTTCTTTTTTCAGTTTTTATCATTATTATTTTTACTTTTACAAATACATTTATACCACTACACATATATACAGTAAACTATATACAGCAAGAAATATTATGAAACAATTAGGGATCATAGAAATGTTACATTCATAGTGTTTTACCTATTTGTGTTTGGCAACCTTGGAGAAAGTATCTTTCTTATCTTGGTGAGTCTGGTAGATATTGATTTGCATCCATTAACTACAATATGAGAGGAAAGAAAATAAACCATTCATTTGTATAAAAGTGAAGGTCATTTGTCACTTAAAGAGGGGATTAGAAGTTCATAATGTGAGCTTATAAAATAAAAGCCAAGACTCAAAGAAAGAACACATTTTAAAAATATTGTCTAGTAAATTAATATGATTCTAGCAACACTAATATTGAATCTTTTCTCATACTCACTTAGGTTTCTAGGTTTTATTACCTTGTTTTGAATTCTTTAATATCATTTATGATCCCAAACTTCTCATAGTGGGACCATGAAAAAATATTTTGTTTGTACTAACTAAACTCTGGACAAATACTTTGTAAATAGGTCTTCTTTTTCAACTGTATTTGACAGTCCTACATAGGATGAGAAAAGTATTACAGACATTGAGATATTTTTAGAGAGTGAACGACTTCCATAGAAGTGATTCCTAATATTCGACTGACAAGTAGCATCAGAATACACTGGGCAAAGAAGGCATAGCTATGTCTCAAAGCCATGTCCACATGTGACTCTCTGCAAGTTGATGCTTCTGATATTTGGCTTTGGAAATGAAGTCTTATGAGATGAGAACGCATTGTTATATCTACTGAAAGTTAATTACTTGTAATATGAATATCTATTTAATACACATTATTTATTCATACTATCAATAAATACTTGCATTAGGATAGTTTTGTGTCACTGAAAGTTGCATTGTAACAGGTTACTTTTAGGTGTGTGTGTGTGTGTGTGTGTGTGTGTGTCTTTGTGTGTGTGTGTGTGCAGATAAAATTCATGAAAAAAGAAGCCATAATTTTGAAACATACTGAGGAGCTATGTATGTGCCATATTTAGCAAAGGCCTATCACTTCACAATGGCAAGCAGCAGTGGGACTGCAATGTACTAAATCCTGAATATTAACACATTTGAAGGATAAAACCAAACCACATATAAAACACATATATTTCTAGTCATAACATTTTGAAAATTTTCTTGAAATTGTAAAGATTGGCTTCAATGATAATAATGGCTGAAGGCAGGGAAGTCCAGTGATCTGGCTCCTGGAAACTAGGGATCTGAGAAATTAATGATGCAGAAAAAGTCCAAAGTCAGTCCTGGGAAGAAGGGCACTCCTGCTGCCTACCTCCGCATCTGAATCTCAAGCTTTAACTGAATCTCAAAGCAGAAGTACCAATGTCAGATGTACAATACAGAACTTGATGTTTCAGAGGAATCAGAAATTCAAATCTAAATCTTCATTTTTCTGCCATTTTGTTTTAGTCTATAGTTCAATTGATTAGGTGATACACAGTTGCATATTTTTGCATATCTTCTTTACTCAATTTTCTATGGTTCAAATGATGATTTATTCCATAATAACCATCATAGACAAACTATAAAAATGTATTTAGAGTAGTTGTGCATTTTACCCTAGTAAAATTTTTGTATAAAGTGAACCATCTTTTGGCCAATATCATTCTAGTTATTTAACGTACAGACTGCAAATGTTTTTGTTTTATTTTTTTTTTTTACCTCTGAAGAGGGGTTGAGATGAGAGCCACACCCAGGCTTTGCTAATACATGGCTCGAGCTGATCTGATAACATTTGTATCTAAATATTACTAGACCTACATTTGTGATCTTCAATCTTCCACCTGCCAACCTAGGCCTGGAATGTTTTGAGCCTCTGAGACTTAGTGCTGAATAAGCTCACCATTTCTTGTTTTTTTCTGACTTGCATTCACTAGTTCAACTCAGCTATTCTAGTTTAAAACTTCTCTCCAAACTGCCTGATTCCAACTGGCCTCTCTCTGCTTTGCACTGAATTGCTCTGTTTGGAAAAATTGACTCTGAACTCTAGGAACCGAACTCCAGAAACTCTGGTACACTCATGTGAACTGCACTGAATTGTCTACTGTACTGTGTGCAGAAACTCCCTTTACTTTCTGTGCACCTACTAAGTAGCTTCTCTTTTCTGACCATTCTCATGAAGATTGGGTATATCCTATTTCTGACTAATTCTGTCAAATCTTCTTCTGATTTGTCACTGTCTTTCCCTTAATTAAATGCTATTGCTTGTCACTGAAGATGTGCACTAAATCACAGCCAGTATTAAGGGTATATATTGCAGCCAGATGGATTAAAGGCATATACTAAGGGCATCTTTGTATATCAGCTGCATCACTCAGATATAGGTGTTTGTATGGGACCCCTTGCCAGAGTAGCCATGTTGCTGGATTAATATTCCTCTAAAATAGGCAGATCAGAAAATTATTACAACACATTTTAGACAGTGGCAGCTCTATCATGTGACTTTGCATAAAACATAAAATTCCAACAGTTTTAAAAAAGAAACATTAGGAGATTTGTATTTATGTTACAATGCACCTTTTCTCTTTTTCTTTCTTGTCCATTTTTTTTCCTGAAAAAAATAAAATAAAACCATTATTAATCTCATTGATTATGGTAAAGAAGATAGGCATTCAGAAAATGGTAATAAGGAAGTACATAGTGCAGAGGAAGGAAGATTACCTGAGAGAGCTAATAAAGCATCCTCCCTTAGCATCTGTTTGCAGTGATGTCAGTGACTAAGCAGTAAGTAAAACAGGGGAGATAGTGTAGAAGAGAGAACTGCGCATGCCACAATATAGGACTCCAGATTCCAAGTCCAGTGAAGTCAAGAATTATGAAGGATTGTAAGTGTTTATTCATACTAGGCAGTAAATATATGTGTGAAAAGGCATTTCCACATATAATGTTTTCAATTAACTTGCAGTCAATCATGAGCATAAGTTATGCTAACTTTTGATCCTGATATAGCAAAACACATCACCCAAACAAATTAACATCCAATGAATCTATATCATAAAATTAGGATTAAGCTTATTTTTACAGTATATTAAGGAGGATACGTTGCAATATATACCCAAATACCTATGTTTATTCAGTATTTTCAGGCTTCCCAAAGCAATCTTGATTTCCTCCAAGTTTTGGAAAGGATAAATTAGTTTACGAATACCCTTGTTCATGTTTTGTGCAGAAATAAGTATTCAACTACGAGGTTGTACAGCATGTAATTTAAGTGCAACTAGATTATGAAGCATTACTTAGAGATACAAAGAAATGAGCTATCATGTAACAAATGATAAAAATAGCTTAACTGCATGATACGGATAGAAAGAAAACTTGGATAGAGACATAGTTCACTATTCTAACATTTATGAGGTTCCAGAAAAGAGAAGAGATAAAAGGAGATTTCTTGAGTTAGAGAATCATACATAAAAAATGTAAAAGATTTCCAAAAGTGTGAAAAAAAACTATTATCCTTCATGAATTCACTGAATAAATATGGGAGATTGTGGTGCATACTGTAGTTTATCAAGCATAATATTCTGGATGTAGAAAGGTGCTTAGACATATTCTACTACCCTTTAGTGTTATTTTTTCCTTTTCATTTTTATAAAATGCATGTGAATCTTACTCCTTTGCAATTATATCATTTCCTTTTTATCTCTTTTAGAACCATGGCTGTTCATGTACATTTGTGATCCAAATAAGATATTTTCTTAAAAGTCAAATACATAATATGAGACATGAAATCCTGAAAGAAAATGAATACTGCCTTTTACCTTACTTGATGAGAAAGTACAAGCATAAAAAATTCATGACTGAAAATGAGAAGTTAATGACTAAATTGCCTGAGGAAAAGGAAGTAATTTGACAGATAAGAAATATATTGTGTTTTCAAAAAGAAAGCCCTTATTACAATCAATTATGCTTTTACAAGTTCCTTGAATTTTGTGAATTGAGAAACAACATTGTATTACTGTCATAAAATATTAAATAGTGTATAAAAGATACAAAATTAACTACATAGTCAATATGAAGAGACTTTAACTCCCTCAGGAAACACTCCTTGCCTATACTGAAGTGCACAGAAATCTGCCATAGAAGAAGGAAATTATTTCATACAGGATAATTCACTGAAATTTGCCATAGATGCTTGAGATGGTTAGTATAATATAAAGTGGCCAAATTACTATTTAAAGCTATTATTTATAACAATTACTTAAAACAAAAAAGTCTTATAAAGAAATTCCAACATTCATTTCCACACAATAGCAAAGAATATCTATAATGGAGCAGAGACTACTCTTGAATTTCTCTTTCTAAAACAACAAAAAATATAAAACATCTAAGAAAAAAGGTAGAGGGAATGCTCTCAGCTGTTCTCAATAAATCATTATTTCGCCCAGAAATGTACTCTGCAAAGTACACTGGGTTATCTGATTTATATTGACATGAAGTCCTTGAAGGTCATATGACTGAATGTGCTCCATCTATGGGAAGTAGCTACAGTTGATCCATATATGTAAAGAATCATCTGTTTATACCTCAAGATTTGGTTTTAAGCAATATTTTATTTCTAAATGTAGTTCCCTTCTCTATTTTGGTTTTAAGTTGGATATAATTTGTTCATTCATTCTTTCATTTTTAATTCGTGTGAGGCCTTGAAAGTGAAGTAAGTCTACTTTTAGATAATGTATAGCTAATTGCTGTTTTCTGCTTCTATGCTCTCTCTATATGAATACAAACAAGAGGATGAAGCACAAATGAGAGTTCAACCTGATTTATTTAAATGTTACAAAATAACATAAAAAAATGTCAAAACTTTATGAGCAGTTTGAAAACATATGAATAAGCACAACTATGATTAAGAGACTGTTGTGAGTTCTGCAACTGCACCATCACTCAGAAATAGTCATGTGATGAAACCAGTCTAAATGTTATAATCAGATGGACAGTTAAATAAAATTATATATATATATAGTTAAATTTCTAGTTTTCTTGAAATAGGAAAGGAATTCTATCACTTTTCTACAATATTAAAGAAACTGAGGTAAATGGAGTGAAATAAGTGAATCATCAAAAGAATTTGTCATTGAAGTCATTGTTATTCTAAGTTAGAGTTAAATGGTAACTGTCAGAGATTGAAGAATGAAAAAGGATTGCAAAGAGGATTGTGTCAAGAGACATAAATTGTTGTTAGAAGGAATTCATACAAGACATCTACTACACAGTGTGGAGTCTGATCTGCCTAAGGCTGCACACACATACACACACACAATTGTTAAAACAATATAAGTGTTCTCACCAGAAAAAGGTAATTGATGCAGCATACATGTTAAATAGTTTAACTATGCTACAGAATATGCTTCTATCAAAACATCTTGTTTCAACACACTCATTATATATATATATATATATATATATATATATATATATATATATA
>OU015747.1:102404166-102441987 GCA_907169655.1 Acomys percivali | reverse complement strand
TATATATATATATATATATATATATATATATATATATATATATACAGTTTCAGATGTAAATTATTACAAGTTTTAGAGTAACGGTTAGGTTAGTTTTAACTGTCAGCTTGATAGCATCTAGAGGTACCTGGGAAGAAAGTCTTAAGGAATAATCTAGGTCAAGTTGAGCAATGGACATGTCTGTGAATAATTGTCTTGATTACTAATTGTTTTGGAAGAAACATCCTGACTGTAGTTTATAACCTTTCATGGGTTACCTAAACAGCTAGGTGAGCTTAAGCCACAAAAACGAATGATGCATTTATTTTCTATTTGTTCCTGACTATGAAAGCAATATGATTAATTGGTTGATTTTCTGTACTTTCCCTCAAATTACAGTTTTTATCCTGTAATAATGAGCTAAAATAAAGTTTTCCTTTCCTACTTTGATTTTGGTCATAGAACTTTATCACAGCAACAACAAAAAACATGAAGATATAACAGAAATTGGTACCCAGGAAGTTGGGTTGTTGCTATAATTTACTTGACTATTTATTATTGGAGGAATGTGGAGATGGGGTAACCTGGACCCAGGAATGTAATTGCTTCCTTTTGACAAAGATCAATGTTTTTAAGGAGTTGGACAATAATGGTGGACAATAATGCTGAGAGAAATGTGGATTGTGGAGGCTCAGTTCAAAATGTCTCAGAAGGGAACAAACATTTAAAAAGTAATTGCTCCAAGAACCATTATTTGGTAATATTTAAGATAAAAACCTTTACGTTCTGAAAAACTAGGGTCTGAGAAAATAAAGCTGACTGGCAAAGAGATCAAAACCACAGAAGAATATTTTTCCTCAGGGTCTAACACAGAGCTATGAGACAAGAGAGATAGGGCTGATATACCTTAACAGAATATGGAAATGGAAGTGTGGTGGTTTGAATAAGTGTGGCCCCATAGATTCTTGTGTTTGAATGCTCGGCAATACGGAGTGGCACAATTAGGAGGTGTGGCAATATTGGAGGATGTATAGATTGATTGATAGAGAAAATGTGTCACAGTGACACTGGTGTTTTGAGATCATGTATGTTCAAGCTACACCAGTGTGACACAGTCTTATTCTGCTGCCTTTGGATCAAGATGTAGACCTGTTACCTCTGTGTCTAGCACCATTTCTGCCTGGATGCTCCCATGCTTCCCACCATGATGAAAATAGTCTTAACCCCTGAAACTGTTAGTCAACCTAATTAAATATTTTTATTTATAAGAGTTGTCTTGGTCATGGTGTCTTTTCGTAGCAATGGAAATCCTAACATTAATATTGCCTAAATGGCAAGGATCTTGAAAGCAGAAGACTAAGTAGAAAAGCATAGGTTGGTAACTTCTGAATGGGTCAGAGTCCCTACAGAGAGTCACAGAAACATCAACGTTGAGGTTGAAAGTTCAATTTTAACAGAAGCATCAAGGTATGGGAGATACCAGGCTTAAAGGGTTTCACTAAGAACTGTAGGTTTGGTATGGGGTTAATCTCGAAGGGAAACTATGTGCAACAGCAATGGCAGAACTGGAGATGTGAGGCTGCTTATGCCTCTTGAGGCCAGATAAGATTTCAGATGTCCACCTATGAGCTACAGGATTTATATTTATACCTCTGGGTTTTGGTTTTGCTTTATATATGAAGTCATCATTTTCTGTCGACGTGTGTGCACATGTGCACACATGTAAGTGACCACAAAGCACAGGAAAAGACATATAATCCTCTTAAGCTAGAGTTATCAGTAGTTGCGGGCAACCAGACATTGACCCTGGGAACTAAACTGCAGGACCCTGAAAGCATAACAAGTGATCTCAACCTCTGGGCCATCTCTCTAATACTGAAGTTTTGTTTTCACACCTCAGTATTTCCCCTTTGAAACAGAAATGCTTTTGTATGTAACTTGTTGTGATTTTGTAAGAACCCACTGGTTTCCAAATGTAAAAGGAGAGGGTATTAATGTGGAAGGAAGTTTATAGGGGGAGAGGGAAGGGGAAGAGGTAGAGTTAGAGTAGGGCAGTAACTTATATGAAGGCTTTTAAAAAAGCTAAGTCGAATACAATTTATAACCTCATTCTGTCATGTATGAGTTTGATAGGAATGATCCTGCAAGAGGATAATTTCCCCCAATTATCCAAGGAGTACCATGTATATAAAGCTCCGTGTTACTTTTGGGACACATTCCCTTGGGGTGTTGGTAAGGAATGTCTTGGAGATCCCAGTTTCTTGCCAGTGCTGTTGGTTGTCCATCAACTTTATGCTGGAGAAACCACACACTTTCTTCACAGGACATCGAGGTATCAAACTCATACTGGACCGGAAGTTTCCTCCATGCTACTATCTTTCATAATATCAGATTATGCTATTCAGGTTGTTAGGAAAAAAAATTATCATCAATGATACCCAGCGGAAAGCCATGGGAAGTTCAATAACAGCGAGAGTGGCAAGCTATGCCCCATCATGAAATAGTGGCACAAATAGTAACAATTTTGATTGGCGTTAAGGCTCATTCTACAAGAGAAAATGCATCACTGCTGCTGTAAGTTGGTCAAGATCTCAAGGAGATTGTAAAAACAGAGGCAAACCTATTTCTATTATGTTGCCAAGTAAACCTACAGTGAAGGACTCAGGCTTCCTCGGAGAAGTTCTGTTATGTGAGGTTGACAAATTCACCATGACTTAGGCTGCATCATTTTATAGAGTAGCCTCTAAACTACTTGAGTGAAGAAATCCAGATGAGCATAAGCATCTAGCAAGCAATAAAGTTGTAAAGTTCTGCTTCTTCTCTTTCTTTCTGACTCCTGATATGATTTGACCAGTTGTTAGAATTTCTTTCCAAAATGATGGATTGTAGCTTGAAACTGAGAACTAAAATCAAGCGCTTTCGTCACTTGCATTGTTTTCAGTCAGAGTGTTTTATCACAACATAAATGAAACTCGAATGCTTACAAATTTATAAGCAAAAGAAGTTTTGCTAGATAAAAGAACCATACTGATCAACAGACAAATTTTATAATAATTTAAGTATGTTTTTAATTGAATTATGTCACTTCTAGGAAAGATATTTTCTTCAAGGCTGCCAATACAAATAGCCAAAACATTAAGAATGTAACACTTATATAATTCCTAATTTTGAAAAAAAGAAATTTATCATTCCTCTCTCCTGAAACACTTTCCTCCTTCCATTCACTCCCAGGGACCTTCATTCTATCCAAAACTGTGGAGAGGAAGAAGGATAGCAGAAAAGAAGCAGAGTGGGTAAAAAAAAACTAAAACAGCAGCAGCTAAGATGAAAGATTTCCACAAAGTCTAAAGTATTTATTGTTGTTTTTGTTACAACAGGTTCTTTAGGACTACATGAATGAATGGCTTCTGTTGTTATTATAATAATAGCTTCTTTAGCTACTTTGAAATTCATGAATACCAAATTACTTATTTAATTCATTGATTTTGAGTGAGCTGTGAGACTCATAATTTTTCAAGGTGTCTGGGTACTATGCTTTTCATATCTGAATCAAGAGCACTGGTTTATTCCTGCATCAGAAAATCTGGATTAAAGGCTACTGGGGGCTGTGAATATTAGATGTCAAGTAGGGTGGAGGTGGTAACACAAAATGTGGAAGTGGCATTTGCTAGAAGTTAGTATGCCCAAATCCACACGCAGATAGATAAATCATGCATGTAAAAGGGTTTGGAGTGCAGCTTAGAACAAACCTTTCCCTAGATGCCTCATGTTCAGATTCACTTAAAAACAAGGGGAAAATATGTGATGCTGTTCTATACCCACCCAAACACTTATGCTTGTTTTCTAAAGCAACAGGACAGTGGCCTTTGTGTGATAAGCTTGATGGCCTGAATAGTTTTCAACATAAAAGCATAAGCAAGTATTTGAATGAAGATTGCTAATGTCCACAAACTTATTGATATGTCTGGTGGCTAACGGAAGAACATTCTAAAACATTTCATGAATATCTATTCCATGGAGAACCGCAAGCATCATCAACATTATTGACAACTTAATACATTTATATACTTTTAAATTGATATTTAGAATAGAAGATACACTCAGCATATATTATATTTAATTCTTATCCTCCATCACTACCAAAAATAAAAAAGATTTTAAATGATTAACAAAATGAGAATGCAAAAAGGTGTGATGGGACACACCTTTAATCCCAGCATTCTGGGAGGCAAAGGCAGGAAGAGCTATGTAAGTTTGAGGACAGCCTGGTCTACAAAGTGAGTCCAGGAAAGCCAAGGCTACACAGACAAACCCTGGAGAGAGAGAGATGGAGAGAGACAGAGTGAGATTGAGAGAGAGGGAGAGAGAGAGAGAGAGAGAGAAAGAGAGACAGACAGACAGACAGAGAGAGATTGAGAGATTTGATAAATTTTCACTTTGGACTTCTTTCCTTCTTGTTTTTTTTTTTTTTTTTTTTGTTTGTTTGTTTGTTTGTTTGGCTGGTTAGTTGGTTTGAGACAGGGTTTCCCTGTGTAGCCTTAGATGTCCTGAACTTTCTTTGCAGACCTGGTTGTCCTTGAACTAACAGAGATCAGCCTGCCTTTGTCCCAAGTGCTGGCATTACAGGCATATATCACTGTACCTTGATCTGGAACTCCTTTCTTTATAAAATCAATTGTTATAGATTAATAATCTGATTTATCAGGTAAAATTAAACATGAGTGTTTCAGAAACCATTAGCCATATAAAAACAAGTGATTCTGTCATGATACCTGGCACCAAGCTATTTCTGTTTAAAGGAAGACAGAGAAATAAAGTTACACATTTGTGAACACAATGAGGATCATATAGTTCTTTGTAAGCAAAATGTACTTCTTACAGAAATGTCACTGAAGTCATTATTAATGAGGTTTTATTAAAAACCAGTTATACATTTAATAACAATAAAGACATCAAAAGCTTGTCTCTCTCTCTCTACTGTCAAGAAGCAAAATAAGACAAAACCAGAAAAGTTTCTCTTAATTCTTTGTTCAAATGGCCATTACTAAAAATATACAGCCCATACATCTGCAAATATAGGTTAGGACTACTGACCTCTAAGAAGACAGTGGCTTATAATGAGGAAGCTATTGTCCAGTTGGTAATGATAATGGAAGTCTACTTCATGCATTTATTACAGAGGAAAATAATCATAACAGACATTACTTCTATTGGTTTACGCAATTATTTTAATAGAAGTCTACAATGTCTAGGGGTGTTAAAAATAAGTGTAACTTATGATTTATAGTCCTAATTATCACACTTTTAGACTTTTTCTTGTGAGCACAACTTTAATTTGATAACCGTCTTCCAAACTGGGAAGAAACCTGACTGTTTCATCAGATGCTTGGATCCTAAGAGTCGTTTCTTTAATTTTGGCTCTTCTGATCCTCTACACCCTTTGCAAATATATCACTATCTTAAAATTCTAGAAATTTTATTGAGGTTTGTTGACATAATGTGATTTTGACTAAAAAATAACCAGTCTTCTCTTGCCTTGTTTAAAAGAAATTCTCAGAGGTGGTCGCAGTAGCTGGGCATTCAGATTTCTGGAATCTCAATACTTGGGAGATTGAAGAGAAAGGAGATTTCAAGCCCATCATAACCCTGTCTCAAGAATAAAGAAGAAGAGGGATTCACTTAAATAATATATTTGCTTATTTTCTCTGATGATGATTTCACCTTTCAAGAAGTTCTGATGCTAGCAGCCACTCTCAGTAAAGCTAGATCTATTTTCCTACCTGATCCTGATCATTAGTGCGCAACACTAAAGTCTGTGAAGTTCATGCTTATGATTTTAGCTGTTGTGATTTGGATTAGTTGATTTTGTTGGCTGTTTTCAAGGGAGAAAGGAGAGCTAACTAGTCAAGTCCCTCTGTGGCATACTTAATGGAAAGAGATCTATCAATATTTTATTAGAGTTTTTTTAAAATTCTAACATTAATGACCAATTCTTCAAACATGAAAAATCCATTGAAAGTTTTTGATTATGGACAATATTTACTCTTTGTCATTTCTAGGAAAACATTCCCCAAAGCTAAATGTTTTCCTCTCCTGTTGCCTTATGTGAATTCAATTCAAATTAAATGCCATTTTGATCACAACCCTTTAAACGGTGGGCTGCATCATGTAAGAATGCTTGATTTTAAAAATTGCTGTTTTAGTTTTTTGCCTTGTTATTTTTTAAAGATTTTTTTTCAAGAAATAGCCATCATGTAATAGCAGACATATTAGTATGAAGACAACACCTTTCAATCAATGAATAACTGCCACTTAGAAGAATCATGAAAAATTTATAATCAATATCCCACTTATAGTAATAAAAAGATGGAATATATAACACTTTGAAGTGAATGTTGCTTTGGGACCAGCACAGATTTCCTACTGATCTCCTAAATGTAGTAAACATCCTCATGCAACAACATGTCCTGTTTTGTTTAAGCTTTCACTTTTCCTTTAAGACTGAAAAACACCTTTCAAAGAGCAGTTTGTTAGTGGACTTACACCTGCATAGTTAGGATGTTTGCTTGAAAGCATTAACTTGGTGACAGGTTCTCCCATTTAAATAGTTTGAATTTGAGACCTCAGCAAGCAGTGGTGGGCCTCTTGGAGAAGTGAGAATGCTCTTTAAATTGGCTTCAAGAATGAAGAAGGAATGCAGTGCCTGGAGGCTCTCTGAAGACTGGAGAAAAAAATCCTGAAGCATATGAGCAGACTCTGGACTTAGATAGGGAATAAAATTTACCATAGGATTATGTAAATCAAAAATTGGAATGAAGTAAAGAAAAGCAATGTAAATTCTAATAGGATTTTCAAAATGAAGTGGCAAATATTAGTGGTACAGAATTGGTAAGAGGAAGTCCTCTGAGGCAAAAATTACCATGAAATCACTGGCAGATGTAGGGTGAGATGAAAACCTCCCGTTACCGTGATTGTTTCAAAGCATTGATGTTACCATGTATCAGGACAGGTGCACGGGATTCCCATTTGTTAATATTTTACTAGACATCCTCCCCCGTGTTCAACTTTTACTATGAGTAATATCCATTACGGTATCTATAAATTCATAATGGTCTTAAAATCAAAAATAAAGAAAAGTAATTGGCTGTGCCTCAAATAATTAATTATGTTGAAATATCCAGATGTAATTAGATTATTAATTCATAAAATGTTTTCTTTTTAGGAAGTAGATGATTGTTTTAATAGTACAACTTGTATTTGGGGAAATTAACTCTGAAATACTCCAAAATAATGCATACTGTATGTTTTATTTCACCCTGTTTACAATTTCTCTCCTGTTTACAATTTTATTCTTCACTTAAGAACAACTATGTGCTACATAATTTCAAATGGCTTTTCTCATTACAGTGTGGTTATTTTTAAAATTCAATTTGAATTAACTTAAGTCTAACTGACATTTAGATTGTCAGGACTTTATGGAAGGTACATTTTTCACAGTGTTAATTTTACCTGAAAATTGTAAGAATATATTACCATTAAGGCAGCTATTAGATATGGAAATACATTCAATTAAATTTCTACACAGATATCAACCAGATTTCAAGATAATTGAATTTAAATGAGATAGACTTGCCTTCGAAGTAACAGTTAACATTTGTAAAGTCAGATGTCCTTGCATATAAATGTATACTCCTGTAAGACAAGCTGTGTTTTCATTAAAAGTTGTTATCCAAATGTGTCATATGCACAGCTGTATCAAACCACATTAGTTATATGTATTCAAGGTTAATTTATACCACCTTATAAAATCTAGACTAAACATCAGGAGTGTAGTTATGCATTGCTGAATGATAGGGATATATTCTACAAAAGGAGTTATTAGTTGATTTCATGTTATGCAAACAGCAACATATATTTACATGTCAAAAGTGTAGCCAGTATATACCAAAGCCACACAATATAGTCAGGAGTCATGTAATAGAAGTTTGTTTAATAATAAATTCAGAAAATAATATTATTCACTTGAAATTATTATCATTGGTTTGGAAGATGGTTTAGAATTTAACATCACTTGAATGCTGAGGCTGCAAGTTCAATTCTTCAGCCCACAAATTGACACACGATAGTTGATAACTCTAATTCCAGATGATCTGACATCCTCTGACTCTTCTGGCACCAGACATGCATACGATGAACATGCAGGAAAAATCGAATCAGGGTTCACCTGAAAGAGGGAGTGAGGGTTGAAAGTAGGATACAGAGCTGTGAGAAATAATGAATCAAGTCAGGAAATTTCTGATCAAGATTCACTTTATTGCTGACTAGCAGGAACATATATAGAGCAAGGTCAATAGGATCTATTCTAATGTCACTCACCCTAGCCCCTGGGCAAGAATGCAATAGCCTAAATCGCTCCCCGTAGAACTTCCTAGTTCTCTGAGTAGTTCCCTGCAGTTGAGTGGAGAGTGGGGTCTGACTTTCACATGAACTATGGTTCCCCATATTTGACCATGTCCCCTGGAGGGGGAGACCTGGTGGCACTCAGAGGAAGGATAGCAGGCTACCAAGAAGAGACTTGATACCTTATGAGCATATACAGGGGGAGGAGGTCCCCCTCAGTCACAGTCATAGGGGAAGGGGAGTAAGGAGAAAATGGGAGGGAGGGAGGAATGGGAGGATACAAGAGATGGGATAACCATTGAGATGTAATATGAATAAATTAATAAAAAAAACACTTCCTAGATCCTCTGGGTGGTTCCACATTGGAACTTCCCTACTTCTTTCAAAGGTAAATAGTCCAAGGATAGCCTGGAACACAAGACCTCATGAGGCAAAGGTCAGCAACTCAAAGGTCACAACATCCAGCCTAAGCACAGAATTTTTGACATGACAGAATTTGGCATGGCTTCCTCCCACATTCATACAGACAAAACATCCATACACATAAAATAAAGAAATACATATTTTTAAATTTTCACTACCTAGTAAGATCATAGGATTTTTTGGATAAGTATGATATTCACACAATAACAAAATTATGTAATGGCATATTTATCAAAGTATTTTAATAAATAAATATATATATATATATATATGACACAACCCATTGCTCACAATGTAGAAATGAAAAAAAAACATGATTAAATAAGAATGGCTCTAAACTGTATAGAATTTCACTGAGATGTATAGTGGTGTGCTCTGGGCAAGTGTTTGCTGTCTAACTTCTTCTATCTCTGACGTTTCTGTGAGGTGGGTATAATAAATTATTTCTTGTTTTTAAAATATCATGAATATTAAATTCAGCAAACACACACACATATATAACTACATATATAACTATATATATATATATATATATATATATAAAACTATATATATATATATGCTGGTCATTAATTTTGTGATCTCTAATTTCAGCCTTCTGGGTGTTGGCATTACAGGCATGATAAACCATACATAATAATGTGTTGTTTTATATTCAACATTCTTATAAGTATAAATATTTAATACTAAAACATGTAAAACAGCAAATATTCAATTGCCATGTACTACGTAGGTAAATATACGCAAGTATTTATGACATATTTTTTATGACTTACAGTGCAATTTCCAGCATCTCTAGAAAATCAATTAATACTTTGTACAATAACAATGATAATTGTGGTATTTATTATGTTTTAGAAGTGGTGATTAGCTTTTTCATTGATGAAAAACTACTCAGAAAAATCAACATTTGAGCAAAGCTTTATTTTGCCCCCTGTTTCAGATTTTCAATTCACAATCACTTGCCTCATATTATTAGCCGGTGCTGAGACAGAAGAAGAATGTAGTGGCTTAACACTGCACCATTTATACTGATATAGAAGCAGGCAGAAGTAGAAATTCGGTACAAGGCTAAAGGTACACCTTTATTGTATTTTATTATTTTTATAACGATTTATTTATTTATTATTATTATACAGTGCTCTGCCTCCATGTATACCTGCAGGCCAGAAGTAGTCATCAGATCTCATTATAAATGGTTGTTAAACACCATGTGGTTGCTGTGAATTGAACTCAGGACCTTTAGAAGAGCAGGCGGCGCTCCTAACCTCTGAGCTATCTCTCCAGCCCCCTACACCTTTATTTTTTTTTTAAATGTTTTATTTTTGATTATGTATAGTGGGAGAGTTATGGTCACATGAGTGCAGGTGCCTGCAGAGGACAGAAGAGGAAGTAGGATGTCTTGAGCTAGAACTTCCTGTGACTGTGAGCTACCTAATGTGTGTAATGGGAACTAAACTCAGGTTTTCTTGTGGATATTTTTCCCTGATAAGCCATGTCCACAGCAACAACAACAAAAAGAGTATCTTTCTAGATATGTCTCAAATGACCTGCTTCCTCCAGTTAATCTTGACCTTTTAGTTTACATGTACTGTCAACTGTATTAAGAATACATTGAGGGACTAATTAATTTCTTGGTTAAATCAAAGCCCTCAGAACTCAATCACTTCCCAAAACACATATATAGGTAACCAACCCTTAAAGAGAGAGGCCTTTGAGAGCATTTCATATTCAAACAATAACACTGGGTAATGAAATTTTTTCATCTCATTATTACTCATCTTTTAAAACCACTACTGCATGTTTGTGTTGCTGCCAAAAAGTGTTGTGGTGCATGACTCCAATTAATTCAATTTAAAACATGAGTATCATGGGTACAAAATATAAAATAATTTATATAATTTAAATTTATATGTAGAAAATAGATCAATAGTCATTGCTATAAAAGACTGTAGAAACAAGAATGAGTAGCCTAAATGATATCAAGCATTATCATTGTACATAAAAATTATTTTGAACAGCAAGTTAATTTCAATAAAAGAAATACTGCATTTATATCATTCTTGCCCTCCCTCCCTCCATTCTAAATTTATGATATGTTCTTTAATTATTATTTTTGCATGAACATACACACACATACATATATACACATACACACATATATACATACATACATACATGTAAATGCACACACACACACACACACATATATATATATATATATAACTTATTGGTTAGATTTAGCATTATTGACGTATACATGTGTCCAATACTAACCACAAGAGAAAGCACAACATATGTAGGTATGTGTTACTGGGAAAAGTAATTCTCCCTCTCTCATTATACATTGAATACCATAGTTCTCCATTTACGAATTGGATCAGGTGGAATTTCCCTTGTCCACAACTGGTATCAGGCAATGATAATATTGAGATTTCATCTTGCTAGTCATGTTTGTGGAAATTTTTGTAGTCATCTGGCTGTTACAGTCTTTTCTGTCCCTTCTTTGATTTTCCCTCAGTCTTAGATGTAAGAATTACATTGTAGATATATCAGTTAGGTTTAGATATCCACAATCATCTATTGTACAAATTTTAACCAAGTCTGGATCTCTGTAATACTAACCATCTTGTTGACCTAATGTTCTTGTGGATTTTGCACAGTTCCCTCATGTTTATTCAAATGCTGATTTCTCTCCCCCACTATCTGATTTCATGCTGGATAATGCATTGTGATGTTTATTCTAAACATGACCCCATTTGTTCTCTGTATTGCCAAACAAGCCAACTAGCCATTGATGAGTAACAGAGAATAGGGTGGGATATCTTGGTCCAGTGAAGGGTACAGAAACAGCAGGAAGAACAGGAGAGATGCATGTGGAAAGGCCCAGGAAACACCAGGAGGAATGAGCCAGACCTAGGATATGAGTAAACAGCAAGTATAATGTGGGAAATCTGAATGGGATGAAAGTATACTAGCTTGGATGCTTTGGATGGAGTAATTATTGCTCAGTATTGTGCTCTAGGCTAATGAAATAGATCATAGTCTCTCTGTGTGGTTATTTGGGCATAAAGCTGGTTAAGGAGTAATAGCTGATTTATTAAAAAAAATGTATATTAAATATTAATAATCTTCCAATACCATCTGTTGCACGAAGAAGTTCATTGCTGACAGTGAGAGTTACCATAACTGTGAGTATAAGAAGAAGGATCTGTAATATAGTTTAAAGTTATGTTATTTTAGGAACATGATAGCTGTATATCTCATCTAGAATCTATGACAAATACACTGTGGGCATATGACTAGGTTTATACTACCGTGCATGATTTCTCAAACTGCTGTTAGTTACCCCCCAAGTAAAAGTGCAACTATTGTGCCATTGGAGATATAATGATGACCATTGGTGTGGTTTGTTGGCATTATTGGCTATTGATTGCTTTTTCCTCTCTTGGAAGCTTGCATAACAGCCTTTGATACTGTGAGAGATGGTCTTCAGGGGGAAGAGTTACAAGTCAATTTTATCCCAACTTCTCCAAGTTCTGCATCCAAAGTTTGTGTGTGTGTGTGTGTGTGTGTGTGTGTTGCCTTTAGCAATAGGATCTTATCTTCAATCTGTGAGGAAACTAAGACAAGAGAAATGGTCCCTATTGTCTTCGGAAACTCTTATGTTTCTCTGACCAACAACTCAAGGGGAAATTCCCATGCTTGGAATTGAGGTATTTTGCTAGGAAGAACATTGTTCTTTGTAGAAGTATCAACATCTTATGCGAAGCAAATCAGTTTTATATGCATGCATATATACATACACACACAATATATGTATATGTTAATGTATATATGCATTTAAAGTAAACTCATAAAATGCTTCCCTACGGCTGTTTCAGACATTCTTAGTTATTTTGTTTAATCTCTTACTCCTCCCACTCTTCTTCTTTTTTCCTGCATTTCACTTCTTCCTGTTATCCATTTGTAATTCCTGTGTCCTTCACATCTCTTCCAAAGCTCTTCTTTCCTCCCTCCAAGTATTTTGCTTTTCTACTTTCTTGTCTTCTATTTACAAATCACTGCTGGCAATAATTCAGATAAAATTGAGGACATTGCCTTTCTGCTGCTGGGTTCAAGATACTCCAAAATTCTTGGGTAGAACAAATTTAAGGGAAGATGATGCCAGGCAGAAAGTTGCAGTCTGATGAGGAAAATTATGTCGGCTATTACATAAGTAATTATACTTTTATTGTATGTTTATTATAGCAATTAGCAGAGCTAATAATGAGATTAATTTAAAGTGGGGTTATCATTATATTTTAAAATGATTAGCCTTTTATTTTAATACAATGCATTGAATTATTCATTCTCCTACATACTCAGCTATAAGGTTATCAGTTTTCTAAACAATTAGGCATTTGTCACATTGCAATTACTCAGTGATCCATCCATCTATTCTTTCGGCATATGGTCATTTAAAAAATATTTTTCTTAATCGAATCTACTTTATTGAATTTTATATATTCTATTTATCCATCTGTTTTCATGTCAGATATACATCATTTAACACTATTTAAACTTATTTGGTATTGATATTTGGAATGGAAAGTTTTCTATATTACCTAAATTTTTCTTAAGTATTCATATTCCTTTCTTCTTTCAAGCAAGTTATGCTTATTTTTAGACATTAAAAATGGGAATGCTATTTGACTTGAAGTTTAATTGGTGAATCATTTGTTAAAAATTTTCTGATTGAAATAGTACAGTTCTTTTAAATCAATATTATTTGCATCATTTATTCAAGTCTCTGTTTAATTTCCCTACAAATATACATTATTTTATAAAAAGTATATAGAAAATAAATTTAGATATTAATATTGAGACTCAGAAAAATATTCTAATATTTCTAAAGTTTTTTCTTAAATTACTTTGTTGAGTTTAATACAACTAAACAAAGAATGTCTAGTTCCCACTTGTCTGTTGGAGAAATAATATCATTCATATGTGTTGTGAATCTCAAAAATGAATTCCTCCTTTGATGAGGATCATCTGCCTGAGTGTCTGTCCAGTAAGAATAAAAATAAATTTATAAAATCCTAACTGATTTCAGCTATCAGGCTTATGTCATAATTTTTGGTGATATGCAAATCTCTAGTTGTTGTTAGAATAAAACTAAACATAAAATGATGCATTTTCCATGTTGGGCTAATATCAAATTATAAGGAAGTATATACCATGTGTGTCTTTCTGGGTCTGGGTTAACTCAGGATGGTCATTTCTAGTTCCATCCATTTGCCTGCAAAGTTCAAGATTTTCTTGTTTTTAATTGCTGAGTAGTATTCCATAGTGTAGATGTACCACAGTTTCTATATCCATTCTTTCGCTGAGGGACATCTATGTTGTTTCCAGATTCTGACTATTATGAATAAGGCAGCTATGAAGGTTGAGCAAATATTCTTCTTGTATGGAGGAGCATCTTTCAGGTATATGCCAAGGAGTGGAATAGCTAGGGCTTGAGGTAGTCCCTAGTCCTAATTTTCTGTGAAAGCACCAGATTGTTACACTTTCCTCACATTCTTCCCAGCATGTGCTGTCACTTGAGTTTTTGATCTTAGCCATTTTGACGGCTTTATGACGGAATCTCAGAGTTGTTTTGATTTGCATTTCTCAGCTGTGATCATACGGTGGGGGAGGAGCTCCTTTTCTGCCACAGGTCTAGGGGAGGGGAATAGGGTAAAAGAGGGAGGGAGGACAGAACAGACAGATGCAAGTGAGGGGAATAACACCCGGAATGTAATCTGAATAAATTATTTAAAAATAAAAATTATGTATTTTCCAATAACTTCTTCTTCCTAGTTTTTCAATTGTGTTTGGGATTTTGCATAAAATTTATGCCGTGAATGCATACATGCTAATTATATTGTTGTAAAGAACCTCATAGAACAGCAGCAGCGCAACAGTAAAAATAAGACAGCATGACTTCATAAGCTTCAGTGTAAACAAGGTCAGCCTCAAGGGATTTTTTTTGCTTTTAACATCATGGCAACTTTATAACTTTCCTGTATTCTTAATACTAAAGTGCAGTGGTGCCTCTATCACATTCAAGCAGCCTTGGTGTCAAAGTCTTATAGTTATGAAATATCCACTGAAATACATGTTACCAAATTAAGGAGCAAAAATGTTTAAAAATTGTTATAAGGTAAAGCCTTAGTCAGTTTAAAGTTAAGCTTTGGTGGTTAAACTGCTGAGTCTGTGATAGTACAAAGAAAGCTAGTTCCTGGCAAAATACCTGATTTCCTGTTTCCAGGTACAGAATGTCTTATTAAAGAATTTATTGACTTGACTTACCCACCCACATTCAAAGTAAATATATCTAGCAATCCACCTATGTACCTTTGTGGTTTATGTGCAGATTCCCTAAACTACCTTAACTATTCACACTATCTATGCCTTGCAAATACCCATAGCAAAAAGCATCACATTACAAAGAGAACCTGATTTGCTCACATGCATTTTCTCTTGCTTCTTTTATAACAGAGTCAACAACTTTTTTCTTTACTTCATTTTATCTAACTGTACATTTAATCACTGTTGACACCTTTTCACATTTATGATTTATCCGCCAATTCAATTATATTTTTATTTTTTTAAACAAAATTATCCCGATTTCATCATTTTCAAGATCTCAATTCTGATACCTGTTGCCCTTTCCTTGACCCAATCTAAGAAGCTCACTAAGGTTCAGCAAGTCTAGACCTTCTCTGAAAACACCTTTCCCCTTTAAAATATCACTATAATAAAGCAATCTTTAAATTCCTCCTTAAATCCAACATTTATTTTAGTATTGACATGACACAGTTATCCAACATAAATGTGCATCATTCTGTAACACAGCCTGTATTTTATGGTCAGGAACAATGTGGAGGTATTTCCTTGAATTCAAATACTTGGAATGATTAAATATTTCATGTTTCTTATACTTTTGCTTAAAATAGTTCACTTATTGTCCATTTATTACAAGACTGACTAATTCTCAAAAGTAAATAATGATTTTATCTGTGGAAAGATGAAAATGGTTATGACAGTTTTATTTTCTTTCTCATGAAGATTCAAGTATCATTTTCCCAGCCCCACATACCTATACCATTTGTTGATTTCAAAACCAAGAAAGAACCACTAATGAATATCTAGATCTTGTGAGATTTGACCAAATATGTTTTAAATTTCTCTGAATTAAATTATTCTTTCCTAGGTAGAAAAGGAGAGCTAATTTAACATATCAGGCTCAGGAATTTCCCAAAAGTTATAAGATTCAGATAACACAAATAATTCCCAGATTCAAATGACCCTTTCCTCAATCCCTTACAATCATTAAAGATTCTTGGGAAGGCATGGTGAGGACCAAGACCCTCTGCTCAGATGTAGTAGATAGGCAGCACAGTCTCCTTGTGGGTCCCATAATATAGGGAGTAGGACCTACTTCTGATATATACTCTGGCCCCCAGACCTTGATTACTTCCTCCTGGCCTTGGCAAGCCACAGGAGAAGAGGATACAGGCAGTACAGATGAGACTTGGTCGGCTGAGGCCAGATGTTAAGGAAGGAGGGCTTCCCTTTGTGTGGACTAGGGAAGGGACGGAGGGGAAATGTGGAAAGGAGGGTGGAACCTAGGGGTGATAAGGGAAGGGAGTATGACTGAAATGTAAAACAAACTAATTAAAAATTAAAAGTTTTAAAAATCATATGCATTTGCATTCACATACACATTCACATATACCACATAAATGTGTAATGTCTTTGTTTTCTATGAACTTCAAGATTAAACATATGGACACAAAGAATAAGAATTATTTCTCGTATATGGAAAATCTATGCCTTTATATTTCTTAATTGTGAATATTGGTGTAATTGACATATATATTTTGAAAAAATTATGTAAATATACTAATATTAAAAAAGAGTAATAAGAAATAGAGAAATGTGGTACAATGTGGTGGTTCTAAATGTCTTTTTATTTTATCCTAATACAAATTTCAAATGTTGTATTATTCATAAAAGTTATTAAGAGTTTAAGCACTAGCAATAATAATCCTAGATAGGAAGTAAAATTGGAAAGCTACACTAGGAATTAAGCATTAAATAATTGAAACAAAATTTTTAAAGAAGCAAGTTGAAGGGATGGATCCGTGAAAAAGCTGGTGTGTATTCAGGAAGGCCTTAGTTCAGATTGGCCGTAGTGAATAATGAAAAAATTTACTGGGATAAATGGCTTTGATATATAAGTGTTTTATTTCTAAAATCATAAAATTCATTGACTTTTTATTTCAAAGGTGGCTGAGGGCTAGAGAGTAGGGTCAGTGGATTAAGGGCACCTGCTAGCAAGCCCCACTACCTGAGCTTGATCTCCAGGTGCCACATGGTTGGAGGACATCAAGTTGTGTGCTGAGATCCATATATATATACATACATGTACAACACAGACACAGACACATTCACATTCACATAAAATAAGTAAAAATGCAATGAAATTATATTTTTAAATATAATTGAAACAATAACATATGTATATGTAAAATGCCACAAGAAAAATGTGCATTTTATGGTTTCTTATGCGTAAAGAAATTCACATTAAAAATACATGTTTAGAAACTTTGAAATTTAATATCCAGAATCACATGGCTTTGCAGAAATCTGGGAATATCAATCTTGTTGACACACTGGCCTGGAGAAAAAACTTTGATGTGTTTGACAGATCACTACTGTTGGAATTCTTCCCAGACTACTCTGCTTTGAATTTGAATCTAGTTTAAATTCGTGGATGTCTGACCTTAACTACTAACTTGCAACTGGGTAGAAATTAATTGATACTGTTTTACAGGGTGATTTGAAAAATGTGTAGATTAAACAGTCAAATATTGCTGATAATTTATTCTGTAATATTCATATTGTCATTCAGATGAGTAACACTAGTGAAGTATGTAGATTATCCAAAGATAAGCAGAATTGTTTAAGGAGCTTGCAGAATCTCATTGTGGAAGGCCCATAATTACAATTGCTGTTAGATGTATCTGAAGTATGTATGAATATGATATTTTACCCGATACTGACAGAAATTAAAGATTCTTAATGATTCCACTCTCAATTTTTACTTCTTCCACTTCTTTTAGATACATACTATTATGTCAGGATAGGGAAAACATCATACTTCTTACAAAAAATAAGTATAAATTGCAAATAAAATTTTATTGGGATTCTGGGAATAGTGTAGAGAAAATGCATCTAGACAAATGTTACACCAAAATATTGAGTCCTTCTTAAATGTAGAGCATCTCTCTTTATGTTATAGAAACTTATAATGTAATATCAGCTTAGCATGTGGAATATAATTATATGAAAAAAATTGGCTTTAGGAAGTTATCTCATGTGCCAGTGAGTTCACGGCTCTTCCCCACTTCTTCTAACAGATTTAGTGTGTCTGGTTTTATGTTGAACAGCTCAGGCTTTAAGGTCAACAAATAATAAATGAGACATCATCAAACTGAAAAACTTCTGTAAGGCAAAGGACACTGTAAACAGAATAAAACAGCCTGCAGATTGGGGAAAGATCTTCATCAACCCTACATCTAACAAAAAGCTAATAACCAAAATATATAAAGAACTCAAGAAATTAAATGCCACCAAACACCAAACCAAATAACCCAATTTAAAAAAATGGTGTACAGTGCTAAACAGAATTCTCAACATAGGAATATCAAATGGCTGAGAAAAACTTAAATAAATACCCAACATCCCTAGTTATGTGGGAAATGCAACTCAAAACGACTGTGAGATTCCATCATACACCTATCTGAATGGCTAAGCTCAAAAACTCAGGTGACAGCACATGCTGGCGAGCATGTGCATAAAGGGGAACACTCCTCCATTGCTGGTGGGAGTGCAAACTTATACAACCTCTTTGGAAATCAATTTAGTGCTTTCTCAGGAAAATGGTAATAACTCTACTTCAGTGCCTAGCCATACCTCTCCTGGGGATATACCCAAAAGCTGCTCCATCATACAACAAGGATATTTGCTCAATATGTTCATAGCAGCTTTATTCATAATAGTCAGAGTCTGGAAACAACCTAGATGTCCCTCAAATGAAGAGTGGATAAAGAGTGTGTTCCATTTACACAATGGAATACTATTCAGCTATCAAAAACAAGGAAAAATTGAAATTTTAGGCAAACGGATGGAACTAGAAATGATCATCCTGAGTGAGGTAACCCAGAGCAGTAAGCCATGCATGGTATATATTCACTTATACTTGGATATTAGCTCTTTATAGATATATTCTGGGAGACTCCACCCAGCAGGGATCAGGACAGATACTGGGACTTACAGCTAGACTCATGGGAAGTGCTGAGAGTTATATGGATTCTTGGGGGAAGGAAGGATTGGGGCAGGGTGCCAAGGATCCTATCAAAGCTGACAGATCTGGATCCAGGGGGCCTGCACAAACTGATGCACCGACCAAGGACATTGCAAGCAGAGAAGTTAGATCCCCTATTCAGATGTAGCTGACAGACAGCTCATTCCCCAAGTGAGTAAGGGAGGAGGACCAGGGCATTGCCTCTAACAGGAACATTGGTACCTGGGATTTGATCTCTGCCCCTTGGCTGAGAGGTACTTTGGAAACACTGAGGAAGGGGTTGCAGGCTATCCAGATGATACTGTATAGGATGTAGTCAAACAGTAGGGGTGTAGGACCCCACCTGTCGGAGGTCTAAGGGAGGGTGGGAACAGGAAGATAAGAGCAGGTGGATGGGGATTGCAATCAGGATGTAATGTGAATAAATTATAATTTTTTGTTTTATTTATTCATTTTTACACATATATTTATATTACTACACATATACAATAAACTACATACAGCAAGAAGAATGACAAAACAATTAATAAATATATAAATGTTACATTCTTAGTGTTTTGGCTATTTGTGTTTCACAACCTTGAAGAAAACATCTTCTCTATATTGTAGAGTCTAAACTTCTGAATTTATGTCAATATATATCATAGCTAATCTCTGTAAAATTAAAACATCTATCGGACCTAAACATATCTTAACCCATAAACAACTAAGCTTAATTGTGAAATTAAACCTTCTAGTCTTCAACCCCATCAGAGACTTGAGAAGGAACAAAATTAATTACTTGAGTAAACAGGAAATTCTGGTTGGCAGCTTCCATATGAAAAAAAAAATGACAGAAACAGTTTGCTGCCTAAAGAATCACCCAAAACTCTCTATAACGTTGGAGCATCATCTTCAGCCATCTAGCTCAATGTATCTAACAGAGATATTTCTGTGGCAAGAACAATTCAAGTCTTGCTTACCCTGTCTTGGCAGGGTTTGGCCATCTAGTCTGCGGCATCAAAGCTTGCCCTGTGTTAGGCAGAGTTCTGTCTGTGGCAATAATGAGGACAGTTTCCACGGTGGCCCTTTTGCCACATTTGAAGCCCTCTCCGTAAGGAGGTTCCTTCATGCTTGTTGTGCTCTTTGAAGTAGGCAGGGTGTTGCCTGTCTTATGTCAAAAATCTTTAAAATAGTAACATCATCCTTAAATGCCATATTCTGTAAGTCTCTGAGGTATTTGAGGACCTTCTCTATCTTTTTTACCTTATCTAACTATAGAAGCATATCTATCTGTTAAACCTAGGATGTATATTCTTGTAATAAAATAGTAATTGACATGACCATGACTTGACCAATTAACTATTAACTTGCATCACTCAATTATTCTAAACAGCTGCATTAGCACTTTCAAAGTATTGTAAGTAAATCTCGTATTAAAGTTGAATTGTATGGGTACAAAACCTCATATTAGAGTAAAAATATATGTGATGTGTATAACAAATAATCTTAAATTTATATTTTATACCAATGTATCCAAATTAAAATTATTTTGCATTAATATATACAACTCTATGTGAATGAATTAAAAATAACCTTATTGGTAACAATTAAGGCCTTACGTTGAGAAATAGATTTAATAATCTACTTTTTGTCTTATCATCCCAATAATTTCTATGTCCCCCCTTCTTTCTATTCAACTCCTATTTATATACTTAAGAAAGGAAGATAAAGGAAAACAAAGACGCCCCTGAGTCCAACCTTGTTTTCTCTCGGCATAAGACCAATAATAACTTATAACCAACTCCCAGTGAAAATAAACATCTATAGCCCAAGACAGCAGTGAAAAACCTACCCAACTTCCCTTAAGGGAAATGGCAGATAATTCTCTAAGGGTTTGTTCCAGCTGATTTGGGATGAATTATACCATTGTAGGTATCCAGATAAAATTGGGGAGACTGGTCAAATGAGCAAGGAATAGCATTTGTGGTCCAGGTCTAAATGTTGAGAAATTCCAGGCTTCAAAGAAATTCTGGGTGGAACAGTCTGAAATGCTGGACAAATTAGTGGAAACTGCAGAGCAGGCATTGGTCTGGCCTCAGCCCACCTGAGTAACCTAGAATGTACCCTTGCTCCAGGGTCTGGCCACAGCTTGTCTGGTGGGAATGCAGCTTCTGGCTACCAGGACACAGAGATACCTGGAGAGTGCAGAACTGCCAGCATCTGGGGTTGCTGGACTACAGAGGATTCCACAGGCTAGAAAACAGTCAGACCTTACCTCAGGACAATTCACAGAACGTTCCCAGGCCCTTGTATGCATGCCTGCCATGGATCGACGGGCATGAACACAATCGCTGATCTCCAGAGCCCAGAGTGATTTGTGGGCTCCTAAAGCACTAGGGCCGCACATTGCCCTCCAACCACGGGAGGAAAGCAGGCCCACTGGAGCAGCTCTCTGCTCAGACAGATTTTTGCCTACTACCCAGCTCACTTGCTTCAAAATCATGCAACCAGCAGAGAGAGTGATCTCAAAAGTGGTGCTGGGCTTACCCAGGTCATAATTAGGGAGCCATCAGAGTCATGGACCTCAGCAGAAGTGGGTGGGGCTCAGGACCTAATCCCCATAGTCTATTTCTACCTCCAAACTCTCTGACCATCAGAGAAGACCAAACAAACTAACACTAGAGACATCACAATTGGAAGAGATCAGTATAAGAACACAAGCAGCAACTCCCAGGACCTCTTGATGACACCAGAAACCATCAGTCCCAACACCGCCACAAACACTGAAGATCCTATCACATCAGACACACAGGAGAAACATTTTGAATCTGAGGTTATGAAAATGATAGAGGCTGTAAGGGAAGAAAAATAAATCCCTCCAACTCTAACAGGATACCCAAAGAGAGAGATGAAAGAAATTACAACTAAATAGAACAAAGAAATGAATAAAAGGATTCAAGACCTAAAAACTTAGATAGAAGCAATAAAGAAGATACAATTTGAAACAATTCTGGAAATAGAAAACCTAGGGAAGAGAACAGGATCTACAGACATAAGCATCACCAACAGAATTCAAGAGATGGACGGAAAAATCTCAGGGATAGAAGATATGAGTGAACAAACTGATACAACTGTCAAAGAAAATGTTATATACATATATATGTATATATGCTATAAAATCAAGCAGACCCACTCAATTATTTTTTATCCAGTTGGCCAATACTTGCCCAATGCCTAGAACCATTTGTATTTGTGAATTTGTATTTATTACAAGTCCACTGGTTGGGGCAGCAAGTTGGACTAACAGATAAAAACTTTTCCCACAGGATTCCTAAAATCTGATCCTGATCCTCAGAACCTACTGTAAAAAGAGAGACCCTCCTCTGACCTTTCAGCACAGATGATTTTCCATTTGCACACCACAGAGCAACTGCCAATAAAAAACTAAAAATGCAATGCTCACAATATAATAAGTCAATGTCACCTGTGTATCTGGCTAGCAAGGTGCAACTCAAGTTCATTATCTGTTTTTAGTATGTATTCCTTAAAATACAAAAAAAAAAAAAAAAAAAAAAAAAAAACCTCCTTCATAAATTGCTAATGTAGATAAGAAAAGAGAATGGGAATCATGCAATAGATAATTGATATATTAGCTTTCATTTACTGCAAATAAACTCTATTGAGAAATAATGAGAACACATTGATTTTGTTTTATGAAATATTTTATAGTTAATGGTTTTTAATCGTCTGATTCTATTCATAAAATTTAGTTTCTTGTGCTTTCATTCTATTTGCTGTAAGTACTTAAGAAACAATTTTATCATTTGATATTCAAGTGGTAGTACATGTAAAATATGTAAAATATAAGTGGCATTCTATTCCAATAGCAGTGACAAAATGTCATTTATCGACAGCATAAGTATGTGCGAATACCAAGAAGAGTTAAAATATATTCAGTGTCTTATATGAGGATTTCCTGCTTCAAACACTAACTATCTGGCCATATTCTAACAGAGGAAGGTGAACAAATTTCTTGCCAGTTTCATGAGGTTAAAAAAAAAAAAAAAAAAAAAAAGATGATGACAGAACCAGCATGAGATACCTACAGTTTACCAATTAATACTTTTCCATTTAGAATTACTTCTCAACTGATCATATTGGGGATTATGGGTTTGGTATAAACATGCAGACAATATTCATAAAGATGCCTGATTTGACTGTTTAAAGTTTCTATTATAATTAAAGGATTACTTGATATGTGTAGATTTCAACGTAAGAAAATGGTAGGCATATCAAATGAGAGGTATTGTTGCTGTTTAACAATTAATTTAGTATTGACTTTCTCTTGGGTATCTTTGTTGTATGATCATGTAATGCTATTTGTATGATATAAATTATGCTGGCTGATAATAAAATACATATGTGTAATATTAAATGTAATGCTTATGTTATTCTGCCTTTGTGGTGAGGCTCACCTTTAATGATATTTGATTCAATAGAATGAGTATTAGAATAATAAAAATATCCCATGAATTAAAATAAGATAATTTCAGTCAAGGGACATGGCTCAGTATGATAAGGTGCTTTGCACAAGGCAGATGATATGAATTCAATGCTGTGACCCGGAGAGAAGATATAGAAGAAACAAATATCCTCCAAGTTGTTTTCTGATAACATGTTTGTCAGGGTAGGCTTGCTGCCATTGCTAGCAATAATAATGTAATATACGATTAAAATAATAAAATGGTTTCCTATATCTAGGGTTGTAAATTTTTGTATAACAACAGAAATCATAATGAAAATAGAATGAGTAAAATCAAACCCATACCTTGGTTCAGAGTATTTCACTGTTCGGTTACATGTTTTGTCAGAAACATTTTTTGCTGTACCCACCATCATAACACCTCAAGTGGCTTAAGCTCTTTGACTTCAAATTTTGCTCATTTACCTGCAGTATTTCCCCTTTTGTTTTAAGCTTATTTATAGAAATGTATGTGTACTCAATTTATCTATATCAAACTCAGGCTATTCCTTCTTGCTAAGCTTATTGATCTTGGTTAATAATTTTCATGATAATCTGTGTTTTAATTTAGTTCACTCAAAATAAATAGTTAAGTTACATATTAGAAAAAGTTTCTAGTTTCTTCTCTGTTGCTACCATAAAATACTCTTACAAAAGGAAACTCCAGAAGAAAGGATTTATTTCAGCTCAAAAAGATCTTGAGGCTTCTAATCCCATTAAATCCACACTCCACAGCAGAAACAAATATATTCATGTCACTGCACTTAGCTTACAGTGTTTATTCTTACACAATTCAGGACACAAACCTGGGGAGTGATGCCATCAGCTTTTAGGTTGGCACCATATCAGTTAGCATTATCAAGACAATCCTCTACAGATATCCCCTTGGGACACCATGCTCTTGACAATCTGTCATTGAAACTCTTTTCTCTGTGATTCTAAGTATGTCAACCACCATCAAAAGTCCCATTCATATCAATACTTTTAAATTGCTTATGTGAAATATATGATATACCATTTAAAAATCCAGCAGATTCATGTAAGAATAACATAGGAAAGTTTGATTAAGGTGCAAAATTTAGACTCAAAATAGTTTTAAATATGTAGTGAAAAAGCAAGTCCACACAAATATCAGCACTTAAAATAATAAATAGTGCTGCAACATTTCTACTTACACTATTATTTTGAAAAACTAAATGTAAGAAATCACATTGGATATGTACATTGTAGACCACAAACATGAGGTTCACAAATCACTTTAAAAGAGGCCTGTCCATGAAAGTCTTCACTAACCAGGAAACTGGGACAGAAGGGAGGACATCCTATTGGGACTCTAGATGAGAGAAGCATGGGAGAATAGCAAAGTAGAAGGATCCAGAGGATCCTAGAAACCTACAAGAAAAACATTATGATAGGCAAATTTGGGCCCAGGGGTCACCTTCAAACTATGGCACCAGCCAAGGACAATACAGGCCATGAACTTCAAATCCTTACCCAGATCTAGCCAAATGGACAGGACATTCTCCACAGTTGAGTGGAGAATGCAGTATGACTTTCACACATACTCTGGTGTCTCATATTTGACCAAGTCCCCTGTATGGGGAGACCTGGTGGCACTCAGAGGAAGGATAGCAGGCTACCAAGAAGAGAGTTGATACCCTAAGATCATATACAGGGGGAGGAAGTCCCCCTCAGTCACAGTCATAGGGGAGGGGAGTAAGGGGAAAATGGGAGGGAGAGAGGAATGGGAGGATACAAGGGAGGGGATAACCATTGAGATGTAATATGAATAAATTAATAAAATTTAAAAAAGATGCCTGTTTCATGCTTCAGACTTCTAGTATTTATTAGAAATATAATCAAAGCCATACAAGAATATAGACATGCATACAAAACAGAAATAAAAAATATTTATAAAGGTGGTAAAGCCAATCAATGTTTTGGAAAGTACAGATTTTGAAAAAATTGTACCTTCACGTTTGACTATGATTTTTCTAGTGATAGTAAACCTTAATTCTAAATGAAATATGTATAGCTCATGACCTAATTTGTTCATTTCTTCAGTACAAAATATTTATTAGAAACACATGTAAAAATAATTTTTAGACTAGACAGATGTTTTGAGTTGATATGATAGATATTAATTTATATTCTGATTTTAGATGCACTAAGATAGGAAAGATATTTTCTCCAAGGCTGCCAAATACAAAGAGATAAAACACTAGGAATGTAACATTTATATAATTCCTGATTGTTTTACGGTTATTATTGTTGTTGGTAACTTATTATACATATATATATATATATATAATATGTGTGTGTAATAATATAAATGTGCATATAAAATAATAGTATTAAATAAATAAATAAATAAATAAATAAATAAATAAAATTTACCCATGACTGTCCTACTTGCATTCCCAGAGGCCTACAGTCATTAGGTACTACCAGGTGATGGACTACCATGACTATCCTGATGAAATTTTGGAGAAAAACTCAAGACCTAGAATGTAGTCCACATGATTTAATGAAAGATTAAGAAACTGAGTCTCATAGTTTCTTATTTATCAATGGAATTACTCTGTGTGTATTTAGTGACCATCTATGTTTAGCAATTAAGAAGCCTAATAAGGCTGGAATGACTTATGTTTTTTATAGATACAGAACAGCACACACACACACACACACACACACACACACACAAACACACACACACAGCAGGAAAAAGGGAGAGGCACACACAGAGAACAAAATATAAGAGACTTTTGTACAGTTTATTCCTCATACTGTAAAGCCCATGGATGCTTGTAGAGACTGAAATTGAGGAACGTGCATGGGCTGGATCTAGGCCCCCTACACATATGTAATCAGTGGGCTGTTTGTTCTTCCTGTGAGTCGTCTAGGACGTTGAGTGGGTGCTGTCTGTGACGTGGGCTCTGCTGCCTTTCCATCACTTCCCCCTAATGGGGCTGCCTGCTTGGCCTCAGTGGATAAAGATGAGCTCAGTACTGATGTTTTTTGTTTTGCTGGGGTGGGCTCCAGTTTTCTGGGGAGAAGTGCAGGGGGATAAGGTGAAGAGAGTGGGAGGGTGAAATTGGAACCAGAGAAGAGGAGGGAGGGAGCAATGATCAGGATATAAAGTAAATATATAAATTAAAGAAAAAAATTAAAAACTACTTTTTCTTATTTTTATTAAAAAAAAAAAAAAAAAAGGAATATCAGTCCCCTGTGCACTCCATACCTTGCCCTATGGCTCAGCCTGAATCCCAGGCCTGCTGCTGTCCAGGACAGCCAGGTGAGACCCCTCTCGCTCTGAATTCCCTGCCTGCTGAGTTCCACCCACACACATACTGCAACCCCCTGGGCAAGCCCAGCAGCAGTAAGTTCTGCCATGTCCCTTGAGCAATCCATTTCCCTATCCACAATTCTACCTGCATTCCCAAATGCCTGCATTCACTAGGGACTATCAGGTGAGACTCCTCCTGCCCAATTCCTTGCACACTGGGTTCCCTCCAGGCATACCCAGCAGTGGTGAACACTGATTTGTCCCCTGGGCGCTCCATTTCCTAATACACAGGTCTACCTGCAATCTGAAAGGCTTCCTGCCATGAGGAACCACCATGGTGAGACCTGTTCTCCCAGCCCAATCCACTGCTATAAGTCCTGCTAAAGCACTCCCAACAGAAATAAACTTCACTTTTATTTCTCAAAATCTTATGAAAATACAAATTATATATGACTTCCTCTGCATACTCAACTTTTTATGTCAGCAGAGCTAAATCTTAGAAATAATACTCATAAGACTACCTTCCATAATAATCTCTAGGAGTCAAATGAGTACTTGCAGTATTATTGCTAAGACATAAATTAAAGGAACAAATTCCATGGCCTACAATAGCTTCATAAATTACAGGACAGCAAGGATGATAAGATGGCTGAGCTGGTAAAGACATTTGTTTCCAAGCCAGAAGATATGATTTAAATACTCAGAACCCACATAACAGAAGGGGAAAACCAACTTCTACATGTCTTTCTCTGAAGTTCACATGAGAGCATTGACACATATGTCCATAAACACGTGCATAATAAATAAACAATTTTCCTGCCTGTCTTCAAGGTATACCTGCTGGCAAAGACACAGTCATTTTTTGTCCCCAGTGGAATGTCACTGGATATACCCAGAATGCTCCAGGGCAACCTACAGGCCCCAGGGATAACTGGCTGACACAAAATGAAACCCAAGTTTTGTGTGTTTGTTTTGTTACTTGTTTTGTTTTATTACCAGACTTTTTGTTTCATTATGTTTGTTTTGGCATTTTTAGCTTACTCTTCTTTTGGGTCTTTTGCTTGTTTTGAAATTTTTTCTGTGGATTTTATTTGCTTGGTTTTTGTTTTGTTTGTTTGTTTCTTTCTTTCTTTCGAGAGAGAGGGAGAGAGGAGGGTAGGAGAAAAGAAAAGAGAAAGAGAGGACATGAAGTTGTCTGGGAAGAAATGTAAAAAATTGGGAATATCTTCAGTGTATCTTAGTGTGACTGGGGGAGAGGAAGGCACATGATCAAAATTTATGACACTGAAATGATTTTTACACCGAAAGCTTTAACAGAAGGAATTTAAAGTAAGTGTCCTGTGTATATTGTGTATTACCACTGTTCATTTGATATGAGATTATAAGTTACAAAATTCTTAGACATTAGAAGAATTTTTCATTCCAGGTATACAATCGCTATGATTAATTTATTTCTTTTTTCAGAGTCTCCCTTGGCTGGCCTGGAACTATTGCGTAGCCCAACTCAGCTCTGTACTCAAAGCAATTTTCCTACTTTAGCATCCTACATGCTGAGATAGTGTAAGCATTGTGTCTGGCTCTTCCTAAAGAAGCAGAATTATGTATCATTCCAAATTATGCGACAAACAATTCACTACTTAAAAAAAGTTATTTCCAATATGTAAAGCAATAAAAAAACTATGATTGTTACTCACAAGCTAGTATATATTCTGTGGATTTCCTATAAATTCCACAAGTCTTTGTCAGTTTTTTTTCCCAAGTTCCCTAATATTTTTCTTCTTTTCAAGATCTTGGAATAAGCACATTTCATAGTAAATCCAATACATATATTTTAAAGGATTTATCCTCAGTTTAGTATGAAAACTATAAATTTGATAAATACCTATAATATGAATTATATTTAATTTTAAGAATTACAAAAATTCTACTTTTCCTAATGGAAGCTCCATAACTTACATAAAAATGCAACATTATGTACATTTTCTATGAGCACAACATCACAGTTTCCTTTGCAGAGTTTCTATTATTGTCAACTGATTTATAATGTAACAGTTATACACCTACCTTCCTCACCCTCAGATCTTGGAGAGGAGTGAGTGGAATTTCATAACCCCAATTCTTACAGAGCTTGTCAGTCATAAGTATCCAATCTTAAGGCTTCAGTAGGGGAAAGGTTTATCACCAAGTAAACCACCTCTTCATCCAGCCTGTTAGAGAGATTTGCAGCAACATTTATTGACTTCTTGAGCATTTTATTCCTCTGAAATGTATACGCAAGGAAAAGCCAGAGCCCATAAGACTTAATGTGCTTCTGCATGAAAATGATACCAAAACTAAGAATGATGTGCTATCCCAGCACCATGATGTCTGATAGCTTATGTTTCTTTTCTCCTTAATGTCCTCTAGTGGGTTCAGAAAGACTTGAATGCTAGTTTTTTTATCTTTCACAAGTAATTTAATACTTCTGAAGATTTTTATTAGAGCCAAAGAATATAGTAGCCATGGAAGCAACATAATATCATCTATACAAATTTATTTTAGACTTCCGAATCCAATGAGTAGTCAGGCTACTATACTGTCAGTAATTTGACAGCCATTTTATTTATTCCTTTGGATTCAATTAGATATTTGAACATTATCAAGTAAGTCAGAAATTGAAAAATAAAATGTGATTTTTTTTTTGCATCCTGTACTGTTCTAATCTAAAATTCTATCAATAACATTATGGAAAACTAGAATAAAAAATCTTATTTCAAATGAGTTCCTACTTTAGCCCTACTGAACAAGACTATATCTTCTCTATACCTAAAATTCATTAATCCAAACATTGCAGATAATTAATAACCTATGTAAGAAATGTTATTTGGACTTAACTAATGTCATAAAAGGATCAAATAATTTATTTAAAACAAGCAGATACCCATCACATCTAGATCATTTTGACTCTACTACTAAGCATTCCTGCAAACACTTCTACAGCAAAACAGGAAAAAAAGATATATAAAATGTCATACTTTGGATAATATATGTGTTGTTATCCCAATATGTGTGTTATTATCCATTCCTACCAAATAGTAGAAATCATTTCATCAGAGAGTGGATATTAATTCAAAAGTTGATGTCAGCCCTGGACCATGAGAGCAACAGTTACCTTGACATATTACAACATGAAATCTCTAACACTAAATGATCAGCACCTCATTTGTATGTCTCAATGAAATATCTCACAGAAACTTAAAGGCCTCCATAATTAAAATAAAAAATGATTATAGGATTAGGTTTTTTATATGCACTGTATCAGGGAAAAAAATGTGCTTTTGGCTAGACTAGGATGGATGAAGAGGTCTCTGAGAAAAGAAAAGCCTCATTTTTTATTTTGCTTTATTTTTCATTTCCCAAGGCTAACAGGTTGAAGAAATTTTTGTAGCACATCCCTCAGGTTACTAACCAATGTAGTATCAGCAAAGTTACGTATCTTACTACTGATGCTAATATTATGAGAAATTTACAGGTGTAAATGTGGAAGCATTGATGTGGTAATGATTTCTCCATAAAGTTGCTCTAATGTCTTTAGGACTGCAACTTTTATCAAATATCACATATAATTTCTCTAATGCATATAACATCTCTAAAAGATAGAAATGCAAAACATATTTTATTAAAAGCATGCTATTTTGTTCCTTTATTAAATTACTTTTCTCATTAACATTGAGAGAATTACATTTGTAAAATGAATTGTAATACTATGGTGTTTAATTCAACAAAATCTTACTTAGCAATTTTTTTTTATTGGGTAATAGGATATGTGAGAAATCATAAGGAAAATGTATACAAAATGTACCAAAATACTACTTTTCTGCTATATAGCATATTATTTGTCCAATATATGATTAAATGTGTCTATAGTAAGTATTTAATTTATTATAAATGTTAATATCATGGAAAAAAGCTATGTACTGATAGGAAGGAAGTTTGTTCCTGTCTCTCCACTCTTACTTTATTATATTTTAGTAAATACTGCACAGATTATTTGACCAAATGGCCAGATGACATTCTACATTTCCAGGTGGTAGGACACCTGATGAAATCATTGCTATTAGAGACGAGGCATTCCCAATGCAGTAAAGCAAAGTTCATCATAACATGAATCATTTAAAGCAGACAATAAAGCTTCTGAAAGCAGGCTGTTAGTAACTACACCCTTTATTAGTGAATGAGTACATGACTGACAGCAATAAAACTTTCACTTTTGGACACTGTGACACATACCTATAACCCCAGTGTTCGGAAGGGTGAAATAAAGGTTGGAAATTTAAAGCCAGCCAGAGTAATTTAGTGAAAATCTATCATCCTTTTATTTATTTTATTAATTATCACATACAATATATTTTGATTCTATTCTTTCTCTTTCCATATCTCCTATCAGATCCCACCTACGTAACTAAACTCATGTCCCGAACTCTTTACTTCCCTCCAAAAAAAAAAAGGGGGGGTATGGAACAACAACAACAACAACAAAAAAAAAAAACCAAATGTCAAAACAAACAAGCAACAGTGGGACATAAAAGCACAAAAAAGTGAACACACACCTGAAAACAAAATATAGCGTTCATTTTGTATTGATCAACTAATTCTGGATCCAGGGCCTTCCTTGGATTGTGGTTGGTATAGGTACATTGAGAAGAGTGTTATTCTCTTCCAGCACTTTCAATTGCAAATTGCTACTTGGCTAGGGGTGGGCTTTGCATTTACATCCCATTCACTTTGACCTATTTGCTTGGTTTGAACTAGTTCAGGTCTTCTGACTAACAGTCACAGTCTCGCAGAGTTCACAGGTATATAATTAAAAATTAGATTGAATTAATCTTTCATTACATTTTTTTTGTATTATCAAATATAGTGAATACTTTGTACTGTTTCCTAAATTCTAGAGATGAAATAGAGCCTTTGCCAGGCCCTTCACCCTTATGAAACCAGCAGATTACACTTTCCTGTGCCCATTGTTTTAAAACAAAACTCAGGACCATGTGGGTTAGCACAGTAACAGATAACATACTATCTAAGTTCACAGCAGTGGTCATTGTTAATATGTTGTGCAAATCAACCCTACTTGGAAACATGTGACTTTCTTTTTACATAGAAGGATAGATGTTATATTTCTCAATTGTATTTTTATACTATTTACTTACTCATTTATGTGCATCTATTTGTGAATTTTGTGTGTGTGTGTGTGTGTGTGTGTGTGTGTGTGTGTGTGTGTGTGTAGGCATGCCAGAAAATGACTTGCAGGAATGCAGAACTTTTAGTTTTCATATCATCCACAGGATTGAACTAAGAGATGAGGTTTTGACAAGAATTTTTACCTGCTGAGTCATTTAGCCAGGTCAGAAACTTATTTTTTTCCATAAAGGAATCAAATAAAACCAACTTGCCAACTTTGAATTTGTGACCTGGAATATAACTCTATGCAATGGAAAATAACTTTGATTTATAGTTTTTATTGATGTCCATGCCATAAATACTGCTACCATGTTAGCAGCATGATGTTACTAAAAGTAAAGTTGAAAAGACATAAGTAGGATTGATTCTGAGATCTCTGAGTATCAGTCTTTACACACCACAGCTCTAGGCAGTTTATAAATTTACCTCAGGCAGTAGCAATACCAACTACAGCATAAGGACGATTTTTCCATTTTGTTAGAGTTCATAGCTCCCTTTCCTAAATCCAAAAATGCACTGCAAGAACTTCTTCATAGAAGAAGTAAAAAGGATAAAACAAAATGAAGTATAGCCCAGGGGCATATAGGAAGTGCAGTCATATTTACAAGTTCTGAATGCATGTGACAGTAGATGATTGATTTACAGCATTTACAGATATAATCTGAAAAGCAGAGCTTTGAAGTAATGACTAAATGAAGCTAGTTCCTGTATTTTTATTGGGGCCTTATGGAATAATTATTCATAATTGAATAATTTTTCTTGTTCATATAAATATAATTATAGTTGTACATAGGTGTATATATATAAGTCAGATTAGATATTTGTAGGAGTATGAAGTGAACACTTTTATTATGTGCTAGCTCACAGTACTTCTACAATACAAAATATATTTCCATTTATTGAAATTGTTCTGATATTGGTAACAAAAATGACACATAAAAAGTAGGGAAAATTTGTACCAGTATTGATATTTTTGTATTCTTACAGACATGGAAAACAATACAGTGTGAATTAATAGAAGTTGGATAGGAAAAAAAAACAAATAAAAGACACAAATATATTGATAATATATAATCACTAGAAAATGATGCATTGAAACAGTTCTGATTGTATGTGCTGAAAGTTCTACTATTGTTTTAAGTATCTAAAAATACTAAGGATGATTCCTTTTATAGTACTTATGGGCAAAGTTTTAATTCTTGTTATGCATTTATCCTAACTAAATATAATACAATTTGTTTTAGGGTAGGTACAACATTGTAGACACCGTAGGTTGACCTAGTAATAGTTCAAGTCATACTGTAATTAATCACATTTGAGAAAGTTAAACATCATTACGACATTATGAGACAAATGTCAATGACACATCTCATTGTTGCTTATATATATAGAAAGTACAATGCACAGAGAGACATTCATATATCTTATATGAAATCATGATACTTGGATTGACAATGCTCATCACAAAGCCATAGAGTAAAATAAAAATCTCCAGTACCAGTCATGAGAAATCAAGTTGTTCATCAGGGAGGGATATGAGAGTGCTTAGAGAGAAGGAAAATGTGAGCAGTTGGGGGAGGGTACATAAGAAGTAAGTGCTTTAAGGAACACTGCCTCAGTATTTCTAGATACACAGAGGGCACAAGTAGAAAGTGATTTGATTATATTTTTAAAAAGTTGAAGAAAATTAAGGACAAGTCCCATTCCTTTGTTCATTATTTCTGTCTGGGGAAATTTTTAGTGTCATCCGCCAGTGTTAGGGTGCAAGTTATGATTGAGGTCTTATTATACATACATAGTTGGAGTGCCTTCAGCCAATACTAGAATGTTGTAGAGACAAGAAAGAAATACTTAGCTGTTAATTGTGGCCTTTTGGCCTATGGTCAATGGGCAGAACTTTTTTTTTTAATGGTGTGCCTTGCGTAAGGGCAGAACTTTTAGTTGATGGCAGTCACCTCAAGATTTCATAGACTTTCATCTCTTTACATAAAACCTTGGCAAAGTAAATAGTAGATAAAAGAGCCACAGGCATCTCCTATATATTGCAGAAACAATAGTGTAATAGGAAAAAAGCTGAACTTTTTCAAAGCAGTGACTCAATATGTACATATACTATTAATTACAGAAATGTATTATTTCAAGTCAATAAGCGTCATCTTTAACTACATTGAAGGTGAATCTTCTCCCCCTTTTGCTCCTGTTATTTTGAGGTTTGGTCATTTCATAGTGCCCTAGATTTCTTAGATGGTTTGTGTCATGAGCTTTTTAGGGTTAACATTTTCTCTGGATGATTTATCTGTTTCTTCAACTGGATCTTCTACTCCTGACATTCTTATTTCATCTCCTCTATTCTGTTCGTGATGCTTCTGTCTGCAGTTAACTGTCTCCTGAAAGGCTTCATCCAGCAGCTGATGGAGACAGATACACAGACTCACAGTGAAGCAAACATCAGACTTACAGTCTTGCGGAATAATAGGAAATAGGAGGAAGAATGGAGGGAGCCACAGGGGTCAAGGGCACCACAAAAAGACCTGCGTAATAAACCAGCCTGGGCCACACAGGCTGAACTACCATCAAAGGAGCATGCACATGGGTTTGACCTAGGGCCCCTACACATATGTAGCATATGTGCAGCTTGGTCATCATGAAGGCACCTTAATGATGGGAGTATGGCCTGTCTCTGACTCTATTTCCTGCCTTTGGACTCTGTTTCCCTATCTTCTTTGTCTGGCCTCATTTGGAAAGAATGTGCTTAGCCCTGCTGTGACTTGAGGTGCCAGGCTGAGTGGTATGCCTTGGGAGCATCCCCTTCTCTAAGGAGAAGAAGATGGAATGGGGGAATGAAAGCTTGAGGGTGGATCTGGAAGGAGAGAAGAGAGGGCCTTGGGACCAGGCTGTAAAGTGATTAAGTAAAATAAATGGAAAGTATTCTTTTAACAAAAATGATATCACTCTCCATAACAAGGCTAAATGTCATCTACAAGAAAAATTTAGATTTTCTGTATCTTAAAAAGGAATTAGGAGGGTTTTTTTTTTTGTCAGTTTGCTGATTTTTTTCAGTGAAATAGACTATTTAATTTTTCTCACAAAATCTTTATCATTTCAAATCCAGCACAATTTCACATGTTGGCTTTCATCTTTATATGCATTACCTTTTATTTTCTGAAATTATTATATTTTACTATGAACTAGTCTGTGGGTTTTTGTCTGACTTTCAAGAAGATCACAACAACCAGCTTCAGGGCTCCATATTCTTAGAGACTCCTTCATTCTAATCCATAATAAGAACAGTACATGAGGCCATTTTTGTTTGGTTCCTCACCTATGCTTCATTGTGCCAGTGTTACAGATGGGGGTGATGCCCTGTTGGCACAATGTCTTGGTGGAAACTGATTTATTATGTGAAGATTTTCAAACAGGACTCGTTCTGTAACATATATAAATTGAAATTGATTATTATTAGTTTTCTTAGAGAAATATAAATGTTTCTGGTACAGACACTGAAATTGTCAACACATAATAAAGTATTTAGAACAGTGTAATGTATATTTTGAACAAGAAAAATACTGTTTTCAGGTTCAAGTTCAAATGTAGTGAAAGTATATTATGTATTTCATTTAACATAGTTTCAGTGATTGAAAACCCTCTCAAGATTTTTGTGTTATACTTTGTAATTAAAGCCCATGCAAATGTGATATAGGATACATAGAAAGAAAGGAATATAAGTGATTTTTGCATATGTATTTGTGCTGTGTGTGCTTGTGTTAAATGTGGTCGTTTGTATTACTATTTTGGTGTAAGTCACAATAAGTGACTGCCTAAGGCAGGCCACAAACATTGCAATTCAATTTCCAATAGTAAATAGTATGTTGTTTACAAATATATGATGTTATTTCTAAAACCATAGGCTATTTAGGAAATGAGAAGCAAATGAAACAAAAAAAAAACCATTATAACTATGGGCTTTCATAACTCTGATAATAAATCAATGTTTTATTTATATTACAAATTTCAATTTCTTTTTATTTTTTTGTTGCCTTCATTCATCTGTATTTATACATACTAAGGAAGAAATTGAACAGAAATATCCAGTGCATATGTATTACAATTGCTTCTAATAATACACCTATCTTTCGCTATTCTAATGTAATTCTTATGTTCAAACATATATACTCAAATTGAAATGTTCTCTGTATGATCATAAGTTAATAGTATCTTCCTCATATTTATGAATGAACATTCTTTTTGTATATTGCCAGTGAGTCATTTCATGTTATTAACACAAATATTGGTTACCTTCCTTGAATAGCTTCAATATTAAATTAAAACTTACTCTACAGTGCAAAGAATTCTAAGGGATAGGCTACATATTAATCAAAATACTAAGTGCATAGAACAAAAAAAAAATACATGATATTAAGAGCTCAAAGGGAGAAAGACCAAGTAGCATATAAAGGCAGACCTACTAGAGTTACACCTGACTTCTAAATGGTTACTCTAAAAGCCAGAAAGGCCTGGACAGAGGTGCTGCAGGTTCTGAGACCAGAGATACCAGTACAAGAGTACTATATCAAGCAAAATATTTACACCATAAATGGAGAATATAAGGTATTACATGAGAAAATCAAATTTAAACCATATAGATCAATAAATCCAGCCCCAAAGAATGTACTAAAGGAAACCTCCAACCTAAGCAGGTTAAGAACACACATGAAAACACAGGCAATAATAATTTCTCACCAGAAAAATCAGAAGAAGAAAGACACATAAATACCACCACTGCTGCCAATACTACCACCACCACCTATAACAGGAACACCACAAACAAAATGACTGGAATCACCAATTATTGCTCATTGATATCTTTCAATATCAATGGTCTCAATACCCAATAAAAAGACACACTATACCAGAAAGGATGCAAAAACAGGAACTATTCTTTTCCTGCACACTGCAAATTAAGACAGACATTACTTCAGAGTAAAGGATAGAAAAATATATTAAAATCAAATGGACATAAAAACAAGACGATGCAGTCATTGAAATAGATAACAAAACTAGACTTAAAACTAAAATAATCAAAAAAGATAGAGAAGATACTCCATACTCATCTAAGGAAAGATCCACCAAGATTGCATTTTAGTTCTACACATCTGTTCTTCAAACACAAGGGCACCCAAGTTTGTTAAACAAACAGTAACAGCATAAATCAGATATTACACACACCTATACACATACTCGTCCAGTGATAGTGGGAGACTGCAATACCAGACACTCATCAATAGATAGGTCACCCAGACGAAAACTAAACAAACAAAAAAAAATTTTGGACCTAACAGACATTATAAACCAAACAGACCTAACATATTAAAAGAACATTTTATGCAAAAACAAAAAAATTCTCAGAAACAAAACAAGTCTCAACAGATACAAGAAAGGGGAAGCTACTTCCTGAATTCTAAGAACAACTTTGTTCTGAATAAAAAATGGGTCAGTACTGAAAGAAAGAAAAAAGTTGCAATAAATATGAATATATAGCATACCAAAACTTACAGGACACACACAGACACACACACACACACACACACACACACACACACACACACACACACA
>OU015747.1:102373975-102404156 GCA_907169655.1 Acomys percivali | reverse complement strand
ACACACACACACACACACACACACACACACACACACACACACACACAGAAGAATCAACTTAAACAAAAGTGATACTAAGAAGATCTGACCTCAGGTCACACAGAAAAGCCAAAGAGAGAGCTCCTGGGTCCCCTAACAGCCTCTGCACTTGCAGGACCAGAAACAACTGGCTGGCAGGCTGCTCTAGCATACCCTAGTTCTGAGAACTAGTTTGAGTCTCCAATATGACCAGTGTCTGTGGGTTATAGCATTAAGCAGACCACACAGTTGGAATCACAAGCAGGTCTGATCTCAGGTCTTCCAGAAAAACCACAGAAAGTTCTGAGGTCCAAGCAACCACTGGGCATACACTCCAACCAGAGCATGACAATGGGAAGTGGTCAGCTTAAGAACCCAAACAACATTCACCAGGATCATTGATACCATGAGAAACCAAAACCAGCATTCCCACTACCACAACAATGCCTGTAGATATTATCTCAACTGATTATCAAGAGAAGAATTTCAAACCTGAGGTTCTGAAAATGATAGAAGTCTTAAAGTATGAAAATAAACCCCCCAAATTAGAACTAGAATACTCAAAGGAAGAACTGAACAAATCACTTGAGGAAACTACAATCAATCAGGAGAAGAAATGAATAAAAGGATTCAGTACATAAAACAGGAGATCCAAGCTATGAAGAAAACACAGTCTGAGATAATCCAGGATATGGAAACCTGAGAGAGGAGGACAGGATCTACAGACACAAGTATGAACAACAGAATACAAGAGATGGAAAAAAGAATATCAGAGATAGAAGATATGTCTGAAGAAATGGATACAGCAGTGAAAGAATATGCTAAATCGAAAAAGCACTAGAAGCAGAATATCCAATGAATCTGGGACACTATGAAAAGTCCAAACTTAAGAATCACAGGGATAGAAGAAAAAGAAGACTCCTAACTGCAAGGTCCAGAAAATATTTTCTGCAAAATCATGGAAGAAAATTTCTCTAACCCAAAGAAAGAAAGGTACATAAATATAAAAGAAACCTACAGAACTCCAAATAGAATGGACTAGAAAAGAAAATCCTCCTTCCACATAATAGTCAAAACACTAAATGTACATAAAGAATATTAAAAGTTGCAAGAGAGAAAGGCTAAGTTACATATAAAGGCAAACCTATCAGTATTACACGTGACTTCTCAACAGAGACTATGAAAGCCAAAAAAGCCTGGACAGAAGTCATGCAGACACTATGAGACCATAACTCCAACCAAGACTACTATGTCCACCAAAGCTCTCAATCACCGTAGATGGAGAAAACAAGATACTCCATGAGAAATCCAAGGTCAAACAGTAGCTAACCAAAAATACAGCTGTAGAAGATACTAGAAGGAAAACTCCAACCCAAGGAAGGTAATTTTACTCATGAAACAAAGGAAATTAATAACCCCACACTTACAAAAACAAAAGAAAGGAAGCTCACACATACACACTCTACCATTATCAACATTAAAATAATGGAACCATTAAGCACTAGTCATTAATATCCCTCAACATCAATGGCCTAAACTCCCCAATGAAGAGACAGGCTAACAGAATGGATGCAAAAACAAGAACCATTAATCTGCTGCATACAAGAAACACACCTCATCAATAAAGATAAACATTTCCTTAGAGTAAAGTGCTGGAAAAGGTTTTCCAAACAAAAAGACCAAAGAAGCAAGCTGGAGTAGCCATTCTTTTTTTTTTTTTTTTTTTTTTTTTTTTTTTTAAGACAGGATCTCTCTATGTAGCCATGGCTGTCTGTCTTGGACTCACTTTGTGGACCAGGCTGGCCTCGAACTCACAGAATCCACCTGCCTCTGCCTCCCAAGTGCTGGAAGTAAAGATGTGGCCACCACACCTGGCGGAATAACCATTCTAGAATCTAATAAAAGATAGACCCTCAACCAAAAACTAGTTAAAAGGGATGAGGAGGGACACTTCATACTCATCAAAAGAAAAATACACCAAGATTATATCTCAATTCTGAACATTTACCCCCAAAACACAGAAGCACCCACATTCATAAGAGAAACATTGCTAAAGCTTAAATTGCTCATGGAACATGACACTTTAATAGTGGGAGACTTCAATACCCCACTGTCATCAATAGATAGATCATCACAGTGGAAGCTACATGAGAAACAGTGAAATTAGTAGATGTCATGAACCAAATGGACCTAACTGATATATACAGAACTTTTCACCCAAATGTGAAAGAATTCACCTTTTTCTCAACACCTCATGGAACTTTCTCCAAAATTGACCATATAATTGGTCACAAAGCAGACCTCCACAGATACAGAAAGACTGAAATAATTCCCTACATCCTATCAGACCACTATGGATTAAAGCAGGATCTCAATCACAACAAAAACAACAGAATGCTGACAAACACATGGAAATTAAACAACTTCCTATTCAATGATATCTGGGTAAGGAATGAAATGGAAAATGAAATAAAAAACTTCTTTCATCCAATGATTCAAAGGCATAATATACCCAAACTTATGGAACACAAAGCATAGCTAAGAGGAAAATTCATAGCACTAACTGCCTTTATTAGGAAATTGGAGACATCCCATATTACTAACTTAACAACATACCTGAAAGCTCTAGAACAAAAAAGAAGCAGACTCACCTAAGAAAAGTAGATGTCTGGAAATCATCAAATTCAGGGCTGAAATCAATAAAATAGAAACAAAGGGAATGATTATATGAATCAACAAAACCAAAAGCTGTTTTTTTTTTTTTTTTTTTTTTTTTTAGAGACTCCCTTTTGACAAACCCTTAGCCAAACTAACTAAAAGGCAAAGGGAGAAGAATCAAATCAACAAAATCAGAAATGAAAAGGCAGAAATAACAACAGTGAGGAAATCGAAGGAATCATTGGGTTTTACTTCAAAAGCCTAAATGCCACAAAATTTGAAGCCTAAATGAAATAAACAATATTCTTGAAAGATACCAACTTCCAAAATTGAACCAAGATCAGGTAAACAAATAATAGCCCTGTATTTCCTAAGGAAATTGAGGAAGTCATCAAAAGTCTCAAAAAAAACAAAAAACAAAAACAAAACAAAACAAAAAAACAACAACAAAAAAAAAAAAACCCCAGGCCCTGATGGATTCAGTACAGAATTCTATGAGACCTTCAAAGATGAACTAATACCAATTCTACTTAAATTTTTCCACAAAATAGAAACATAAGGAATATTACCAAACTAATTCTATGAGGCCACAGTAACCTTGAAACCTAAAGCACAGAAAGACTCTACAGAGAAATAAAATTTCAGACCAATTTCTTTTATGAACATTGAGGCAAAAATATTCAATAAAGTAATGACAAACCAAATCCAAGAACACATCAAAAATATTACAGACCATGGCCAGGTAGGCTTCATACCAGGCATGCAAGGATGATTCAATATACTGAAATCCATTAGCATATTCCATCATATAAGTAAACTGGAAAAAAAAAAACATGATCATTGCCTAAGATGCTGAAAAAGCATTTGACAAAATCCAACATGCACTCATGTTTAAAGTCTTAGAGAGAGCAGGAATAAAATTCACACACCTCAACATAATAAAGGCAATATACAGCAAGTGTATATAGCCAACATCAAACTAAATGAAGAGAAATTTAAATCAATCCCACTGAAATCAGTGACAAGACAAGGCTGTCCACTCTCTTCATATCTCTTCAACATAGTGCTTGAAATGCTAGCTAGAGCTACAAGACAACTAAAGGAGATCAAGAGGATACAAAGAGGATACAGGATAGATACAGGATACAAGGGGATACAGGAAAGAAAGAAGTCAAACTATCACTATTTATGTATGACATGATAGTACACATACATTACCTAAAAATTCTACCTAAGAACTTCTATAGCTGATAAATACCTTTAGCAAAGTGGCTGGATACAAAGTCAACACAAAAAAATCAGTAGCCATGCTCTGTACAAATGACAAATGTGCTGAGAAAATAATTAGGGAAACGACACCCTTCGTGATAGCCATAAAGTGTATAAAATATCTTGGTGTAACTTTAACCAAACAAGTGAGAGACTCATATGAAAAAATATTCAAGTCTCTAAAGAAAGAAATAGAAGAAGATATCAGAAACTGAAAAGATGTCTCATGATTGTGGATCAGGAGAATCAACATGGTAAAAATGTCCATCTTACCAAAGGCAATTCATAGATTCAATGCAATTTCTATCAAAATTCCAAAATAATCATTTACAGACATTGAAAGATGAATTCTCAGCTTCATATGGAAAAAGAAAAAAACCCAGAATAGCTAAAACAGTCCTGAACAATAAAAGATCTTCTGGAGTAAGCTCCAACCCAGATCTCAAGCTTTACTATAGAGCAACAATAATACAACAGCATGGTACTGGCATGGAAATAGGCTAGTTGACCAGTAGAATTGAATAGAAGATTGAGAAATAAACCCACACATCTATGGGCACTTAATTTTGACAAAGCAGCCAAATCCATACAATGGAAAAAAGATAGCATCTTCAACAATTGGTACAGGTCTAAATGGATGGCTACATATAGAAAAAAAATGAAAATAGATCCATATTTATCACCATGCACAAAACTAAAGTCCAAATAGATTATGGACTTTAACTTGAAACTGAACACCATAAATGTGTTAGAAGAAGAGTAGGGGAAGAGCCTTGAACTCATTGGCACAAGAGACAACATTCTGAAGAGAACACCAACAGCCCAGGCTTTAAGACGAACAATTAATAAATGAGACCTCATGAAATGGAAAAGCTTCTGTAATGCAAATGAAACAGTCAACAGAACAAAACAACATCCTACAGACTGGGAAATGATCTTCACCAATCCTATATCTGACAAAGGGCTTATATCCAAAATATATTAAGAAGTCAAGAAATAAAAATCACCAAGCCAAATATCCCAATTGAAAATTGGGTACAGAACTAAATAGAGAATTCTCATAAAGGAATATTGAATGGCTGAGAAATACTTAAAGAAATGCTTAACATCCCTAGTAATCAGTGAAATGCAGATCAAAACGGCTCTAAAATTCCATCTTATACCTATCTGAATAGCTAAGGAAAAAAAATCATTAAGTGACAGCACTTGCTGCCAAAGATGCATAGAAAGAGGAACACTCCTCCATTTCTGGGGGAGTGAAAATTTCTACAACCACTTTGGAAATCAATCTGGCACTATCTCAGTAAATTGGGAATACGTCTACCTCAAGACCCAGCCATACCACTCCTGGGTGTATACCCTAAAGAGAGTCCATTATACAATAGGACTTTTGCTCAACTGGTTCATAGCAGCCTTGTTCATAATAGCCAGAATCTGGAAACAACTTAGATGTGCTTCCACTGAATAATGGATAAAGAAACTGTGGTCCTGCACACCTCATACAATCATAATGTGAGAAATGTGTAATGCTTGCAATAAATTATGTTTTCAGAACAAAAGAACTGGACACTGATGCTGAATCAGACCTTAGAGGATTTATTCCTCTGAGCATGCTGGACTCTGACATCCTGCATTCTCCCAGTTCCAGCCCCAGGCACCTTAGTTGATGTTACCCATCAGAACAAGACAACTTCCAGGACAGCGCTGTAGAAAGCTTCTGACCCATATTGGTCCAACCTTTCAGACTGTCCCACACAGGACTTCTATTAAACCTGGAATTACCCAACATTTAGAAAATGGACCACAAATGCTAAGCCTGGCTTACTTAACCATTTTCCCCTACAGAATATGGCATTCAAAGATGTTCTTTTATTATTCTAAAGATTATTTAACAACAAGACAAGTTAACTTCTGGAAACACACAGCCTGCCTCAAAGAAGATGATGAGAATCAAAGAACCTGTTTATAAAAATAGCTTCTAATGTGACAAACATGCCACTGGCAAAATGTCCTCATTTCTGCTAAAGATAGAATTCTGCCTAAAATTATTCAAGCTTAGATGTAGGCAGAGTCAACAGCCAAACTCTGCCAAGACCAGGGTAAGAATATCTTCAATAGTTCCTGCCTCACAAATATGTCTGTCAGATATTTTGGGCTAGAATGCCGAAGTAGATGCTCCAATGTTATAGAGAGTATTGGGTTACTGTTTAATCTGTGAACTGTCTCTGTCATTTATTTTCATTTTGGAAGCTGCTAACCTGCATTTCCGGTTCACTCAGGAAATTAAGTTTTATTCCTTCTCAAGTCTCTGATGGGATTGAAGATGACATAGTTTAGTCTTAAAGTGAAGCATAGTTGTTTAGAGATTAAGATGTTTTTAGATCAAGATAGATGTTTTAAGTTAATAGTGATGAGGTATGATAGATATTGATCTTTATTCAGAAATTTAGACCCAACAACATAGGAAACATATTTACTTCAAGTTTGACAAATACAAAAGCCAAATCACTATGAATGTAATATTTATATAATTTCTGATTGTTTGTGGTTCTTCTTGCTGTATGTAGTTTATTTTATTCATGTGTAATAATATAAATTTATACATTTAAAAAGAATAGCAATGCAATATGTTGAACATATAATGTATATTTTATAAAACCAATAAAACAAAACAAAACAAACAAAAAAGAAAACAAGTTAACAACTTACACAATACTTTTGTTCTGTTGACAGTGTCCTTTGATTTACTGAAGCTTTTCAGTTTTGAGGTCCCATTTATTAATTGTTGATGTTAGAGTCTGAGTTATTGGTGTTCTGTTCAGGAACTTGCCTCCTGTGCCAAAGAGTCCAAGGCTATTCCCAACTTTTTTTTTTTAAACAGATTATAGTGTCTGGTTTTATGTTGAGGTCTTTAACCCAGTTGGATTTTAATTTTGTGCAGCATGATAAAGATAGATCTATTTGCATTTTTCTACTTGTAGACATTTAGATAGACCTGCATCATTTGTTGAAGATTCTTTTTTCCATTGTATGGTTTTGACTTTTTTGTGAAAAATCTAGTGTCCATATGTTTGTGGGTTTTTTTTTTCTGTGACTTTGATTCAATTCAATTGTACAACCATCTTATTTCTATGAAAGTACCATACTTTTTTATTACTGTTTCTCTATAGTACAGCTTGAAATCAGGCATGGAGATACCAACAGAAAATCTTTTCTTGTACAGGACTGTTTTAGCTATTCTGGAGTTTTTGTTTGTATATAAGAAGTTAAGAATTGATCTTTTAAGATCTGTAAAGATTTGTCTAAGTATTTTGAGAAGGATTGCATTGAATCTATAGATTGCTTTTGGTCAGATAACCAGTTTTCACTAAGTTGATCCTACTGATGCATGATCATGGGAAATCTCTCCATCTTCTGATCTCTTCTTCAATTTCTCTCTTTAAAGACTTGAAGTCTTTTTTCATACACGTCTTCCACTTGCTTGATTAGAATTATACCAAGATACTTTATACTAATTGTGGCTATTTTAAAATATCTTCACCAGCCCTACATCCAACAAAGGGCTAATATCCAAAATGTATAAAGAACTGAAGAAATTAAACACCACCAAAACAAATTATCCAATTAAAAAGTTGGGTACAGAGCTAAACAGAGAATTCTCAATACAGGAATATTGAATGTCTGAGAAAAACTCAATGCTCACAAAAGGACTGTGAAATTCCATCTTAAACCTAGTGGAATAGCTAAGATCAAAAATTCAAGTGACTGCACATGATGGTGAGGATATGGAGAAAGGGAAATACTGTCCCATTGCTGGTGGGAATGCAAACTTGTACTTCAAAATCAATCTGGTGCTTTCTCAGAAAATTGGGAATAGTAACAGCGCAAGTCCAAGTTATACCACTCCTGGACATATACCCAAAAGATGCTCCACCATTCATGAGTTATATTTGCTGAACTATTTTCACAGCAATTTTATTTGTATTAGCCAGAATCTAGTAACAATTTAGATTTCCCTCATCCTTGGATAAGGAAACAGTGGTACATTTACATAATGCGATACTACTCAGCTATTAAAAACAAGGACATCTTGAAATATGCACCTAAATGATCATCCTGACTAAGGTAACCCAGACCCATGAAGACACACATGGTATATATTCACTTATAAGTGGATATCAGCCCAACACAGATGTTCCCATACACTCCACCCAGTGGGGATCAGGACAGATGCTGGTACTAGCTGTTGGACCGTGAGCAACTTGCTGAGAGTGGCATGAAAGAATTGGGAAATGGAAAGACCAAGAGGGCTCCAGTACCCCCAAGGAGACCACCAAGGTGAGAGACTAAAGAGAATTAAAAATTGTGTTTCAGGGACACTGGTGTAAAGTTTAAGAGATAGGCCTGAACATAGCCGTGGGGAGGGACCAACCTTGTACTTCCTGAACACAGCTGTGGGGAAGAACTAGCCTATTGCACTCCTTTCAGCCCACCAGAGGAGATATGGTTGCTAGGAAATTGAACAGGAGGTCCCCGTAGCATGTAACCTTGCTGGGATATTGAACCACTCCTGCAACAGCTAATCAACACAGGACATTCCAACTGAAAACTGAAATCATATACTCCCCTCTTGCAAGTGAGAGCAAAAACTGCTAGAAATCCCCTTCTGTATCTTAATCAATAGGCATTTGCCAAGTTGAGATGCCCATTCTTTGGGGTCACTGGGAGGGAAAAGGACTTATACATTTCCCTCAACCCAGAGCTCAAGGCTTCCCTCCTGATACCTGAAATTACCTTGGTGAGAGTTGGAAGCCAGGCTCAAGCTGGGAATAAAGATCCTCTTGATCTTGCATCATTTTCCTCTCCTTGTGGTCTTTTGGCAGTCTGAGAAACAGGCATAACAAAGGCAGGTGAATCTAGACCCAGTGAGGATTGCATAAAATGTTGCATCAACAAAGCACAATATATAAATTGAACCTAGACTCTTGTTCAGATATAACACATTGACAGTTCATTCTCCAAGGTGGTTGGGGGAACGGGGACTGCCTTTGCCACGAATCCCATAGCCCCAATTAGATCACTTCTCCTTGGTGGGGAGGTGAGGGGGCACACAGTGAGTGGGAGGGGAAGCAGGCTATCTGGGTGAGACTTTTTAGGCTGTGTTCATATGTTGGTGGAGGAGGTCCCCTTCTGTCAGATATCTAGGAGACAGTAATAGGGTGGAAGAGGGTGGGAGGATGGGAATGGGAAGATACAAGTGAGAGGATAACATTTGGGATGTAGTTTAAATAAATTATAACTTAACCTTGTTAAAAGAATAAAGAGAACATCTTCACAATAGTTCTGAATAATTAAAAATATCTTGTATGTAACTCTAACCAAACAAGTGAAAGTATTGGACAATAAAAATGTCATGTTTTTGAAAAACAAAATTGAAGGAGATATGATAAGATGAAAAGATTTCTCATGCACATAGACCAGTAGGGTTAACATGGTAATAATATCCACCCTATCAAAATCCGTCAACAGATCCAACAAAATCTTATCAAAATTCTAACATAACTCTTTATAGACTTTGATAAGGCAATTCTCAACTTAATATGAAAAACAAGGGGAAAAAAGGATATTTAAATAATATTGAACAATAAAAGAATTGCTGGTGGTATCACCATGCCTGATATCAAATTGTACTATGAAGTAATAGTAATAAAATCTGTATTTACACAAATCATAAACATTAATCTATGGAATCAAAGGGAAGACCCAGACATATATCCACACACTTATACACACCAGAATCTTAATAATGAATCCAGAGATACATACTGGGAAAACAATAGCATCTTTAGCAAATGATGCTGTTCGAGCTGGATGGCCACATATAGAAGAATATAAGTAGATCCATATTTATCAACCTACAAAAAACAAAGAAAAACACAGCAACAATTTATGTTTAATTTATATGTTTACTTTACATCATGATAGTATCTCCTTCCTACTCTCCTTCTGGTTTCTCTATTGCATCCTCTTCCCCCTTCCCTATACCTCTTGTCCTGAGAAAAGGGGAGTCCCTCCCAACCTACACACCTCAGCACATCAAGTCTCATAAAGACTGAGTTCCTCCTTGTGCACTGAGGCTAGGCAAGACAGCCAAGTTAAGGTGAAATCACCAAAAGCAGGCAACAGAGTCCATGTCATAGACAGTACCTACTTAACTTTCTAGTGGACACAAATGAAGATTCAACTGCTCATTGGTTTCATATGTGTAGGGGCGTGCTCGTTGGTTGGTGATTCCACCTCTGTAAGCCCCCATAGGCTTACTTTAGTTGACTTTGTCTTCTTGTTTCATTCTTGTCCTCTGGGTCCTTTTATCCTTCCCCCTACTCTTCTACAGGATTCCCCTAATCTGCCTAATGTTTAGCTGTTTGTCATAGCATCTGATTCCATTAGCTGCTGGGTGGGGCCTCTCAGAGAATGGTTAAGTTAGGCTCCTGTCTGTAGACATAGCAGAGTATAATTAATAGTATCAGGAGCTACCTCTCTATCATGGGGTGGGGCTCAGAATGCTCCAAGCATTGGTGGGACATTCCCTCAATCTCTATCTATATCCCTGCACATCTCATAAGCAGGGTAAATTTTGGGTCAAAAATTTTGTATTTGAATTGGTGTTGCCCCTCCTACCACTATAGGTCCTGCCTGGCTAGAAGCTGCCCTCCTCAGTCAGGTGTTCCCTGCTACTAAAAGGCTCAGCTGGAGACAGCCTCATATACTCCCTGTAGCCTATCCTGTGGCAGATCTCCAGCTTGTCTTTGTTATGCACCTGCCTTCAGTTTCCCTTTCCTCTTCAGGACCCCGAATCTCCCCTCTCCAGTCTCCTCACATCTGATTTCCCATCTCCCTTCCCTCCCTCCCTCCATCCAGTTCCCTCTCTAATTCATCCTCTCCACTGTCTATTCAACTTCCCTATCTGTATGATATTCAAGGGGGGGGCTCCCTTTTGCACTGCTGGTTACTTATTTATTTGGGTCTATGATTTGTAGTATGATTATCCTGTAATATATGATTAATATTTCTTTATAAGTGAGTATACACCATGTGTAGCTTTCCGGGTCTGAGTTAGCTTCCTTGGGATGATCCTTTCTAGGTCCATATATTTGCCTACAAATTTAACAATTTTCTTGTTTTTAATAGCTGAGTAGAATTCCATTGTGTAAATGTACCATATTTTCCTTATCCATTCTTCCATTGAGGTACACCTAGATTGTTTCATGTTTCTGGCTATTATGAACACAGCCACTATGAACATAGTTGAGCAAATTTCCATGTGGTATGGTGGAGTATCTTTTGGATGCCCAAGATTCTCAGAAGTTGTGTAGCTGGGTCTTGAGGTAGTACTATAGACAATTTCCAGTACAGAAATCATAAACTAGTGAGAAACAGTTGAAGAAAATTACATCCTTGTCAACAGGGTTTAACAAATGAAAATACTTTCCATCTTATACCTGTCAAAATTGCGAAGATCAATGATTTGACAGTTCATGCTTGCAGAGATGAAGAGTATGGAGAACAATACTACAATACATGTGAGAATGCAAATTTCTATAGCTAGGTTGAAAAGCAATATGGAACTTCCTCAGAAAGTTGGGAATTGATCACCTCAAGACCCAAGTATAAGAAATTCATATCCCACTCTCCACTCAAGTGTGGAGACTGTCCTGTCCATTGGCTAGATCTGGGTAGGGGTTTAAAGTTTACTGCCTGTATTGTCCTTGGCTGGTGCCTTAGTTTGAGCGGGACCCCTTGGTCAAAATCTGCCTATCATAATGTTTACTTGTAGGTTTCTAGGACCCACTGGATCCTTCTACAATGCTATTCTCACATGGTTGTCTCATCTAGAGTCCCAATAGGATGTCCTCCCCTCTGTCCCAGTTTCCTGGTAAGGGAAGGCTTTCGTGGGACATGCCCCTTGGGCTAGTATGCAGATATAAGTGAGTATATACCATTTGAGTCTTTCTGCTTCTGGGTTAACTCACTCATTATGATAATTTCTAGATCAATCCATTTATCCACAAATTTCGGGAATTCCTTGTTTTTAATAGCTGAGTAGTATTCCATAGTGTATATGTACCACAGTTTCTTTATCCATTCTTCTACTGAGGGACATTTAGGCTGTGTCCATGATCTGGCTATTATGAATAAGGCTGCTATGAACATGGTTGACCAGATTTTCATGTTGTGTGCTGGTGCATCTTCTGTACTCTGGTGCCTCACATTTGACTATGTCCCCTGGAGGGGGAGACCTAGTGGCACTCAGAGGAAGGACAGCAGGTCACCGAGAAGAGACTTGATACCCTATGAGCATATACAGGGGGAGGTAATCCCTCTGAGGAACAGTCATAGGGGAGGGGAATAAGGGGAAAATGGGAGGGAGGGGAGAATGGGAGGATACAAGGGATGGGATAACCATAGAGATGTAACAAGAATAAATTAATAAAAAAAGAAAAAGAAAAAAGACCCAGGTATATTACTTTCAAGAATATCTCCCAAAGGATGCTCTATTCTACTAAAAGAACACTTGTTCCACCATATTCATAGCAGCTTTACTCTTAATAGTCAGAAACTGGAAACTACCTACATGTCTTTCAAAAAAAGAATAGGTAAAGTAAATGTGGTACATTTATGCAATAGAGTATTAATTTTTTTTACAAAATGATATGATTATTTCAGGAAAAAGGAAAAAAATCACCCTGAGTGAAGTAAGCCAGAAAGAGAAATATAGTATGTTTTCACAAATAAGTATCTATTAGTCATTAATTAATGATAAACACAGCAAGAATGCCTAGACCTAGAAAGGTTAGGTAAAGACCAGGGGTGGAGGGGGGATGCATGGATCTCCCTGGGAAGAAGTAGAATAGACTTTATTCAAGGACTGTAGTGAAAAGAGACAAGAGAAGGAGGGGTATAGGGTGATACAGAATGGGTGAACAGAGTTGGGAGTAGTTGGAGCACCCTCTTCAGCCTTTTGGCACAATACATCTGACAGACATATTTACGAGGTAGAAACTATTGAGGACTTGCTTACCCTGTCTTGGCAGAGTTTGGCCCTCGACTCTGCCTGCACCCAAGCTTGCCATAAAATTGATCTTACTATTCCTTCCCCCAAATTCTTCTCTCTATCCTTATACACACAACTTTATGTTTTTTTAAGAAAATACAAACAAAACCACAATAGAACAAGAGCCCCAAATGCCAGTTAACAAAAGACAACATCATTCAAAAAGAAAAAAAAAAAAACATAAATCTACCAAACTATAACAAAGTAAAGGTACATAAATAAGTTATGAAATCATTATACATTATTTAAATAATCCTGAGCATGAGGTCTTCACTGCAGTGTTGATATACCCAGTCTTATTCCAGTGGAAAAAAAAAACTGATTTTTTTTCTTTCCATACTGTAAATAACAGTTCATTTTCATATGTACCATAGTGTCTGTATAGGTTTCCATTCATTTATTTTTTTTAAATTTAACAAAATAAAATATAATAACATAAAATAAAAGCCATTGCAGTGAAGTGAGATAAGATAAACCAACAAAAGGAAAAGATTCCAAAAAGGTACAACAATCAGAGGCCCACTTATTTGTACACTTAGGATTCTCACAAAAACACTAAGCTGGAAGCCATGATATAAGCTAGAGGATGTAGTGAAAGAAGAGGTGAGCATTCCCTTTGAAAAGGCTGGAAAAAGGCCCTTGGGTCTACTGACACATATGTGGTTAAAGAATCTAATATTCAGATATTTCAAACATGTAGTCAAGTTATCAGTGCCTACACTTCTCTTAGTTCTTATTTTCACACTGCATTATGGAGGAAGCATGCATGGACTTTGGCATGTGCCTCCTTTCAGGTTTTTGGGGTTTTTTTTGTGGTTTTATTGTTGGGATCTCCTTTTCTGAATATGTCAATCATCTGCAAATTCAAACCCCTTATGGGATATGATAGCCAATTGAATGAGCAAAATGTATTTCTGTATCTCAAATAACAGATGAGTCAAGGCCTGTAATCGTACATGTGATTGAAAGCCCCCCATTCAAAATGGAGCCTGACTGTTCCATTCCTCTTTTTCAGTCTTTTGTAGGTGACTCACGGGTTTAATAAGCAGATTAACCTGAACTAATTCATGGAGTAATAATAAAATGAAAAAACTTAACTTAATTATGAGCTGAATTTATAAATTTTTCAATACTGTCAAACTGAAATGTATGATTAAAACTAGAGATACTCATGACATTGACAAAATACAGAGAAAAATTTATGTACAAATTTATAAAATATAAAACTTTCTATATACATTTAATTGCTTAGTTCTATTCATTATTGTTGAATGAACCATATTAAATTACTTAAAAATTAACAGTTTAGAATATACTTTTTAAAATTTTACTCTGATGTTATATCAGGAATATAATATTTTCTTTTTTAAATTAATGAATTATTTATTTTCATGTACATTTGGCATTTGACCTACATGCATGTCCATATGAATAAGCTGGATCCACTGGAATTTGAGTTACAGACAGTTGTAGCTGCCTGCCATGTGGGTGCTGAGCACCAGGGTCTTGGGGAAGAGGAGCCAATGCTCTTAACTGCTGAGCCTTCTCTCAGGCCCCACATAATATTTTTATGCCAACTGTTCATTAATAGCTTTGTCAAGAACAAATGTCTTGTTAAGTGTAGAGTTAAGAAACAGGACATTTAGTAACTATGAGATGAATTTTTCCTTTTATTCTAAATGTCATTTATTTATGTCCTTGACTGGGTGGGTGAGCAAAGTTTAGCTTGGGTGTTAAAACTATGCCAATATATTTGAAAATAAAATCCAAGAGCTAATGCTCAGGAACAAATTACATTCCACAATGAAAGTGAGACTGCCAGGTACGACAGCAGACAACTAAGATGTATATTATTCAACTGTGCAAAATGACTTCTTCTAAGGATTTATAGAAAATGCATACTAAATTGTCCAGACTACACAAGCAAATCGTATGTTAGATAAGAAGTAGACACATTAGTGTTATGACTCAGTGACTTAGAAAACTCTCTTAAGGATATTAAGGAAGGAGAGGAGCAAAGAACCAAAAGCACAATAAAAATGCTGTCAGTTGGGGAGAGAAATGGCATGATACATAGGTACTGTAGAAAGAGGGAAACCAATTTATCAGGAAAGTTTTCTCATATCAGACATGTTTTTTTTTTTACCCAAAATTTGCAATAACAACATTTTCTTTTTGAGGTAAGATCCAAGCTTCGATGAAAATTACAGTGAAAATATTATATATAAAATTTACATGTAATTAAACCAATATTATAAGAAAGCACTACTACTAAATGATGTTTTCAATATATTTATATAAGTATTAGTAAATTTAATGTCAAAGATATCATCTCCTTAATGGTGATCAAAATAGTCATAAAGTAAGTATACAAATTTGAATATTTGTCCACAATGGTGGTACAGTGACCTGTAATTATAAAATGTAAAAACATAAAAATCACTTACTTTAATAATATATTTACTTTCCTGGCCTATTACAAATATATATCAATTAAAAATATAAATGCATATAAACCAATTTACCATACTTATAAAATACCTTTAGATATATAACTACATATAAAATAAAAACAAATTAAAATATCTTGTATATTTTGACTATAAAGCCTAAAGCTATAGACTCAGAGACATCATATAAAATAGAGAACATTACATCAGCTTAGTTTTTACTCTTATCTTGAAAATTGCATCTTGAAAAAGAATAGAGAATATATGAAGCCAGATATAAGCAATGTAAACTTGATACAGTAACAGATTCTGATAAGTAAACAGGAAATAAGTAATATTTGACTGAGATTTTTTTTATTATGAGTTGAACTGAAACATAATTATCCTTGAAGGATAAAGTATGATTATTAGTACAGGCAGTCACTGCATGTCTCCTCAATGTATGTTCTACAAAGAACATAGGTTAGTCTATGTTAAGAAGTCATATTTTCAGTTAATAAAATCTGAACATTTCCAGTTATCTCATTTGTTTAATATAAATATAAAGATTATGAATATATTAAATAATGTCTTTTTTGTAATTGATTAAATGATTGTATGTAACTTATACAAAGGTTAAGCCTCAACCCAATAATTATTCTCTAATTTATATAAATGAATGCAGTTTGAGAAAAAGCATCAAATTAAATAAAAAGATACCCAATCTCTGTAATTTTCTATGAAATATTAGCAAATTCCAATCTTTGAGAATAATATCAAAATATTGTTATGTTCTTCATATTTACAAAATTACCATATCCAAAAATAAACTCAGGAGGGGACTCAGTATATAAAGTTAGTAGCTAAAGATCATAGAGTTGGAAAGCCAATCAAAATATTATTCATAGCATGGTACCATAGTACAGAAGATTATTGAAATGCAAAGGAGGCATATCACATTCTAATTTCATAGTGAAAAGCAATATGTTTCAGACACTGTGCCTAGAAAGAAAGAGATAAATAAGTCAGTATTTAAAATTAACATGCAGTTATCATAAATATATCAGTTCCAAAGAAGGTAAATAACAGGAATCCAACTTACTTCCAGATATTATGAGATAAGAATTTTGATTACTGCATAGGCCTTCCAATTGTGAGATTCATAATTACAGGAATAATTGCTGATACAGCAAGTGCCATCTAAGGAGCTCTAACATGAAAATAAGTTTTAAAAATTGGTAAATAGCTTTACAAGTAAAAACACTGATACTAATTTTGAATAAGCCTGTGGAAAGAAGAAACTTAAAATTTTACCTTTTGCACTAAAGAGATTAGCTGAATTCCCAAAAGACTGGGAAAAGAAATTCTATGGAGATTGAATCTCATTATTAGTTATCTTTTAATTGTAATGACAGAATCCAGCACTTTCTCCCAGATTATGCAATAAAATCAACTAAATAGTGAAAGAAACTAAGAAAATTAGTGTTTCCTTTTATAAAAAAGAAATGGCATTTATTGGTTTTCATATGTAGCTTACTCTTGAACTTTTATTTCATTTCTGTGGGTTCAAGTTTGTTTTCCAAAATATTTTTAATATTATTCTATTAATCAAATGTGAGAAATAATAAAAATTATTTTTTTCCGAGCAACTCACTAATTACCTTATTGAATGAAAGATATTTCCATTAAACTAAAACAAATGAAGTCATTGTCTCTTAAATATAAGCCAGTTAAAATTTGTCAGTCATAAATTTTCATAGAGAATTTCTTAGTGTATCAGTAACATGCAAAGATTTTCAAAAAGAGAGTATTGCTTACATTTTCTAAACATTCTATTTACTATTAGCTACAGTATAAATTAGTACTGAATATCAAGGGAACAGAATTAAAGAATCTAGCTGAAGTACACAAGGAGGAAGCCAACCAACCAATCAACAAACAAACAAACAAAAACAATAATTTTAAAAAAGCAATAAATAAATAAATAAAATTTAAAAAATAAAATAAAAAAGTAGACATTTGCTGGGCATGGTGGTGCATGCCTTTAATCACAGCACTTGGGAGACAGAGGCAGTTGTAGCTCTGTGAGTTCCAGACCTGCCTGGTCTCCAAAGAGAGCCCAGGACAACCAAGGCTCAGTGTAACAGAGAAATTCTCTTTCAAAAAAACAAAACAAAACAAAAAAACGAGAGAAACAGTTTGGAAAATGCTTTAAGGGAGGGATTGTTGGAACATAGGTTAACTAAAAATAAACAGGAAACTTTGGTTGCCAATGCTTTATTCATGGAAGAAAGTAGCATATGTGTTATTGGGGTAGTATTAATAAAAATAAGAGATATACGAAAAAGCCATATGAAAATCAACCATCTAGATCAGTGATAGCGGCGAGCGGGGTGGACTTTGTTTAGAAACCAGAGTAATCGAGTCAGAGATTTGGACTATTTTCTCAACCACGAACACCAAGCTCCCCACTCCACCACAGCGAGAGAATTCCACTGTTGGACAGAAATACTACAGAAATCCTGCACATCCATGAAAGCACAGAAAGTACAGACCAACTGGAGAGCAGCCGCTGCAGCTGCAGCAGCCACTCAAGCAGGTAGCTGGGAATACAGGCAAATCCCACCTGAAGAGGGGTTTGGCACAGCATCTAGAAGATCTGGACAGTAACAGGTCCAGGGGGATTATAAAGCATGCTTTTGGGGTCCACAGTGAGAACCAGAACCCACACACAGAGCACAGACCCTCTGGAGAGCAGCTGCCACAGCTGCAGGCACTCAAACAGGTAGGTGGGAAAGCTGGCAAGGCCCTGCCTACTGAGGTGATTGGCGCAGTACCTGGAATATCTGGACAATATCAGGTCCAGGAGGAACAGAGAGCATGTCTCTGGGGGTCCACAGAGAGACTCAGAGCCCGTACAGAGAGCAAGATCCCCTCTGGAGAGCAGCTGCCTGGGCTGCAGACTCTCAAGTGCATAGTCCGGATGGCAGGAAAGGTCCTGCCTGCTGAGGTGATTGGCGTGGTGCCTGGAAAATCTGGACAATAGGAGGCCCAGTGGGAACAGAGAGTGTATTTCTGGGAGGCCATAGAGAGTCTCAGAGCCATGGGGAGACCACAGACCACTCTGGAGAGCAACTGCCAGGGCTGTAGCCATTCAAGTGGGTAACTAGGAACACAGGGAAGCCCCTGCCTACTGAGGTGATTTGGCGTGGTGACCCACCTTCAGGTGTGATTGACACGGTGTCCAGAAGACCTGGACCATACTAAGTCCAAGGGGAACAGAGAACGTGTTTCTGGGCTCACCTGTCTACAAAGTGTCCCAGAACCTGACAGGACACCAGGCAGTTGGGGATACACCCACCAGCTGCAGTGCTAAAGCTGCACTCACAGCTTGTCTGTTTGGTTCTAAGAATTTAGAAGAAGGGTGCTCTCTTCCCAGCAGCGGGACAAGTGCCCGCCATTGTTAACCGGGAGCTTTGTATCTGAGACTGAACTGTGAGTGGTGTATCTCCAGGCTGGAGCTACTGACCCAGGAAAAACACAGAAAAATGGGTTGCTCTGAAGCCAGACCAACCCACTAGTCCTGAGAAAGCCCCAGGAGCCAGTGTTCAGGTGAGCATGAGTGCAAAACCTAAAACCAGATCCCAGGGTGTTGGCCTCACCTGCGCCCCCTGTCTTCCTCTCAGACCATTCGTGGGCCCATTGCCTCAGGAGGAACAAAGAATGTGGATCTGAGCCTACCAGTCCACAGAGAAACTCAGGGCCCTCACAGGGACCAAGCAGCTGTGGACATCCCCCCAGACACAGCGCTAAAGTGGTACACCCAGATGGTCTAATCTAAGAATCTGGAGGAAGAGATCACAGTGTTCAACAGCTGGACAGGTTCCTACCAGTGATAACCAGGAACTTAGTATCTGAAACTGAACTGTGGGCAGTGTAACTGCAGACTGGGGCTATTAGCCCAGGAAAAACACAAGAAATTGGGTGGTTCTGATCTCGGAACAACTTGCAAGTCCTGAGAAAGCCTCAGGATCTGGAAACCACTGCAATGTGAGCAGAAAACCAGAACTCTGAGCCAAGGGTGTTTGCATCAACTGTGCCCCCTCTCTTCCTCTCTGACTATCTGCCGGCATGCTGGCCCAGAGGGAACAGAGAGCGTAGATCAGGCTCACCAGCCCTTGGAGAGACCCAGGGTCCACACACGGTCTCAGGCAGCTGAAGTCACACCTCTAGCCACAGCTTTAAGGCTTCCCACTGCAGAGCAGGCATGCCTGTGGGTGTGTCACACCTGTCCACCCTCTGTCTCCCTCTTTGAATGCTCTGTGGACCTGTTGGCCCAGGAGGAACAGAGAGTGTGGATCAGGGCCCCAACTTCAGAGACGGCAAGACGACTAGAGGTCAACGCAAAACCATAAACAATAAAAACCAAAAAAATATGGCATCTCCAGGTCTCAACTATCCCAATGAAATCAACCCTACAAACTCAAACACAATTGAAGTAAAGAAAATGACCTCCAATTCATAGTAATGAAGATGATAATAGAAGAAATGAATAAGATCTGGAAACAAATGCAAGAAGATGCAGACAAAGAAATTGAAGATATTAAAGAGGCCTATAGAGAGGCACTGGAAAAAATCCAGGAAAAGAAAAACAACCATATGAAGGGAATCAATAAAACAGTTCAAGATCTAAAGACAAAAATGGAAACAATGATAAAAACACAGACAAAAGAAAGACAGGAACAAGTGAACTCAGAGGAGCATGCAAGTAATACAGACCTAAGCTTCTCTAACAGAATTCAAGAGATAAACACCTTCAGCAAATTGGCTGGATACAATATTAACTCAAAAAAGTCAGTAGCCTTCCTATATACAAATGACAAACATGCAGAGGAAGAAATTAAGGAAGCTACACCCTTCATGATAGCCACAAGCAATATAAAATATCTAGGAGAAATTCTAACCAAGCAAGTGAAGGGCTTGTATGAAAAAACTTTAAATCTCTGAAGAAAGAGATTGAAAATGACATCAAAAGATGGAAGGACATCCCTTGTTGGTGGATCAGGAGAATTAGCATAGTAAAAATGGTCATATTACCAAAAGCAATTTACAGATTCAATGCAGTCCCTATCACAATACCTACACAATATTTTAAAGACATTGAAAGATCAATTCTCAACTTCATATGGAAAAACAAAAAAACCCAGAAACAAAAACAATCCCATACAATAAAAGATCCTCTGGAGGAATCTCCATTCCTGATCTCAAGCTGTACTATAAAGCAACAGTGATTAAAACGGCATGGTACTGGCACAGCAATAGGCCAGTGGATCAATGAAATCAAATCGAAGACCCAGAAATGAATCCACACACATATGGTCACTTGATTTTTGATAAAGAAGCTAAATCTATTCAATTGGAAAAGGATAGCATCTTCACCAAATGGTTCTGGTCTAAATGGATGCCTACATGTAGAAAAATGCAATTGGAATGATATTTGTCACCATGCACAAAACTCAAGTCCAAGATGATTAGACGATTAAAGATCTCAACATAAAACCAGAGACACTAAATTGGTTAGAAGAAAAGATGGGGAAGACCCTGGAACACATTGGCACAGGAAATAACTTCCTGAACAGAACAACAACAGCCCAGGCCTTAAGGTCAACAATTAACAAATGGGACCTTATGAGGCTGAGAAGTTTCAGTAAGGCGGGAGACACTGTCAACAGAACAAAGTGACAGCCTACAGACTGGGAAAAGATCTTCACCAACCCTACATCTGACAAAGGTCTAATATCAAAAATATATAGATAACTCAAGAAATTAAACACCACCAAACCAAATAATCCAATGGAGAAATGGGGCTCAGAATTAAACAGAAAATTCTCAACAGGGGAATATTAAATGGCTGAGAAACACTTAGAGAAATGCTCAATGTCTTTAGTCATCAGAGAAATGCATATCAAAACAACTCTGAGAATCCATATTCCACCCATCAGAATGGCTAAGATAAAAAATTCAAGCGACATTACATGCTGGTGAGGATGTGGAGAAAGAGGAACACTCCTTCATTGCTGGTGGGAATGCAGACTGGTGTAGCCACTTTGGAAATCTATCTGGTGCTATATTAGAAAACTGGGAACAGGGCTTCCTCAAGACCCAGCTATTCCACTCCTTGTAATATACCCAGAAGATGCTCCAGCATACAACAGGGACATATGCTCAATCATATTTATAGCGGCCTTATTCATAATAGCCAGAACATGGAAATAGCCTAAAGGTCCCTAAGTAGAAGTATAAATAAAGAAACTGTGGTACATTTACACTATGGAATACTACTCAGATGTTAAAAACAAGGAATTCCTGAAATTTGTAGACAAATGGATTGAACTAGAAATGATCATAATGAGTGAGCTAACCCAGAAGCAGAGAGACTCAAATAGTATATACTCATTTATAACTAGACACTAGCCCAAGGGACATGTCTCATGAAAGTCTTCACTTACCAGGAAAGTGGAATAGAGGTAAGGACATCCTAAAGTGAGAGAAATATAGGACACAGAGAAATAGATGAATCCAGAGGTTCCTAGAAACCTACCATAAGAACACTATGATGAGTGGATCTGGGCCCTGGGGTTCTGCTCGATATATGGCGCCAACCAAGGATAATATGTGCAGTCATCATCAAACCCCTACCCAGATCTAGCCAAGGGACAGGACATTCTCCACAGTTAAGTGGAGTCTGGGGACTGACTTTAACATGAACTCTGATGCCCCATATTTGGCCATGTCCCCTTGAAGGAAGGCCCAATGGCACTCAGAAGAAGGATAGCAGACTACCTAGAAGAAACTTGATACCCTAGCATCACATTCAAGGGGAAGAGGTCCCCCTCAGTCACAGTCATAGGGAAGGGGAATGGGGTGAAAGCAGGAGGGAGGCAGAAATGGGAGGATGCAAGAGATGGGATATTGAGATGTAATATGAATGAATTCATTTTTCAATTAAAAAAGATAAAGTTAAGAAAAAGAAAATCAACCACCTAGAAACCAAATTAAATATATAGTTAACAAAAGGACTTAAAAGGGAGATATCAAGCATGTCTAGATAGAACTGTTTGTAGATGTCACTTGTCTGTAAAGAAAAACCTCATTGCCAGGTGTGGGATGCCTGCGTCAGAGTTGTTAATTAGGGAACCCCAGAGACACTCAAAATCATATAGACTTTTATGACTATGTTCACTTTTCTATTGGAACGAGGAAAAGACTCTATTGATGAAGTCATCACATACTTTCCTCCCAAAATACAGAAGTTATGTTGTTGGAACTTAGTTGAAAATTTGTCATTACTTGCTACCTTTCACAGTTACAAAATTCAGGCTGGTTATAAGAGAAAATGTACCAATCGTCTTACACAGATATGAACCCTATAAACTCTAATATAAGCTGAGCAGGCAAAATGTCCCCACTTATACATTAGTTACATGAAGATATTGAGGTAACCAGGTGTTCTCTCATTGGAAATGAAGCCCTCTCTATAGGACATAATCTATGGTTGGTATTAAAAATTCAGTATATATTATGTATGTATATTCAGTGTATACACGCATTTGCATATATATAAGTCTATATTGTGTGTGTATATATAAGTAAGGGAGTGTATAATCAAAGCCATGGAATTAAAGACAGTCCTGGTCAAAGCACTGGGTCCTGTGGAGCTGAGCTGCAGTACTGTGCTGCCACATTACAGCATTCCTATGCTAAGAATTAACAGCAGATTCCTGAAGCCAACCTTGTGAGTATATACTAAGGACTCTCTCCATTTCTTGTCTCTTATTAATGGCCTTTCCTACATAGTGAACATCAGAAGAACATTCTAACTTTAATCCCCAGTGAATTATTTGTCTCCTACACTTTATCTTCTAAAATGAAAAGGACTGTTAGCATATAAATATAATAATAATTCAAAAAACCCACAGGTATAATTTTTATGTTTCACCAACAACTTAACAGTAAAGAAAAACCTGACTGTCTTTTTTAAGAGCATAAAGCAAACAAACAACAAACAGTGACAGTCATTAAAAACAAGTATACTTATTGCAATTATAGGACTCTTCTTAAGAAATAATCCCTGTTGATAAAAATATTTCTCTATACATTCTTTTAATAACACTTTATAAATAAATTATACATTGAAAATACTTTTTGACTGTATGTATAGTATAAAGTAGTGATATTTGTGTAGTTATCTGGCAGAATTTTTATGAGTAATTAAAATCTAATATTTTGAAAGATAGTCTCAAACGATAGATCCATGCTTTGGAATTATTTGTTTTAGCATTATTGTGTCAACAACTGCCATGTAAATAAATACAAATTTCATGCAAAAAATCTGTATTGTCAAACTGATTTTTAAACTGTACACTCATAAAATAATTAGCATGAAAATACTAGAAACCTAAGTTGTGAGTTTCAAGGCTATACATATTTCACTATTCCTGCATGAGATAGTAGTGTTGCTCTTCTTTGGAAGCATTACAACAGAAGAGCTAGGAAGATGATTGATATTTGAGTGTGGGTTGATAGTTACATATCTAGAATCATAGACATTAGACATACTCTATGATTTGCATACAATATAACTTTTAGAAAGAGATCACAAGCAGTGAAGCACTACTTTATACTCATGTTTATAATGTATTCACAAGACTTCTTAATATATAGAGCAATATATTAGTGCTCTGTTTCTTGTAGCTATTATTATTACTATTATTAGTAAAAATGTTAATGATTATCTTTTTAAAATATAAGAATTACAGGCTTTACAATTTAGAAAATTTCCTCTTCTAATGATTAAAATTTATGTGCCTCTCATTTTTTTAGAACAGTCCAAATTAAATAATTATACTAATAAATAAAATAAATCCATTTCATAAGACACTAATATTCTTCTTTCAATTTGGCTTAACAAATATAGATGTTGAAAGGACTATTTAAACCATAGAGGTGGCATATTATAAAACATCTCTAATTTTGTCAAATATTCATTGATTTTACACTAATCACTTAATTTATTAATGTATTCAGTTATCAATCAATATTACAAATGTTAAAAAATTACTTTAGTAATATAAAGGAATTATGGAAGCATCAGGCTGAAAGGGAAAAAGTTAGAAGAGAATCTGACGAATGAAAATACAGGGTAAATTCCATTTTGTCAAATTAGCCCCACACTTAGTGCCTGTGTTTCTTAATCTTTCATAACACATTTAGTTGGGGTTCACGTAAAGGCATTTCAATTTAATTTAAAGTGGCTGAAACAATCTGATAGGGTTTTCTCTCCTAAATGAGTTGCTTGTGCAGTAGATGAAAAAGCCATTAGCTTTTTAGAAAAACACAGGTATGAGAAATTTCTCTTGAGATACATGGTGATTATTAATAAAGAGGTTATGAAAATGGAGCATGACTTTCAGCCAACACGGAAACATGAATTCTGTTAAGTGCTGAATGACATTAAGAGTACTTGAGAGGCAAGTTTCTAGCAGGAGGTTCTTCATGATCACATAAAGAGAATAAAATATTATCTTTATAAAGAACACTGTTTTGGCTCTTACAAAAGAACATGTTGTTAAACTAAGGGAAAACTTGTTGTCCAATAGATTCTTAGGAAATTGGATTTTGTTGAACTCTTGCTTTTTCAGTCATTCAAAACCCCATTAGCCTGATGTGATGGTGCACACTTTTCATCTCATACTCGGATTGCAGAGACAGGAGGTCAGTCTGGTCTACACAGCAAATTCTCAACCAGCCAGGCTTGCAAAGCAATAACTTTTCTCCAAACAACAACAAATGTCACCACCATCATGATGTTATGCTTTCATTCTTTTTGAAATGAATTAAATGTTTCTCCTCTGGGTGGTGGTATAAAGAATAGTAGTCTTGTAGAGTTTAGTGAAAATCCAACACCCAGGAAACACCACGTTTTCTTAACCAGAGGACCTTTATTGATTTGTACAGCAAAGTGAGTGGCCAGGGATACTGCACACACTCAGGAGCATGATTCTTCTGAGTGAGAAGGTTTTAAGCCCCCAAACCATAAACAACGTGTGTAAGACAGCATCGCAAGATAAAACCCTACAAGCAAGTGAGCCATCTAAGTTATTCCAAAAGGAAAAAATAGCAGGATAGCTTCTTTTTCTTTTAACTTTTATTGAATGTCTATGATTTATACATCATACACAAAAATCCCTCTCCTCCTTGCAGTAAAATAAAACAAACAGACAAACAAAAATTCTTGTCACAGAAGCTGTAGTGTATCACACAGTATAGCCTTTTGTCCACCTATGTTGAAGGCTTATACTATCGTTAATGGATCCTTACTGGGACTGCTTTCAGATATTCCATTGTTGCTGTGTGTCAAGGAGCTTTTTAATGTTTGAATCTGCAGATCTGGTCTCTTCATGTATTCTACCAGGTCATACTTGGGGTAGATGTTGGGTGAGGTTCACTCAGAGCTCTGAATCAGAGCCACTATCTTGTCCTCAGGACAGAGCCCACTCCCTTGCTCCCATATCATCATGGCAGGGCCAGCTCTCCTGATCCTGTGTCCCAAGGCAAGGCTCTCTCTCCTGCTATCATGTCATCAGGGCTTAGCTGGCTCAACCAATCCATATCAGCAGGGCAGGGCTGGCTCACCTGCTCCCATGTCATCAGGGCAGGGCCAGCTCTCCCACTCCCATGTTATCATGACAGGGCTGCCTCACCCCCTCCCTTGTACTCAGGGCAGGGCCAGGTCACCTGCTCCTGTGACCTCAAGGCATGGTCCACTCTCTGGCTCCCATATCATTGTGGCAGAGTCAGCTGTTATCATGGCAGGGATAAATGTCCTGCTCCCGTGTCCTCAGGGCAGGACCAGCTCTCCCACTCCCATGTCATCAGGGCTGGGTCAGCTCACCTGCTCCTGTGTCCTTAGGTCAGGGCTGGCTTTCCACCTCCCATGTCCTAGGGTGGGGCCAGTTCTCCCACTTCAGTGTCCTCAGGGCAAGGCTGACTCACCCACTCTCGTCCTCAGAGCAGGTCCAGCTCTCCATCTCCTAAGTCCTCAAGGCAGGGAAAGCTCTTAGGCTCCCACGTCACCAGGGATGGCTCACCTGCTCCTGCATCCTCAGGGCCAGATCTCTCCTGTTCTTGTTTCCCCAGGGTCTGCTCTCCTACATCCATGTCCTCATGGTCAGTTCTCCTGCTCCCACTCAATTCACCAGATTGTTGCTGGCTGTTAAGGCCTGGATGGCCTCCTACTCCTATGGGATCTTGTGGGACATCTAGCAGGTAGCAAGTAGAGGTCCCTCAAAGTCTTTGTTGAGTAGCTGGCAGAAACCATTGATGTTGGCCCAGCTCAGCTTCTTGTCCTGGGTAAGTTGTGGCTCTGTTGATTTGGCCTCCTGAGTTCCTGGTTCCATCACGTACACCATCTGCCATGAGTCCCCGCCTCGGTGCTGCCCCTAGTATCTACCTCTGCATGATTGACCTCAAGGCACTGAACATGGTCCCGGCCTATGAGAGGAGGTCTATGAGGCTTGTGGTGTGGGTGGTGCAGTCCTTGACTCAAACAGCACCCCTCCCCCCTCGAATGTCATCTCCTTGGTACTCTCTGCACTGGGTCACAATCTGAAAGGTGGCCTGAACATGGTCTCATGGTCCTGCAGTGGGAGGGCATGGACTATCCGCATGACAGGATAGCCTTCTGGGAAACAACAACAGTGTGTTTTGGAGCCGTCAGTATGGTCCTTTGGTGGCTGTAAAATCTCTGTTGTTCCGCGAATCAGACACAGTGTATGATTGACACCATCTTGGATGATCTTGGATTGGGTATTTCTGATACATTGTGCTAAGTGTTTCCTCCCAATCAGGGCGCACTCCAGCGTGAACATTTCTGTGTAGCTCTGCAGCACAATCCTCCTCCTCAGAATGCATTGCGGTCCTTATCTTTTGAACCCCCTGACCCACGCCTTCCGCTTGCCCGCCTCTCAGACCCACTCCTGCCGCCGCCGCAGGATGGCTTCTTAATAATAGGTTTATGAGTCCTGGTTTTTGTGGTTAGAAGACAGAAGAAATTAAATGGAAAAAAAGTTAAAAGAAACAGAAAACATTTTGCCTTGGACTGACCTTAAACGACATTCAAGCCTCAGTCAATGAGTGGCTGTAGTAAGATGGCAGGACGCATGCCATGATTCATCCCTTTAGAATATACACTCTTAGGGTGATTATCTTTTTGCTTCAAATTAGAAAAGTCCCAATTTCTTAAACCTGCTGTAGCCTCTTTGTACATTCAGGTTTCAAACTGTGCACATGGCCATTGCTCAAAACTGCTTTGTCTGGCAATTCCCCTCATGAATGTCATCTTTCTTAGACCAATTCATCTTTTCCCAAGGCCAGCCACTGCCATTAGCTTCTATGACTGTATATTACCTGATTCAATCAATTATAGTATAATTTTAAGTGATTAATCTATTTTATGTATCCTTAAATCTACTTACAAGTGCCTATTCTGTGCACTGATGATATTTATTTTTTAAAATTATAATTTCATAATCCCCCATTTTTCCTCTTTCCATATGTTTCCATATGGCTTCTTGCTCTCTTTCAAAATTGTGTCCTCTTTATTTCATTGCATGATGACTCATACACACACACACACACACACACACACACACACACACACACACACGTGTGTGTGTTTTCCAAGACAGAGATCCTTGTGTAGCCTTGGCTGTCCTAGACCTCCTTTTTAGACCAGGCTGTCCTCAAACTCACAGCGATCCGCCTGCCTCTACCTACACACATATATTTTTAAATATATACAACCAGCCACTGGGCAAAACATCCTCATTTCTGCAACAGGCAGAACTCTGCCTAAAAATGGGCAGGCTTGGATGCAAGTAGAGTTGACGGTCAAACTCTGACAAGACAAGGTGAGCAAGTCCTCAGTAGTTCTTGCCTCACAATTTTTCCATTTTGGAGCCGCTGACCTGCACTTCCGATTCATTCAGGTATTTAAATATTATTCCTTCTTGAGTCTCTGATGGAGTTGAAGACAAGATAATTTAGTCCTACAATTAAGCTTAGTTGTTTAGGGCTTAAGATATTTTTAGGTCTAGATAGATGTTTTAAGTTGATAATGACAAGATATGATAGATACTGATTTACATTCAGAATTTTAGACTCAAAGAGATAAGAAAGCTGTTTTCTTCAAGGTTGCCAAATACATATAGACAAATCACTATGAATGTAACATTTCTATAATTCCTGATTGTTTTGAGGTTATTCTTGCTTTGTGTAGTTTTTTATGTAGAGTAGTGTAAATGTATATGTAAACAAAGAAATATAATAAAAAATAGAAAAAGATATAGTATTGATTAAAAGAATATTTGATTAAAAATGCATAGGCAATCTTAGTCTATATAACATGATTTTTATATATTTTTGTGCTGATGACAACATTGATAATTTTAACTTTAAATAATCTTGGACAACTGGCTGAGAAATTTAAGGAGATAGAAAACACAGAAAGTAACAGTGCATTATTTCTTCATTTTTTTTATGTTTCCATGAATCAATCACTCTGTCTCTGTGTCTCAGTGTCTGTGTCTGTCTGTCTGTCTGTCAGTCTGTCTGCCTCTCTATTCTCGGTATTTGAAATACTATTAAAGGGCAGTTGCAAATGCCTAAAAGCTCTTAAATCTACACAGATGTTTGAATGCCAAGGATGGAAAGGTTTTGGTAAGACCAACAATGCTATCCTAATAGAACTAGTCAAATTTTGGAGTTCTCCAAAAACACTGGTTGTTCATAATGCAAGAAATATTATGCCCAGGAAAATCTTCCTATGTGTTCATTTAATGGACAATTCAAACCTTTGTTGGGGAGTGGTTCCTCTAGCATATAAGATGGAGAAGCATATGATACATATGTGTTTTCAAGTTGAATTTCTTATTAAAGCATTATTGCACAGCATAAAGTCATTATTACTAAAAATAAACTGGAAACACCAGGTTTTCTGAAATGTGCCATGATACAGCAGAGGATATGAAGTTCAAACTAATTTGTACTGACCATATTAAATTTCGTTCAATACATTTTCCGTGATAGATAACCAAATTCATCTTGCAACTTACAGAACAAGAGGCAAAGCCAATAGCACAGATTTCACTGAGGCAGCCCTTTATTAACCAAGAACATAAATAAGTACACTTTATATTCAGATATAAGCAAATTTCACCCCTGGAATATAAGGAGTAAAAATAATGGGTTACGGATTTTGCAATACTTCATGGTATTTTCATTTTTTAAATTCACTTAAAGTGAAATCTAAGTTCTGCCTGCAAGCTCTTTGTCTTTTTAGCAATATTTACTTTTGAGCTTCTCTGCTGAATCTCTTATTACATTATAATGTTAAGTCTTAGAATTTTCATGAGCTCCTTTTATCTTGCCTTCTGGTTACTTTACAAGACAAGGGCTCTGGGGCTCTATCCACTTTAAGCTCCATCAATATGAACCTGATTCACTGAAGAGGGCTACAGAGGAACTCACCATTTCAGTGGTGACCTTTACCTGCTAATGTCACAGTTTTCAAAGTTGACAGTTATTCTCTCTCTCTCTCTCTCTCTCTCTCTCTCTCTCTCTCTCTCTCTCT